>CP139503.1:50685231-50723136 GCA_021014915.2 Artemisia tridentata subsp. tridentata
TAGTGTTTCTTGCATAGTGAATACCCTACAATTGGTATCAAGAGCCATGGTTAGGTCCATGAGAGTTTTGAGGTTTTTCTTCTTGGTTCGATTTGTAGTTTTAAGTTTTTTTTTGGATTCGGTTTGATTAGTAGCATAAATTTCATTTTGTGCTTTGGTTAGTGATTAGAAGTTGTTTTACCTTGTACTTGTGTAGCTCTTAAAGTTTTTTTTTCTTGGTTCGATTTGTAGTTTTTAAGTTTTTTTTGGTTCGGTTTGATTAGTAGCATAAATCTCATTTTGTACTTTGTTTAGTGATTAGAAGTTGTTTTACTTTGTACTTTCTTGCTTAAGAATAGTATTAGAGTGGTATTTGGTGTTTGGATTCACAGATCTAAGAACGGTGTGGTGATTTTGGGACAATTCGTGGGTATTTGTTGAAGTGTTCTTGGCAGCGGTTTGTCTACTTGGGACGTAATCTTGGACTCGGTTTGTGTCAATTCACAGATTCGGTTTGTCTTATTACTTGTTTAGGCATAAAGACAAAAGGTAGTGAAAGCGACGTGCTTGGGAGTTTGTGTATACTCGGTTTGTCCCTGCTGCTCATACTCGGTTTGTGTAGACTCGGTTTGTCCCAGCTGCGTATACTCGGTTTGTGTAGACTCGGTTTGTCTCTGAAAAGTCTACTCGGTTTGTGTAGACTCGGTTTGTCTCTGAGGAATTTACTCGGTTTGTCCCAGCTGTGTGTACTCGGTTTGTGTAGACTCGGTTTGTGTAGACTCGGTTTGTCTCTGAGGAATTTACTCGGTTTGTACCTACTCGGTTTGTCCCAGCTGTGTGTACTCGGTTTGTGTAGACTCGGTTTGTCTCTGTGGAATCTACTCGGTTTGTATCTACTCGGTTTGTCTCTCAGACTTGTATGCGGTTTGTGTCTTGGTGATTTTAGAAATTCCCGCGAAAGATTCAATTTCTCGGTTAAATCACAAGATCTGTAAAATCCCGTAGTTACTATGGCTACCACATCCAACACATCATCAGAAGATATTCAAGCAGCAGGATCTGACACTCGTCCACCTATGCTAGATAGGACCGATTATGAGTCTTGGGCACAACGAATAAGACTTTACTGCTTGGGAAAAAATAATGGAGTTAACATTCTTAAGTCAATTGACGATGGACCATATCAGATGGGTACCACCAGAGATGTTGTTACAACTGGTGAAGATGGGACTGTGACTTGGGGCATAGACAGACCTAGAAACTACAATGATCTTAATGAAGAAGAAAAGAAGAGGTATTGATGCCGACATTAGAGCCTCAAACATAGTCATTCAAGGTCTTCCAAAGGATGTATACAAGCTCATCAATTTCAACACTGAAGCCAAAGCTGTGTGGGACAACGTTAAGATGCTGTTAGCAGGGTCAGAACTCACAAAGGAAGATCGTGAGTCACAGCTGTATGATGAGTTCGAGCATTTCAAAATGAACCCAGGAGAGAACGTCACAGACTACTATGTGAGATTTCATAAGTTGGTGAATGATATGAGGATGATCAGAATGACTATGCCCAATATCCAACTAAACTCAAAGTTTGTGAACAACATGACTCCTGAATGGGACAGATTTGTTACTGCTGTCAAACTCAACAAAGGTTTAAGGGATACCAACTATGAACAGCTGTATGCCTACCTGCAACAACATGAGAAGCATGCTGTCTATGATCGGGTGTGTTAGTGCAAGCAGTCTCGTTGGGGAGATTGCTAGTGCAAGCAATCTCGTTTGTTTTGATTGATGACAAACATGTAACTTGATACATAACGTAAAATATACAAGTTACTTGTAATCTTATCTTATCTCAACATACATTCAACACCTCTCAAGTCCTCGTATGATACAACACAGGTTCGTACATGTTTGTTATGTGGCATTATGATCAAACCTTAACAAACCATTTAGACTGTTTAAAATACGGTTAGGTAATTAAGTATTTTAAAAAGGCTAATCATTCTACTTAGAACCACATGTTACATGATCACTAGGATACATGTTACACATTACAAGTTTACTAGGAAGAACAACATATACAAGTTTACTAACTTATTTCTTTAAATGGAAACTTTATTAGTTAAATATTAGGATGACATCATGGCATGCATCATGTATGATATCTTAGGTAGATTGTGTAATATCTTGTTTAGATTTACAAGTTACAAAGTTGACATTTGTGGATCTTGGAAGATTTGGAAAGATACACAAAGATATCTTAGCTGTCATCCTACGGATCCGAACGTTAACAAGCACGGATCCCTTTTATGGGATCCGCCAGATCCGTGGGATGATTTTCTTGTTTTCCTATAATTAGTTACACATGGTTTTAGTTGTATACATGGTTCTAGTCTTACACATAGTTTTAGTTTACACATGGTTTTAGTTTACACATGGTTTAGTTTTACACATGGTTTTACACATGGTTTTGCACATGGTTTTGTACATGGTTTTACACATAGTTTTACTATAAATAGTAGCCATGGTTTTACACATTATTCATCCAACTAGAACATACATTCCCTCACTCATTACACACACTTAGATCAGTAGCAAACCATGTAGATTCATACATTAATCACCCATTACATAATGATCATAATGTTACTAACTTTCATTATGTTGTAAGCATACATTGTTAATGATCCTGTGAAGCAAGCTCAAGATCATGAGACATCATCCATAGCATACTTCATGATCCACCAAGAAGATCTTAGTTTGCATACATGAAGATCCATCACAACAAGTTTAGGGAGCTTGTGATCTTCATACATTGAAGGCTTCCGATCAATGGAAGTTCATATAGTGTAGGCATTCATATCCATGATATACTTATGTCATGGATCATTGTTGTAACCATCATTGTATGATTTAGATCAGTAGAGTGAGGTTAGTATTTTAGTCCTTAAAATACAAAGAGTGTTGGGAGTGGTTGTACCCTTGTAAAGAACTCGACATCTAGCTTAGTGTCGGTAAAGTAAATAGGCGACGTCAGGTTGGTTCTACCTTGTGAAAGAACCCGGTGTTTAGCTTAGTACCGGAAAAGGAAGTAAGCGACGTGTAAAGGTTTTCTCCGCCTAAGAAAGGGAGCTTGTTGATCTAGTGAAGTAACTCTCGAGTTGGGTACTCGGGGAGTGGAGTAGGGCGGAGAGGAGCTCCGTGACCGAACCACTATAAATCATCGTGTTCGGTTTGCGCTTTCTTTTACTTATCTCTTTACTTTTATATTTGCATTATGTGATTGCTTGTGTTGTGATTATGTGATTATACTTGTGTGACAACTTGGTAGACATAAACTACAACAGACAGTGTTCATATTAGAACTAGCCAAAGTGGAAATTTGATACAACAAGTTTTAAGTTTTAAAACGGTAAACGTATTCACCCCCCCTCTACGTTTTCAAATTGGTATCAGAGCGGGTTGGCTCTCATTTTCAAAACAAATGGTTTTTAAAATAGAGTAAGATCCATGTATCAAATTACCTCTGAAGCAGAACATAATATGAAAAATGTTTAGCTAAGTATACTTTGAAATTTTGTTGTTAAATATCACTTTGTATACAAGCTTGAAGGTGTTCTTGAAAAATAAAAGAAAAATGTTTCTCAAAAGGAATTTGTAAGTGTCAAATTATGTGCTCAGAACTAATTTACGAAAAATACCGTTTTGAAGGGAGTGTTTGGAATAATCATTAAGTTAGTTGAAAAATCACCTCCGTAATATTTAGATAAGTCACATAGGTAGAAATATTGTTAATATTTGTAATATATGCCTAAGATTAAGTATAGCAAGTCCCACACACTTTCGCTATGTCAAAATATGAGTTTAGGAGAATCTGTCACAGGTCTCGGCGGATCCAAATGACATAAAGGGCGGATCCCTCAAAAAGGATCCGTCGGATCCGTCTGCAGTTTTTTGTGAAACTTCAAAAAATCATAACTAATTAACCGTAAGTCCGTAGGAGTCGCGCCACCTATCATTTTGAAGGGAATTAAGTCTACTTTCATTTAAAAATAGTCTCATGACCTAGATCTAAATTGAGGTAGGTAAAACAAATCAAATACTATAACCTGTTCAAAATGTCAAGTTTTATTTTGACACAGTAAGTTAAACTTTTGAGTCGAGCAATGTAAATTGGTATCCTTTGCTCATAAATATGATTTCTTTTGAAACTAAAGAATTTGGTAATATAAAGGAAACAAATTAAGCTTGGCATACATCGTCATATTTAAACGCAAAGTGACAAAAAGTATACTTTCATCTATGCTATGCTATGTGGCTAACTGTTCTATATTATTTGCATATATGTGATATGCTTGTTGATAAGTGTGATTGTACTTGTTTATTTGTAATACATAAGTGTCTTGCCATGATACTTACTTACTTATCAATTGCTTGTTTTATGCATAATAGAACATTTGCTAGATATTGTGTAATACATTGATAAACTATGTCTGTTCTACTTTTAGACTTAGATATTATTGACTGATTATATTATGTGAAAACCTTGCGTAACTTACTTAGAAATATGTACTAAGTGAAATGTCTTGAAAAGTATTGACTTGCACAAACTCTCACTTAATTGCTCAAGTATTATAATGAGTAAACATGTAGTATCTTTGAAAAAGAGTGTTTGGTACAAACAATTTGAAACAATGATGTGTTGAGTTGTTATGCTTTTAGGATATTATCTTATTGTTAAACCTTCATGTGAACTAACCATATCATGCAGGACGATAACACTTCGTTGTTATCAAGTTTCCGGGTTTAAGCCACTGTTTGGCTTAACTCTCATTTAAGGTAAGTTAATATGATCGGATTAAACTATGTGTGTATGTGTGTTAGAATAAACATTATTAGTAGTTTTGCATTACATATTAGCTAATAGATATGTTCCAGGAGAATTATCTGGTCTTGGTCGAAAAACGCGAATTTTGCATATCTCTCTGTTTGTTATTAGTACTCTTGTTCAACGGATCCGACGGATCCCTTATTTTGGATCCGTCAAGAGTTAGCTTTGGATCCGCCAGTCCAGAACCCACGGATTACACGGCTCCCAAACTTTGGCTCCGCCTTTGTTGTCGATTGGATCCGTGGGTGTCAACAGTAACTTTTTCAAAATTCCCGACTAGTTCCGATCCTTAGATTATTGATTCTAATTCTTGGGATTCTTATCTCTAATGTTCACTCAAATTAGGATTAGGACATCTCACCAAACACCAAATAGGATAATCATATCTAATCACAGTTGCAAATTTCATGTAAATGCTCCAAGGTACCTTTTCGGTAAACCACTGAGTATTTGTGATCATTACACACATTCACTGCATACTCCCGTCCTTTACTCATTCGCTAGCTTGATTTGTAAATTGACAACTTCCAAACTAATCCAAACTCACTGTTTGCAAATATATCACAGATTACAAACCCAATTCATGTCTGTAGATGTTATCTTGTATTCACATATGTTGCCTCACTTGGTTAACATGTCATCCTTCAAGACGATGAGGATTTACATCGAGTCATAACTCACACTTAAGTTATAGATGTAATTATCAAGTCTTGCTATCCTTTTCTCAAAGTAAGATTGTCAACTTAAGTATTTCATCCGAAGTATTCAAGTATATTTTGACTTACAAATGTAGTCATTAAAAGTCATATCCGAAAGAATCAACTCCCAAGTATTTTAACAACGTATGTTAAAACACTTATCCTATCACCTAAGTACACTTGTACTTTCACCATTATCCCAACACATTCACTTCTGTGATACGTCTCAGACCCTAAGCTTTAGATCACATCACACACTAGTTATACCAACCAATGAAACCAAAGAATTAGTCTTCATCACCTTCAGCCCCTAGGTTTCACAAACATAACCAAACACTTCATCCGCTAGTGAACCACAAGAATTAGTATCCATTCTTGTAATCTTCAACATTCATGAAACCCAAAGGTTCAACAAACTCCTTCATCACCATAATTCACGCCATTGAGTGCATTTCTCAAAAAGCCCTTAGTCCAACACTCATACCAAATCAAATGCAAGTTGAATCAACTCATCAATACCTTGCCACCTATAGAATTAGAACTTCACCATCAAATGAGCATAATGCTCACATTCATTAAATAGTACCACAAGTCATCAAAGTATTGGTAATACTTTGTTTCATTAAATCTTGAATCAACATTGTAACAACTTATGTTATAATGAAATCTCAAAGCCAATCTCATACATCCCAAATAACAATCTTGAGGAGTATACAAAAGAAACTCAAGTAAGTTTATCTTGTCTAGTTATCATATTATTGAAACCTAGTTTATTTAGGATAAGTCTATCCAATTCAAATACTTTGTGTTCATATCTTCATTTAGGAAAACATGATGTTTCGGAAAAACATTATGTGTTTATTTTTCATCTTGTTAAAAAGGATAATGTATATCCTATGCATCATTATTTTCTTGCAACATGAGCGGTTATGTTACAAGAGATTTCATTACACCACATTGGGCAAATAATCTTAAAACAAACATCCACTAGTTCTATGAACTATCTTCCTTATTGAGCACTAGTTAAATCTTACTTGTTGAAAGATACCATACGTATCTATTTCCTTTTATGCGTACATTAAACCTTGGTCAAACCTTGTGCATATTCACATCTCTGGAGCATACACAAGACCTATTAAAGTTAGTAACTTTATTTAGATTCTTGTTCCAAAGAACTTTCTTCAGAACTTTAATGACATATCCCGTTACCACACACAAACACATATCTTGATCTTAGATCACTTGCATAACTCATACTTAAACTCAACTTAAAGGATGTCACCCTTTAGATCATTCAATCTTAGATTCCAAACACAATGATTAAAATCCATCGACACATATTTGTCAAATTTACGTGTATAACATGACATCTTCATCACACTAGTTTTTATAGAAATAGTTGAGTCTCATTAAGTCATGTATTGGTGAATTATCTTGTCTTAGGAATAATTAATCAAACAAGAAGTAGATGTGATTTTTCTTTAGTTTATTAAAAAAAAAATCACTTGCATTACATATACGTGTATTGATTACATGATATTTGTTTGATATCTTGATGTTATCATTGTCAAATGTGTAAACCTTAGAAAGGTTTTGTCTGCATGCTTATATGCTGTATGATTTGTATGATATGTTCATTCTTTTGTTATATGCTATTTCGCAAGATTAACGTATTACTTGTTAACTCACACTTACTATATGGTGTTAGATAGTCTTTGTCTTTTGTTGACAATCATTGAGCTTTTTCGTAGGATAGTCTAAATGGTACATGCTCCTAAATGTTATAATGGTTTGCATGAATCTTAGTCTCACTTCTTTGTCACACTATTTGTTTGCCATATGTGCACTTTGTCTAAGTGGTCTTGGTATGATGAACATTTAGAAGTCATTTTATTTTATACATAGATCATTGTGTTAATTAATGGGTAAGTATGCTTAAGTGACTAAGCCTAACTTAAAAACAATTTCACAATGTAGTATCTAAAACAATGCTATCTTGCAATATGATTATTTGTCTTTATGCTATGTGGTATCTTTATGTCTATTAGTAGATTATTTATTTTTATAAGATGTTGTCATATGATATTCACATCTTTTGTCATTAAGACTTTTGTCTTGTAGGCTGATAACAAACTATTTGTTATTTCTCTTTGTTATGCTTATTTTGCATAATTGTTATCTCATTATTGCTACTTAGATTAGTAATATGTTTATGGGATCCATTTTCTTGCATATAGCTTTAAAAGCTAATAGGTTAAGTTTTAGAGGTATGAAATTTGTGTTTGGATATCTTTCAATATACCTCTCTCCAAATCGTATTGTTGCTTCCGCTCACCTAACAATATCTCCATCATCTTTTAGTTAAAACAATACATCTCCCATAAGGAAAACCACATGCCTCATCGTGTGATCATCTCGCATTGATAGAGAAGAGCTACCTAACTTCACGGATGAAGTTCTTTGTATGCTAACCAATATCCACTAAAACATTGCTAAGCTCATCGCTTTCATTAATCTGCAACATCCTAAACACTTTACCTTCATTCTTCATTTAATGCATCATAGATTATGTTGAATGTCCACCAATTAAGGAGGAGAGAAATTCATTCACATAATTGTCTTTTCGCATTAAAGAACATGTACTCATGTTTCTTACATTCCCAAATACCGACAAGTAGGTTCAAATCACTTAGTTAAATCAGTTCACAAAATCACAAAGTGTTTCTAACCTTATTATCTCAACATCACAACTCTGCACCAATATCTCATTAAAAGAAAAACACATCATGTGTTTGACAAACCTCTTAAATGAGATACATTAAGTCTCCTTAGAATTTGACTAGGATTAGTGAAACCAAATTAGTAGTTATAAGTGAATAGACCTTAGCATGAACCTTCGTTTGATCAATAACGACAAAACATGACCAAATCGATTTTGGTCCCACGGAACCCTTCGATAAGAATGACGGAACCAAAATTTTGGTTCCGCCCAATCCGCGGGTACCTGATCAGCTTTTAACCATTCAGAAACCAAACAACTTTAGGTAATCAACGAATCTAGGATTTTCATCTTAATCTCACAACTTAATTGTCTAGAACATCTTTAGTGTCTAGAACACCATTATAGGATCTCATCCTTTTTCATTCTTGTTACATATCAAGCATGTCATTGTCAGTGCAAACAGAACCATCATTCTCAACATGTTTGTCCAACCAACACTCTCATCATATGATGTCATTCTCATCCACATATAGGTATCTAGTATTTCCAATTGTTATATATGGAATCTCTATTCCTAAGTGATCATTGTCTTCACTTCCCCTCATTCTCATTCAAACATTTACTATGGCACGATTCATCTTTGGTAGATGATAATATCATAACCGTAACCGTCTTCAAATACTCTTATATCATTTGCTATACATTAGAGTTTCTGAATTCATTGCATTCATTATAATCACCACCATCCATCACTTCTTTCACTAATCATCAATCCCATGGATTAACGAAAAACCTACTTACATCAACCTTTAGTCATCCATTAAGTTATCATTCACTTGTAAACCAACATCATATTAACACCACTCACTTTAAGCTTTTTAACTTCACTTCATATCCTCCTCATAGGCATTGTTTTGTAGGATTTTATCATATGATATTGCTGCATCATATTTTTATTTGATTAGACAATCACAATTGGTATGTTGCTTGTGATTAGATTATTGATATGTTGCATAATATTTTTCTTTGAGATAAAATATATTGCACTAACCATTTCATTGTAGGTTCATCATCATATACGCTCGATCGTATATAGCTTACTCATCATAGGATAAAGTTTGCTTCGATTACTATTCCTTTTTTTTTATAGGTTCATCTTGACGCGCTAGAGCAAGGGGGAGCTTTCGTCAAGTAGTTTTTAGGATGCATCATATACACACATTGGTGTATATCATATACTTGTCCAAGGACAAATATTGTTTTATACTAACCTTTATTTTGTAGGATTCTTCATCCTTGGATTATATACGTTGGTACCCTAGCAACGGGGAGTATAGATCAAGGGGGAGGACATCATGAACTAACTCATTTTTTTTGTAGCATTTCCCATCCTTGGAAAGTATACATTGGTACTCTAGCAATGAGGAGTATACATCAAGGGGGAGGATATCATATTCTAACTATTTTTTTTGTAGGATCATACATCTTAACCTTGTCACTCCAATTAGGGGGAGTATTATCCAAGGGGGAGCCTTAAAGTTCTCATTATCATTGCATTATCATACTTAGTACTCTAAACTAGGAGGAGTAATCACCAAGGATTGGTTACCACATTCCGCTACACATATCTTCTTTTCGTTTCGACAAAAAGGAGGAGATAGGTCTACATAGTCCAACATAGATTACCCACGTATATCGTTGGCTATTTGCATTTCATTCATCATGCATTTTTTCATATATATTCTTTTTATTGCACACCACTAACCTTGATGTAGGTTAAGAGTCTTAATTTGATCCATGGATCCGCTTACAACCTTGGAGACGCAACAACCATAGGAGATTGGGAGTAGTCTATTTAACTTCACTAGAGATGATGCAAGCTCGCCATTTCGGGGAGAAATTAAGTTAACTCCAAGGACACACCCTTTTTGCTTCGACAAAAGGGGGAGAAAGGTGTAAACGGAGAAAGTAAGTAATTACGGACACAAAGGAGAAAAGGGAGAAAGGTGTAAACGGAGAAACGGACACAAGGATAAAGTAAGTCATTACGGACACAAGTAACTTTTTGCATTTTACTTTCTATCACGTTTACATATTTTGTCATCATCAAAAAGGGGGAGATTGTTAGTGCAAGCAGTCTCGTTGGGGAGATTGCTAGTGCAAGCAATCTCGTTTGTTTTGATTGATGACAAACATGTAACTTGATACATAACGTAAAATGTACAAGTTACTTGTAATCTTATCTTATCTCAACATACATTCAACACCTCTCAAGTCCTCGTATGATACAACACAGGTTCGTACATGTTTGTTATGTGGCATTATGATCAAACCTTAACAAACCATTTAGACTGTTTAAAATACGGTTAGGTAATTAAGTATTTTAAAAAGGCTAATCATTCTACTTAGAACCACATGTTACATGATCACTAGGATACATGTTACACATTACAAGTTTACTAGGAAGAACAACATATACAAGTTTACTAACTTATTTCTTTAAATGGAAACTTTATTAGTTAAATATTAGGATGACATCATGGCATGCATCATGTATGATATCTTAGGTAGATTGTGTAATATCTTGTTTAGATTTACAAGTTACAAAGTTGACATTTGTGGATCTTGGAAGATTTGGAAAGATACACAAAGATATCTTAGCTGTCATCCTACGGATCCAAACGTTAACAAGCACGGATCCCTTTTATGGGATCCGCCAGATCCGTGGGATGATTTTCTTGTTTTCCTATAATTAGTTACACATGGTTTTAGTTGTATACATGGTTCTAGTCTTACACATAGTTTTAGTTTACACATGGTTTAGTTTTACACATGGTTTTACACATGGTTTTGCACATGGTTTTGTACATGGTTTTACACATAGTTTTACTATAAATAGTAGCCATGGTTTTACACATTATTCATCCAACTAGAACATACATTCCCTCACTCATTACACACACTTAGATCAGTAGCAAACCATGTAGATTCATACATTAATCACCCATTACATAATGATCATAATGTTACTAACTTTCATTATGTTGTAAGCATACATTGTTAATGATCCTGTGAAGCAAGCTCAAGATCATGAGACATCATCCATAGCATACTTCATGATCCACCAAGAAGATCTTAGTTGCATACATGAAGATCCATCACAACAAGTTTAGGGAGCTTGTGATCTTCATACATTGAAGGCTTCCGATCAATGGAAGTTCATATAGTGTAGGCATTCATATCCATGATATACTTATGTCATGGATCATTGTTGTAACCATCATTGTATGATTTAGATCAGTAGAGTGAGGTTAGTATTTTAGTCCTTAAAATACAAAGAGTGTTGGGAGTGGTTGTACCCTTGTAAAGAACTCGACATCTAGCTTAGTGTCGGTAAAGTAAATAGGCGACGTCAGGTTGGTTCTACCTTGTGAAAGAACCCGGTGTTTAGCTTAGTACCGGAAAAGGAAGTAAGCGACGTGTAAAGGTTTTCTCCGCCTAAGAAAGGGAGCTTGTTGATCTAGTGAAGTAACTCTCGAGTTGGGTACTCGGGGAGTGGAGTAGGGCGGAGAGGAGCTCCGTGACCGAACCACTATAAATCATCGTGTTCGGTTTGCGCTTTCTTTTACTTATCTCTTTACTTTTATATTTTCATTATGTGATTGCTTGTGTTGTGATTATGTGATTATACTTGTGTGACAACTTGGTAGACATAAACTACAACAGACAGTGTTCATATTAGAACTAGCCAAAGTGGAAATTTGATACAACAAGTTTTAAGTTTTAAAACGGTAAACGTATTCACCCCCCCCCCCCCTCTACGTTTTCACAGGGTGCTGAGAGAAAAGTTAAGTCCTTCAACTACAAATGATCCACTGGCGTTCATGACAAATGTTCAACCGACAATCCAATCATCAGCCAACCCAAGCTATCATCAACTTCACTCACAAGTACCTGCTATGAGCTCTCAACTCGACTCAGGCTACTCTCAGACCAACAAAATGATTGACAACCTCACCAATCAAGTTTCATTACTGGTTCAACAGTTTCAAGCATCACTCCCTCAGACCAACAATCAGTTAAGGAATTCATCCAACCCACGCAATCTAGCAATGGTGGAGGATGGGAAAATTGTGGTTCAGAATGTGCAAGGGAGAGCTGGTAGAAACATGGGTCGAGGTTATGTGCAGAATAGAGCAGGGAATGCCAATCAGGGGCAAGGGAAACAGATCAAGTGTTATAATTGTGGGGGGCTTGGACACATTGCTAGAAACTGCAATCAACCCAAACGTCCTCAGAACTCAGATTACTTCAAAGACAAGATGCTGTTAATGCAAGCTCAAGAGAATGGAGCTGTATTGGATGAGGAAGAGTTATTGTTCTTGGCAGGAGATGGAGGAAATACGTTTGATGAAGATGTGGATGAGAAACCTGTTCAGGATCTAGCACTTAATGATCCTAACATCTTCAAGGCAGATGACTGTGATGCATATGACTCTGATGTAGATGATGAACCCACGGCTCAAACAATCTTCATGGCTAACTTGTCTTCCCTGGTCTCATCTCCCCGTCAAGCTGGTCCCTCTAATGCATCCGTGATATCTGAGGTACTAAAAATTTATGACACATATAATATTGTCGAGGGACAAAAGAATCCCGAAGAAGTACATCAGGCAGATGTTTCTGACTCAAGTAATGTTGACATGGAAAATAGCAATATTATTTCATATGAACAGTATTTGAATCACAACAACTCGCCTGATGTACCAAATGGTGAATCTTTTGTCAATAATGATGTGTGTGTTATGAGTAATGTACGTGCTTTAGATAATGCTGGTAATATAGATAATGCATGCGAGTGCCATAAGAACAAATTGCCTGTCCCTGATGATAACTTGATCACTAGACTAAACATCTATAAAGAACAAGTGGCTATGTATGAACAGCGTGCTAAGTTTGAGCTTAATGATCGTGAGCAGAAATTAGAAGGTCAAATGAGTACACTTATTAAAGAGTCTAGAGTGAGAGAAGAAACATTAAAATTAAAGTTGAGTTCTTTGAAAAGTCAGCTAGAACAGTCAGTCAAACAAAAACAGGAAGCACAAAAGTGTGTTACTACACTTAAGCAAGAATTCAAACAAAAAGAAACAACTCTTTTAAATGATTTCTCTAGACTCAAGACATTAAAAAATAAGCTTGAAGATAAGTTGTACACACAAAATCAAACCATACAAACTGCTCAAATGATTCATAAGCACAGAAAGTTGAGTGATAAGCATAGTAAAATCATGATAGGTGAACCTAAGTCAACCATCCTTAGGGACATGAAAGTACTTCAACCAGCCCTATATGATGGTAATGTGATGCTTATGCCTATTCATGACCAACCTGAGCATATCTATACAAATGAAGAGGATGAGATAAGTGATAGAACGAGGGAAAAAATGAATGAGAAAATGAGGGATCCCGAGTGCATAGCCAGACGAATAATAATCAAACCCCATGATTATTATGAGGAAAATCGTTTGACTGTGTTTGCTCCTCAAAAGAAGCTAACACCTGAACAGATATTTTGGAAACAAGATAATGAGAAACTTAAGGTAGATAAACTTAAGGCTAACACCCCCCTCATTAGAAAAGTTGCGTCCATAACGGTGTATCCTCCCAATACACCTAGGAATCTGGTGCCTTTGTCTCTTCCCACTGAATGCAAAACCTCTATCAGCTTATATGTGCTTTGGCAATTATTTGCTGATTTTGATAAAACATGTAAGAAGAGAATCACACCAACCGGCATTACTGAGGGGGAAAGGTGTTTTGAACATGCAAAAAGGTGTTACTTAACTGAGGTCATGCCATTCTTTAAGCTACTTAAGGAACACTTTGAAGGGTTGCACACTGCCCTTAAAGCCGAAATAAAAGAAATGGAAGTAGTGTTTAAAGATATGGAAAATGAGGTGAATGAACATGCAATAGAACTTAAGAGTCGAGAGATTGAAAGAAAAAACATACTCATTACTAACGACAACTTGATTGCTAAATGTATTGCACAAGATGTATTTTACACTGTCACTGATTCTGCATTATCTGCTTGTCAATTTAATGAGTATGCTATTGCGTTAAATGTCACCCAGAATCGTGTTGTTGAGCTTGAGGGGGAGAATTTAAAATTGCTTGAAAAAATTCAAAAAGATGACCATGATAATATGGTTAAACGTTTTTCAAAATTGGAAGTTGAATTTCTTAATTTGCAATTGAAATATCAACATTTAAATGAAAAACATAAAATATCAAATGACAAGACATCCTTGGATGCTCCTGAATTTGATACTTATTTTGAATTAAGCAAACGAGATGAGACAATTCAAGCTCACACGAACACGATTCGACTGCTGAGGGCCCAAATTGCCCAATTGAAATCCAACAAGTGTGAAGTATATGGCACCAATAAACCTTCGTCTTCAGATTCTCAGAATTTTCAATATCAAAACACCATAAATAAGTTACATTATGAAAATGAGTGTTATCGAGAAGAAAATTCAAAGGTTAAACAACATTTCAAAGAGTTATATGATTCTATTAAAGTTACAAGAAGCAATCACAATGATCAAATAACCTCTTTGACAAATGAAATTGAGAATCTGAAGGTTCGGGTGAAAGGTAAAATGCCATGCACCACTTGTAATTGTGATGCACCAAAGGCTACTGATAGTAAAATGTATGATGTTGATGTTGGGCATATTCCGTTTAAGCTTAGAAATAACAGCCTTGCCCATCAAACATATCTCGATCATCTTAGAGAGGGCCTTGACACACTTCGTGAGGTGGTTGAAGAGGATAGGACTGATAAGCCACTTGATAAGGCAGTTGTCTATGCCTGCAAACTCACGAAAAGGATTCAGGAAAACTTGGAATATGCCATAGGCTCAACTCCTAAGTTTAGCAGACATAGAGATAGATTTGTTGCATCATCATCTACTGTTGAGAACAAGCATGTAGCCTTTGATCTACCACCAAAAACATCAGAACCCAACACATCATTATCTGGAAGGCATGTGACAGAAAAACGAACTAATGTTTCATTCGATGCTTCTACAGGAGTAAAAAGTGACACCCAAGCTAGCGAGTCAAGGTCTAGAGAAAATGCAAGAAAAGATAGGACTGCGCCAGCTAAGAATGATCACTTGAAGAATGTAGAAGCCCAAACTAGGAACAATAAGTTTGCAATGAGTAGGATGAATCGTGTTGATTCTAGTATCAAAAGTACTGTAATTAATTCGAATTCTAATGCTATCTGTAAAACATGCGACAATTGTTTAATTTCTGCTAATCATGATGATTGTGTTGTGTCCTTCTTGATGTCTTCTGCATCACCCCACGTTAAGAATGGTAGGATAACTGAAACATGCAAGAAAACTTGGAAAGCTACAGGAAAAACATTTACTAGCATAGGCTATCAATGGAGACCCACTGGAAGGAAATTCAATTTAGGAAAACAGAACACGTTACCTAAAATGAATAAGCATAAAATTGTGAAAGTTAAGGAATGGAGACCCACTGGAAGGAAATTCGATTTAGGTAAACAGAGACCATCACCTAAAATGAATATGCATAAAATTGTGAAGAATAAGGAATGGAGACCAACTGGTAGAATCCTGTCCTTAGAGTCACAATGCCTTCCATCTAGGTCTTGTCCTACCTCTAGTTCTGTCTCTTCAGTAAAGACAGTAGCATCTGTGAAATCTGTGGTTCCTGAATATGTGTGTGCTGACCAAATGGACCCCAATTGCACTTGGGGATCCACATTTTTCAGTTATCCATTGTTGTCTGGTTTCAAATGCAGGTCGTACAAATCGTCCTGTGGTATTTGGACTCAGGCTGCTCAAAACATATGACTGGGGATCGCTCGCGGCTCAAGAACTTCGTGAAAAAGTTTATCGGGACAGTTAGATTTGGGAACGACCACTTTGGTGCTATTATGGGTTATGGAGATTATGTGTTTGGTGACAGTGTAATCTCAAGGGTATATTATGTGGAAGGACTAGGGCATAATCTATTTTCTGTGGGTCAATTTTGTGATTCAGATCTGGAAGTGGCTTTCAGAAAGCATACATGTTTCGTCAGAGAATTGGATGGTATAGATCTCCTTAAGGGCAGTCGGGGCACCAATCTATACACCATATCGATTGAAGAAATGTTGAAGTCCTCTCCCATATGCTTGCTTTCTAAAGCCTCTAAAACAAAATCATGGCTGTGGCATCGTCGTTTGAACCACTTGAACTTCGGTACCATAAATAATCTTTCCCGTAAAGATCTTGTTAGAGGGATGCCCAGATTGAAATATGAGAAAGATCACCTCTGCTCTGCATGTCAACTGGGTAAAAGCAAGAAACAAACCCACAAGCCTAAAACCATCAACTCCAACTTGGAAGTTCTTCATACCCTCCACATGGACTTGTGCGGTCCAATGAGAATACAAACCATAAATGGAAAGAAGTACGTTCTGGTGATTGTAGATGATTATTCTCGGTTCACATGGGTAAAGTTTTTGAGAACCAAGGACGAAACTCCAGAGGTTATCATTAAACTGATAAAACAGCTGCAAGTAAGGCTCGATAAAACTGTCAGAATCATCCGCACTGATAATGGTACTGAGTTTGTTAACCAACAACTCCGTAATTTCTATGAAAATATTGGCATCACGCATCAGAAAAGTATCCCTCGCACTCCTCAACAGAACGGAGTGGTTGAACGAAGGAACCGTACTCTGGTAGAGGCTGCAAGAACTATGCTTATATTTTCAAAGACACCGATGTTTCTCTGGGCAGAGGCTATTGCTACAGCATGTTACACTCAAAACCGATCCCTAATTCATCCTGTTCATGAGAAGACTCCATTCGAGTTAATTCATAACAAGAAACCAGATCTCTCCTTTCTCCGTGTGTTTGGTGCACTTTGCTACCCTACCAACGATAGTCAAGACTTGGGAAAGTTAAGAGCTAAAGCAGATGTAGGTATTTTTGTTGGATACGCACCAGACAGTAAAGGGTATCAAATCTACAACAAGAGAACCTGTAAAATCATGGAAACCATTCATGTTACGTTCGATGAGCTGAGTGAGCAACCTGCTTCAGGACAAATCAGTTCTGGACCCGATCTTAACCTTTTGTCTCCTGGACCCATTAGTTCAGGACTTGTACAGAATTCCACGCCTGCAGATTCTTATGTGCCACCTACTTGTGAGGAGTTGAAGAAGTTATTCGATCCTATGTTTGATGAATACTTTGAGCCAACGAATGGAACCATCCCGAGTGAACCTGCTATACTTCCTATGACCGAGGTTCAAGCCCCACAAGGTTCAGAAGGCCCTACAGCTTCAGTATCAGTCAGTCACAATGCTCCAGCTGCCAGTCAATTGCCTTCGTCATCAAACGCTCAATCTTCTCCAGTAATGCAAGAATCTTCAGATAATCATTCTTTGGAAGTTAATCCTTTTGCTCCTGTTGATGATGCTCCTTTTGAAAACATATTTTCTCCTGAACATTCATCAGACACATCCTCACTTGAAGGACACAGCACTGCTACGTCTGTTCATAACCCACAACCACACGACCATCTCAGGAAATGGACCAGTGATCATCCAATCGACAACATCATAGGCAATCCTTCACGTCCAGTATCCACACGTAGTCAACTAGCCACTGATGCACTATGGTGTTTCTTCAATTCCGTACTATCCAAAGTCGAACCAAAAGATGCCAAAGAAGCTATGACTAAAGATTGCTGGTTCCAGGCTATGCAGGATGAAATCCATGAATTTGATCGACTTGAAGTATGGGAATTAGTGCCTCCTCCAGAGCTTGCAATGATCATTGCTTTAAAGTGGATCTTCAAAGTGAAGCTTGATGAGTATGGTGATGTATTAAAGAACAAGGCACGGCTAGTTGCTAAAGGGTTCAGACAAGAAGAGGGCATTGATTTTGATGAATCGTTTGCTCCGGTTGCTAGAATTGAAGCTATAAGAATCTTCCTAGCAAATGCTGCTAGTCGAAATATGATAGTCTACCCAATGGATGTCAAAACGGCATTCTTGAATGGCGACTTAAAGGAAGAAGTTTATGTGAGTCAACCAGAAGGATTCGTGGATACGGAACATCCTACTCATGTTTACCGCTTGAAGAAGGCTCTCTATGGGTTAAAACAGGCGCCAAGGGCATGGTACGATACATTGTCCAAGTTCCTCCTAGTGAACGGATTCTCCAAGGGTGTTGTTGATCCCACACTATTCACCAGGAAGTCAAGAAACCATCTACTGCTGGTTCAGATATATGTAGATGATATCATCTTTGCTTCAACAGATCCTAGTGAATGTGATAGCTTCTCAAAGGAGATGAATTCCAAGTTCCAAATGTCCATGATGGGACAAATGTCATTCTTTTTAGGATTGCAAGTTTCTCAAAGTCCCGGAGGCATATTCATTAATCAATCCAAATACGCCAACGAGATCTTGAAAAAGTTTGGATTCTATTCAAGTGAACCTGTTGACACTCCCATGGTTGATAGAACAAAGCTGGATGAAGATCCTTCAGGGAATCCAGTAGATATAACAAAGTATCGTAGCATGATTGGATCTTTGATGTACATCACGGCTAGCAGACCAGATCTTCTGTTTGCTGTATGTATGTGTGCTCGGTATCAATCCAGACCAACCAAGAAGCATGTTGAGGCAGTGAAAAGGATCTTCCGATATCTTCAAGGCACGGTTCATATGGGTCTCTGGTATCCTAAGGACACTGCAATGGAGTTAACGGATTACGCGGATGCTGATCATGCGGGATGTCAAGACACTCGTCGAAGTACTTCAGGAGGAGCTCAGTTTTTAGGGGAAAAGTTGGTTAGTTGGTCTTCTAAGAAGCAGATGAGTACTTCCATATCATCTACTGAAGCTGAATACATTGCCATGTCGGCTTGCTGTGCACAAATCCTTTGGATGCGATCACAACTTTCGGACTATGGATTCTCATACAACAAAATTCCCCTATATTGCGACAACAAAAGCGCCATTGCTCTTTGTTGTAACAATGTTCAGCACTCCAGGTCAAAACACATCGACATCAGGCATCACTTCATCAGGGAACAAGTGGAAAAAGGAATTGTGGAACTATACTTCGTGAGGACAGAGTATCAGTTAGCTGACATCTTCACCAAGGCCCTCCCAAGAGAAAGGTTTCAGTTTATTCTCCCACGCCTTGGTATGAAAAGCATGACTCCTGAAACCCTCAAGTGTCTTCAGGAAGAAAAGGAGGAGTAAAGGATTGTCTTCTTATATCCTTGTACATATTTGTATATATCTTAAATCAAAAAGAAAAATACAAAAATATAAAACCTATAAAAACCATAAAAAATTGAAAAATCAGAAAATACCAAAAAAAAAAAAAATAGTCCTCCCTAGGCATGTCTTCTGTTTATCGATAACATTTACGGATCTAGAAATGTCATTCAACAATGGCACGGATTCTTAAATGAAGCTCGAGCAGAAGTTATACTAATCAGTTAAAACATGTCTTAATGGCTTGCAGTTACTTCATACTGCAACCCGCGCTGTACAATGGGGAAAGCATGTCGCCAAAAAGACAGCTGTTCCTCCAACCGGGTGATGTTCACCTGGGCATGGATTACTTTATATCCATGTTCCCCCGACTTGATGTACGTTTCAGTGCATCATTTCGTATATAAGAAGAGAAGTCTTCTTTTTATCAAGATTCTTTATCTTGTTTGATCCTTCAAGAGAGTCTTGATGTTACACAAGGTGGTAAATTGAACTAAATTTTCACAAATACCCGTCGCTCAATTGAATGACTACAGCTCTTTTAATGGAAAATGGGTCATTAATTGAGGGGGAGCATATTTGTTCAAATTTCCGACACCTTGCCAAATTTGTGCAAACATCAGCAGTGACACTCTCTCGTTGTTTCAGGGGGAGCATAGTATGCTCCAAAATCAGAATACATTTAAACCTGACCACATTTTCTCCCAAATTTTCTAAACTTATTTAAATCAATTGGGATCACAAATCTCAAATGGTTTGAAATTTTTGATCGGGGGAGAGAATGTGATTTAAATATGAAATTCTGATAAAATGTGATGATTTGAAAGTTAAGGTAAGCTCTCCCGTATGTGCTAAACCATTTTGCATATCAAGGCACATATTGAGGGGGAGCAAAATGTTTTGGTCATATAAGCAAGCTCTTCCATATGTGCTAAAATCTTTCTTATATCGATGCACATATTGAGGGGGAGCAAATGGTTTTAACAAAACAAAGGATTTGGCATCTCACGTGAGCAAGGCTCAGTCTTCACCAATGAATTGACGAAACCTGAATTGCCATCAATCGAAAGGATACGCCTTGGTCGGGTAATAATTTCAAGCTGGTCTAACCAGTGATGTAAGCGTGTCTCGAAAAAGATGTATCTGAGTAGAGTGTACCATTTCGAGAAACTTTCTGTGGACTTGACCAGGCCGGGTAATAATTTCAAGCTAGTCTAACTAGTGATGTAAGCGTGTCTCGAATCGGTCATGTTCACTGAAAGTGGATCAATTCAAAAAGTGCGAGCTCTACCTAACATGTGCAAATTTATAAAACCATCACTCGAGCACATGTTGAGGGGGAGCATTTGAAAAATATAAAACTCTCAAGTGTTTGCAAAAATGTGTTTCGAAATCATTAACACTTTGAGAGATTTTTCAAAGATTTGGTTTGGCAATTGTGGAAGAACACCAAAGACCGACCATTGTATTTCATATAATGGAGCTATAAGGATGGTAAGGTTAGGTTCAAGTTCCCACGATCCCGCCAGAGCCGGAGGGATCTACCCAGGGACAATCCACTAGTTAGTGTAGAAGTCCTTAGGTATGATTAAAAAGGAGAAAAGTGAATAAGGGAATAGTGCCGACTGAGATGGAGCTAACACTGGAACAAACCCAACAAGGTGTTAGTTATGAAGTCTCAGTAAGCACTGAAGGGGTTGAAGAATGAAAAAGAATTGTAAAGATAAAGGGTGAAAAGAAAGAAGCCTTCCTTACAACTTAGGCAGAAACCGGGTCAATACATATGCTGTCAGAATCACTTAGTTGATTGCTGGCATTGAAGACAAAGTATCATGGACCCAGTGATACGCTGCACAACCCTCCCTAGCCACTCAAGGTTCCTCAAAGGATTCTTGTTTCAATTGTCACGGAGCTCAATACATTTCTATCATCTCTCTCACTCCGAGTTAGATGATATTGAAAAGGTGGCAGTCCTCTCCAGCCTCCGATCACCAAATCAAAACGCACAATAGAGTCTAGAGCCACGAGATGCATAATAAGATCTCATAGGAAAACGAATTATTTCTACACTGGTTGTTCAACATTAAGGACACCAGGTGTAATCTTAAGAGTCCTACGCAGATCTTAGCAATCTGCCAGAACATTTTTGAGGGAATTGACAAATGTAATTCTCAATGATTGAATGGAAATTCCTGCCAGGGTCAACATCAAACAACCCTGAAAGCAGGTCACTTCGGTAATTCCTCGTGGATTACGCTTAGTGGTCGCGACGGTTTCAACTGGTCTACAGTCGTGGAGTGATCTCCAGCGACTCACCTAATCGTTGATTTACTACGGTAAAATCTTAAAAAGCCCTCTGTGGGTTTTCGATTAGGAACGATCTTGGTAAGGATTAGAGAGAGTTTTCACAATATGCTGTTGACTATCTCGAAGTCCAAACTTGTAAGTACCGGTCGAATTATTGATAACTGTCGTATGCAGGAACTTCTGGCGATTGTAGCTGTGGAATGCTGTAGCTGGTTGCTGTTGTAGCTGGTTGCAGAAAAGATGCCAATCCATCACCACATGCTCACACCACATCATCATCAAGGAAGTCATGATCACCCTATAACACCTTCAACACTGCTTCTGCTAACTCTGATGCTGAAGATCATGACACCATATCGTGTGAGCATGTCGGCTCTAAATATATTTCATCACATGGAGTATTACTACTGAAAGATGACTTGGAGACTCAAGAGGGATGATACTTTCAAAGATTACTCAAAGTTCATCCAAGACAAAAGAGAAGTCATCTTCGGATCACTGATGTTTGCACAATGATCTATGATATTGAAGAATCAAGGGTTACGAGCTATGATGTCAAGATCCAAGGAAAAAGTGCTGAATTTCAGAGCATTACTTCTGGGGTGACCTCCCTTAGGGGGAGATTGTTAGGAATATGAATATTCAGCTGAAGACTCGGTCACCCCGAGTACTTATTAGATCATCATAGCTCGTAGGATTATCAGTAATATTATTAGTAGTTTAGTTATTAATTAGTATTGTGGAGTGGGTCGGGTCTTTACCCTCTGTCAGCTCGCTCCACAGTCCACTAGGGACATATTATGTAACACTATAAATACTCCCTTCCCACCCATGGGAAGGGTTGGACCTTTCACATTAATCTAATTCATCTTGTTTCTCTCTCTACAAAGGCTCCCAATCTCTCTCTTTATCTCTCTAAGTTCTTACTCAATCGATCCATAAACAAGCCTCAAACTAGTGTTTCTTGCATAGTGAATACCCAACATATATATATTAAGTGAGTGAGTGAGGGCTTTGGAAGCTCCGTTAAATGGCGATATACTCGATGTTGCTTGGTTGGATTGTCATTCACTCACACCACATTTTTTTTTTGTGGAGCTCCATTTTGATTTTTAGTGATAGGTTTGGCAAAAAAGAAGACTAATTTTTCAACGTTCAATTAAGGGCCCGTTTGGTATGTAGATGGGATTAGGATTAGGATATAAAGTTAAAGATTTGGATTTGAATTTGGATTTGATGTAGGAGAGAGAAAGTAGATGTAGGAAAGAGAAAATATATTATAAAATTGATAAACTATAATTTAATAACACCTAATTCCTAAAACAATAAAATGAATAAAAGAATTATATACCAGAAGAAGAGGAAGAAAAGGATCGGCGGCATTTGGAGAAGTTAAAAGCCGCCGCCTGATTGAAGTGAACTGATGATGTGGCAGTAGTTTTTCCGGAAACAGAGAGTTTCCGGTCAGTGGTTGATTTGAAAGCGTTAACAACGGCGGATCCGGTGAAAGAAGCAGAAGCGGCAGCCATTAGAGATCGAGATGAACAGAAAAGAGAAGAATAACAACGAAGATAAGCAGAAGCAATTGTTGATGATGGTTTGTTTGTTATATATATATATATTAAGTGAGTGAGTGAGTGAGGGCTTTGGAAGCTCCGTTAAATGGCGATATACTCGATGTTGCTTGGTTGGAATCTCATTCACTCACACCACATTTTTTCTTTTTGTGGAGCTCCATTTTGATTTTTAGTAATAGGTTTGGCAAAAAAGAAGACTAGTTTTTCAACGTTCAATTAAGGGCCCGTTTGGTATGTAGATGGAATTAGGATTAGGATTAGGATTAGGATTAGGATATCAAGTTAAATATTTGGATTTTAATTTGGATTTGATGTAGAAGAGAGAAAGTAGATGTAGGAAAGAGAAAATATATTATAAAATTAATAAACTATAATTTAATAACACCTAATTCCTAAAACAATAAAATGAATAAAAGAATTATATACCAGAAGAAAAGGAAGAAAAGGATCGGCGGCATTTGGAGAAGTTAAAAGCCGCCGCCTGATTGAAGTAAACTGATGACGTGGCAGTAGTTTTTTTCGGAAACGGAGAGTTTCCGGTCAGCGGTTGATTTGAAAGCGTTAACAACGGCGGATCCGGTGAAAGAAGCAAAAGCGGCAGCCATTAGAGATCGAGATAAACAGAAAAGAGAAGAATAACAACGAAGATAAGCAGAAGCAATTGTTGATGATGGTTTTTTGTTATAATAATTAATATATATATATATATAATATATATATATATATATATATATATTAATGAGTGAGTGAGGGCTTTGGAAGCTCCGTTAAATGGCGATATACTCGATGTTGCTTGGTTGGATTGTCATTCACTCACACCACATTTTTCTTTTTGTGGAGCTCCATTTTGATTTTTAGTGATAGGTTTGGCAAAAAAGAAGACTAATTTTTCAACGTTCAATTAATGGCCCGTTTGGTATGTAGATGGGATTAGGATTAATGATTAGGATTAGGATTAGGATATAAAGTTAAAGATTTGGATTTGAATTTGTATTGATGTAGGAGAGAGACAGTAATGTAGGAAAGAGAAAATATATTATAAAATGATAAACTATAATTTAATAACACATAATTCTAAAACAATAAAATGAATAAAAGAATTATATACCAGAATAAGAGGAAGAAGAGGATCGGCGGCATTTGGAGAAGTTAAAAGGGCCGCCGCCTGATTGAAGTGAACTGATGACGTGGCAGTAGTTTTTTCCGGAAACGGAGAGTTTCCGGTCTGCGGTTGATTTGAAAGCGTTAACAACGGCGGATCCGGTGAAAGAAGCAGAAGCGGCAGCCATTAGAGATCGAGATGAACAGAAAAGAGAAGAATAACAACGAAGATAAGCAGAAGCAATTGTTGATGATGGTTTGTTTGTTATATATATATATATATATTAAGTGAGTGAGTGAGGGCTTTGGAAGCTCCGTTAAATGGCGATATACTCGATGTTGCTTGGTTGGATTGTCATTCACTCACACCACATTTTTCTTTTTGTGGAGCTACCATTTTAATTTTTAGTGATAGGTTTGGCAAAAAAGAAGACTAATTTTTCAACGTTCAATTAAGGGCCCGTTTGGTATGTAGATGGGATTAGGATTAGGATTAGGATTAGGATATAAAGTTAAAGATTTGATTTGATGTAGGAGAGAGAAAGTAGATGTAGGAAAGAGAAAATATATTATAAAATTGATAAACTATAATTTAATAACACCTAATTCCTAAAACAATAAAATGAATAAAAGAATTATATACCAGAAGAAGAGGAAGAAAAGGATCGGCGGCATTTGGAGAAGTTAAAAGCCGCCGCCTGATTGAAGTGAACTGATGACGTGGCGGTAGTTTTTTCGGAAACAGAGAGTTTCCGGTCAGCGGTTGATTTGAAAGCGTTAACAACGGCGAATCCGGTGAAAGAAGCAGAAGCGGCAGCCATTAGAGATCGAGATGAACAGAAAAGAGAAGAATAACAACGAAGATATGCAGAAGCAATTGTTGATGATGGTTTGTTTGTTATATATATATATTAAGTGAGTGAGTGAGGGCTTTGGAAGCTCCGTTAAATGGCGATATACTCGATGTTGCTTGGTTGGATTGTCATTCACTCACATTACATTTTTCTTTTTGTGGAGCTCCATTTTGATTTTTAGTGATAGGTTTGGCAAAAAAGAAGACTAATTTTTCAACCTTCAATTAAGTCGCAATTAGTATTTAAGAAATCTTTTACACATTATGATCACACAGTTACTTTATCAAACGTTTTTATTAAAATAAAAAAAAAAAAAAAAAAAAAACTGTACTACTCACTGCTGCTACTATTTTCTAAGAATAAGCTATTTCCTAAAATAAGCTGTTTAAAATCTTCATTTGTTTGACGAAACTTATAAGAAAAAAAAAAATCATAATCTCTTTATAACAAATGTTACTTTATTTTTTTTTCATATACAAGTTTTAAGCTTAGCTAGTTTTTTCAATTATATAAGCTTAGAGTGCATGGTACAGGGAGTTTACCCGTTATTCATAAAAAATACCAATGGCACCGCCGTAGTGCACCGTTGATGGCGCCATTGGTGCGTCGTTCGTCCCTTCACTGCACCACCAACGGGCCGTATTTTGTTTTTTATTCAATTTTTGAACGTTATAAAACGGGAAGAAAATAGGCAACGGTCCAAACCCCCCCTCCCCCCCCCCCTTTTTTTACCTCTAAATACCCACTTTTGACAAATATTTTTCAAACATTCAACCCAAACTATATTTTCACATACAATTCAATCTTATCTTCTAAAAATGTCATAACAAAACAACGATTGGCACCTTAACAATATATTTAATCCATCTTTTTCGTCCGCTAATTCTAGTTCTCCGTCACCCGCTACGCCATCATCCGTCCGTTCTATTTCTTCCCATCACCCACAAAACCCAATACCATCATTTGCACAATATGCAAACCCAAACATCATTTTCACAATATGCTTCCCAAAATCCATATTTCCCACAACCCGCTTTCACACCACAAAGCCCGCTACAAATAAACCAATATCATTTTAACCATATGGCTTTACTCCAACTTCAACAACAATACCTGATGATGTACCCTCCGAACGGGTCGAACTCCCCTTCGAGCCTGTACGAAGCTGTAATACCCGAAATTTCAAATCATGCAAAATGACCAAATTGCACCTGAAACTTTAAAATTTAATTAAAACACTTATAAAGCATCAAATTAATTCCAAACTTCTGGTAATGATCTGCAATTGAAGTGAAATAATTTTGAGGCAACATTTCAACATTTTTACATGTCCAAAAATTAATATTGCACATCAAATATAGTACACAAACCGAAAACCAATTTTATTTAAATAAATTACATTTAAAAACAATATAAGTTAAGATAATCACAAGTTAATTAAGGAAATGATCAAAGATTATCAAATTCTGATTTTGTCAACCTCATTTACCAAATTTCCAGCTCTCCCCTTCCCCATATTCACGGTTCTACCTTTTATTAGCCAATTTCATTTTGTCTCCACCAAAAACCCTAAACTAAAACCGATTAACAATCCCTAAAAATCCCATTTGATCGTGCAAACTTCCTGGAGCTGTTCTAGTATTTTTTGTGGGTTCTACTGAGTGCAAAGGAGGTTAGAAAAATAGGTGTTCGATTTATAGAAGCTTGGTTCGATTATTCTTGATTTTCTTGCTCGATTTGTTCACACCGAGAGGTATGAAATTCTTGTGCCCAATTCGTACGTCGTAAAATTTATCTAGCATTTTTATTATGTTACTTACATCATATAAGACTCATATAAAATATCCAAAACGAATCATGCACGCTTGAATGATCATACGAATTATAGAGAATAAAAACACACATAAAATACAATTATGTCTATACGATTTTTCTGGGTCTTCTATATAATTTTTCTGGGTTCTTTTATAATCATATAACTCTGGAAAAATAGCCACTTGAATTTTCGAATCTTAAATCACTTGTGTTGGATTTATTTAGTTATCGGATTTAAAGAAAAATAAAGAAAAATTGCAAAAACCCTAGGAACGATTAGGGTTAGGGTTTTCTAGTGTCAAATTTGAGTAATTAATGCAGTACTATGATTGTGTAATGAGTTTTCAATGATTGGAAGAATTAGGGTTTAGGTTTGGTAATTAAAAGTGTAAACCGATTGGAAAATAAAATCAAAAGGGTGTGTTTTGCCAACTTTGAAACTTGTGGGATATTTTTGTAATGTTAATTAGGTCTGTGGTAAAGTATAAAAAATATAACATGAGGGTCCTAAGTGTAAATATTGCAAGAAAATATTTAAATTGTATTTATAGGGTACGAATTGAAATTATTTAAAATTGAGGGACTAAAAGTGAAAATTCTAGAAAATCATGGTTATTCTGTGTAAATAATGATATTAGAGGTGTAATGTGTAAATTTGAGTAATTGTGGGCTTAATATGAAATTATTACTAAATTAGGGTTTGAATTATAAGTTTTGTAAAGTTATGGGACCAAATGTGTAATTTCTGAATTCTGTGGGTTATGATTCGTACTACATATAATTCTGAGGGTATATTCTGTAATTTTTTAAAATAAGGTGCTTGATATGTAATTATAAATATTATAGGGATTAAATTATGAATTATGTAAATATAGGGTTTATTTGTAATTAATGAAACTAGAGGGGTGTAGCTTGTAAATTGTGAAACTTAAGGGGTTAAAATATCATTCTGAATAACATGGGTATTTTAATCAGTAACTTAAAGTATTTTCTTGTTAGACCTTTGAATTTGTTGAATTTACAATTAAAACCCTAAACTATGAAAACTTGTCATAAATAACCCTAGACTTTTGTTACTTGCTAAAATATACCTTAATTCCATAATAAGGCTTAATTAATGACTTAACCTAATTTGTGATATTATAATCTGCTAATTATGGAAACTTACTAAATAAGGAAACTTTCTAAAAATAGAAACTTACTTAAAATGGAAAGATAACTGAAAACCCTTTGAACTTCTGTCTTCTACTCCATTAGGTTCGAGGAAGGAGTAATTCGATCCTTGTCATTTGCTATCCTTGTGTTCTGCTAATAAGGTACAGATATTCTGCCCTTCTCAGTAAGGTGCCTTCGTTCTCTTGACTTCTGATTTTTATTCGTTTAGGATTTTCCAAGCCATTGCTATGTTCCCTTGTATTGTGAACCTTAGATATGATTCCTTTGACTTGAATCTTTGTTTTGAACCCTTGCCTTGACCTTTTGTTCTGAACCTTGCCTTGAACCCTACTATGAACCTTGATATGAACCTTGCTATAAACCTTGACTTGAACCCTAATATGCTGGATATTGTAATTGGATGAGAAAACCTTTTTAATTATTTATGAAAATGTTTTAAGGAAACTATTTTAAAACTATCTTTATGGAAACTATTTTTAAAGACCATTTTACGAAAACTATTTTGTAATATCATTTTTATGAAAACCGTTTTAAGAGATTGTTTTACATGGATTTTAATAGAAACCTTTTTGAATGAACCTTTACTATCTGATCTGAACTACCTGATATTGAACCCTTTGATATGAACTAGTTAATCTGAACCTTCTGATATAATTGAAATGGAAAATTGACTTGAACCTGGATATAAATCTGGATATGACCTATTTGAACTTAAAGCTTGACCTGAACCATTTAATATGAGACCTGAACTTGATACTTGACCATGGTTCGATGAATTAGACTATTTGGACTTTTGCTTTGATTTGGACCTTTGACCCTTCAGTTTGATACCCGAGCCAAGTTCGTTTCCTAGCCATGAAGGTAACATGGCCGTGTCATTGATGCACCAGTGGCATGACTCATGTGTGGGTGAGTGATTTCTCACACCGTCCCCATCTCTGATTATTAGGTGCACACCTCTGTTATTATGGCCAGTATATTGTTCGGGGGGCGTATGGGTTGCAATCCTAGGTTCGTGTCCGTGTTCGTGGACTTAACATGATTTGACATTATATATATCTCTGGTGACTGATGCATGGGTGCAATCCACGTCTTTCACAACCTCTGAGAGCTGATCACTCCATATATATTTGATACATGAGGACACCCCTCATATTATCCGGTTGCCTGAGAGGTATCCCCTCTGTGTGATTATGATTATTATCTGTCTCTGGGCTCGTAGTGGATTTCTGATATGTTACCTTTTAACCTATGTTTGACTTGATACTTGACTTGACCTAAATTGAACTTGGGCTGGTAGTGGGGTATGGTTTCCTTTACACTTAGCCATTGTAACCATTTCGTGATAACCTTATTCCATTTTCTTTCCTACTCCTGTTACATCTTGAACTGTTTCACTTACTTCACTACCCTATGATTACTGCTTTGTTATCGTTATATCTGTTCACTGAGCTCTCGTAGCTCAGCCGCATTTCTTTTCCTGCGGCAGGTTTTAGTTTGGAAGCTGGGTTTGAGTGGAGAGTACTGGGATTTAGAAGACCTTAATAGCTATTGAAGATGACTAGAAGATCCTTTATTTAGACTTAGAGACTTTGTATTGTAACCTTGTAGTTTCATATTTCCTTTGTAACCATTGAATTCTATTGTATTATTAATGTCAAATGCTTGTGTTTGTTCTGATATGCCACCGTTGTTGTGACACCTTTGCCCTTGTCGGGTTGGGGTGTTACAATTTATGGTATCAGAGAACAGGCTGCGACTTGTAATACATTTACCCTTGACCTGTGAAGTTTGGACCATTAGGTTTCCACTGTAGGCGCTCATAAGGTAACCTGTAAGAATTTGCTTTAGGATTTCCCTATGGGAACTTAAGTTCTGACCGGTGAGGAATGGGTAGACTTTAAGGCATTTGTTTAAGTATCATTGCTTCCGCATCACTCTGATTCGTGCCTCGATTTTGGTTAAAGCCTCTTGAGATCCCTCTTGGAAATTGAAAGCTTATGCCTTGCACCACCTAAGATTTGAAACCTAAATAAATCTTGAAGCCATTGAGAATTTCATAGTAATTGCCTGACAATATTTGATCCTTACCTTCAGATTCCTGATGCGTGGTTTTGCGACCTTACAACAGGTTTTACCTCTCGAGGGATCTCAAGAGGCTTGCAATCCCCACCAGGCAGTGTACCTGACCGATGTAGTATAGTGAAGTGGCAAGTACCGGGGGATTGATCGTTCTCTAGGGGAATAGTTTCGTTAGGATTGAAAAACTACTCTAATAGGTCTAAGGGTGAGGGAAGATTCTTTTTGTATTTTTATATTTTTATAAAAGCAAGTAAAATCTCGGGTTTGAAGGAGTGGGCGGAATTAGTTGCTAGTCAACTAACCCAAATAACTACAATTGCAAATAAAATAAAATAACTGAAAATAAAAAGGTTGTGGAACTTATATGGAGAGAAATGTGTTTACTTAGATTTCCTTACTCCCTAACTATCTTTTACCGGTTTATTAGTGTGTATTAATTGCGTGGATGACGGGTGTATTCCTTAATACCAATCGTGGGGTGGCGTACGTACTTCCCCAACTCTACAAGCTCCTACTTCACTCCTATGTCGAGCCGGCTAAGAAGCTCCTAACATGGGATCACTAGAATTCGCTCATGCATTAAATACAACCATAAAAACCTTAGTACGCATTGGTTCATGTTTCTTAAGACGTTCAAGCAAGTTACCGTATAGGAGCTTAGCCAGTTTTCTTAAGCCTAACATCGATAAACAATCATCCAATACAATTAATAACACACCAACAACCAATAATCAATAGTTAGGTTTCATTAGATCTAAGCAAACACAAGATAAATCTAGCCTAGCATGTTAAATAAAAGACAAGAACAAGATATAATCAAACAACACATAGACATATTGAATGATTAATTGATTACTTATCTTCAATTGAACATGGGAGATCCAAGGGTATAAAACCCTTAAAAATGGCAGAAAAATCGTATTAGGGTTTCTCCTCACAAAGTTGCACACAATGAATGAAAATTGCAAAAGTATATATAGAAAAACAGATTTGACGGCGTCACGTTATAGAGCGTGACGGCGTCACCTCGCCGCGTTTAGGGTTCTCGGATGGTCTTCTTGACACCGTCCCTCTTTAATCTTCCAAAATCCACTCTGGCGCGTCAGGAGCTGACGGCCTTCTTGACGCCGTCCCCCTTTAATCTTCCAAAATCCACTCTGGCGCGTCAAGGGTTGACGCCGTCAGGATTGGGCTTGACGCCGTCAAAGGTACTTTTCCAGCCGATTTTGAGACTTTGTCGTTTTCTTCACTTTTATGCTCCAAAAACGTCCAAAATGCTTCCTTTTCCAGATTTCTTCTCCAAAGTAGCTAAAATGACAAAAGGAACGATTTAGGGCAATATTTGATCAAATAAATACGATTTAGGGCTTAAATGACCCCCTAAAAGCGGTACACTTTTCGCTTCGTCAATTCCGACTCTGACTCTGATCTTTTGTTAATCATTTCGATGCCTCTTGGGCATTTTGAGAATCTCCATGGCGAGTAGTCTGGCTTTCCCTCTTGATTATGACGTTTGATTTTGTTGACCTCCGAGACTATAGAAGTACTAGGTGGATTAAGATAGGTTGTTTTGCTTACGACTCGAGATAAAGTATGATCATCATGAAGGCATATTTATGTGGTGACAGTATTATGACGTTTGGCCAACGTGATAATGCTTACACCATATAACATGCCCTCATTGTGGCCATAGGATATCTTGAGAAGTACCTAAGAAGTTTAGAATTTGATCTCCGTTGGATTATCCGTGACTAGTGAGACTTTAGGTTCATTCTACCTATGCGTATACTCTGCCTTTGTTCACTAGATATCTGGATTAGTTTGGACTCTCGTTTTACATTCTGTTGACCTCAGTTATAAATCTTGAACTCCTTGTAGAGCTCTCCACTGTTGATATAGTTAAGTTGATTTGAAATCTTGTTCGTATTCCATATGAGCTTTCCTGAAGATTCACCTATCATCCATTTTACGTTGCGTGGACCTTTTGATTAGAATCAACCTAATTTGTCTCCTTCTGAGGAATCTGAACCTATCTTGTTTTGATCGAGTCATGAGAAACCATTTGTTTTTAAGATCCTTCTGGAAGAACCTCCCCGGGCGTGAAAATTGTTCGTGACGACCTTTTACGATTTGCTACGACGTTGTCTAACCTTGCGACTTCAAATTTCGAGGAAGAAAATTTTATTTTAGAGGGGAAGAAATTGTAATACCCGAAATTTCAAAACATGCAAAATGACCAAAATGCCCCTGAAACTTTAAAATTTAATTAAAACACTTATAAAGCATCAAATTAATTCCAAACTTCTGGTAATGATCTGCAATTGAAGTGAAATAATTTTGAGGCAACATTTCAACATTTTTACATGTCCAAAAATTAATATTTCACATCAAATATATTACACAAATCGAAAACCAATTTTATTAAAATAAATTACATTTAAAAACAATATAAGTTAAGATAATCACAAGTTAATTAAGGAAATGATCAAAGATTATCAAATTCTGATTTTTTCAACCTCATTTACCGAATTTCCAGCTCTCCCCTTCCCCATATTCACGGTTCTACCTTTTATTAGCCAATTCCATTTTGTCTCCACCAAAAACCCTAAACTAAAACCGATTAACAATCCCTAAAAATCCCATTTGATCGTGCAAACTTCCTGGAGCTGTTATAGTATTTTTTGTGGGTTCTACTGAGTGCAAAGGAGGTTAGAAAAATAGGTTTTCGATTTATAGAAGCTTGGTTCGATTGTTCTTGATTTTCTTGCTCGATTTGTTCACACCGAGAGGTATGAAATTCTTGTGCCCAATTCGTACGTCCAAAAATTTATCTAGCATTTTTCTTATGTTACTTACATCATATAAGACTCATATAAAATATCCAAAACGAATCATGCACGCTTGAATGATCATACGAATTATAGAGAATAAAAACACACATAAAATACAATTATGTCTATACGATTTTTCTGGGTCTTCTATATAATTTTTCTGGGTTCTTTTATAATCATATAAATCTGGAAAAATAGCCACTTGAATTTTCGAAGCTTAAATCACTTGTGTTGGATTTATTTACTTATCGGATTTAAAGAAAAATAAAGAAAAATTGCAAAAACCCTAGGAATGATTAGGGTTAGGGTTTTCTAGTGTCAAATCTAAGTAATTAATGCAGTACTATGATTGTGTAATGAGTTTTCAATGATTGGAAGAATTAGGGTTTAGGTTTGGTAATTAAAAGTGTAAACCGATTGGAAAATAAAATCAAAAGGGTGTGTTTTGCCAACTTTGAAACTTGTGGGATATTTTTGTAATGTTAATTAGGTCTGTGGTAAAGTATAAAAAATATAACATGAGGGTCCTAAGTGTAAATATTGCAAGAAAAGATTTAAATTGTATTTATAGGGTACGAATTGTAATTATTTAAAATTGAGGGACTAAAAGTGAAAATTCTGGAAACTCATGGTTATTCTATGTAAATAATGATATTAGAGGTGTAATGTGTAAATTTGAGTAATTGTGGGCTTAATATGAAATTATTACTAAATTAGGGTTTGAATTATAAGTTTTGTAAAGTTAAGGGACCAAATGTGTAATTTTTGAATTCTGTGGGTTATGATTCGTACTACATATAATTTTGAGGGTATATTCTGTAATTGTGTAAAATAAGGTGCTTGATATGTAATTATAAATATTATAGCGATTAAATTATGAATTATGTAAATATAGGGTTTATTTGTAATTAATGAAACTAGAGGGGTGTAGCTTGTAAATTGTGAAACTTAAGGGGTTAAAATGTCATTCTGAATAACATGGGTATTTAAATCAGTAACTTAAAGTATTTTCATGTTAGACCTTTGAATTTGTTGAATTTACAATTAAAACCCTAAACTATGAAAACTTGTCATAAATAACCCTAGACTTTTGTAACTTGCTAAAATATACCTTAATTCCATAATAAGGCTTAATTAATGACTTAACCTAATTTGTGATATTATAATCTGCTAATTATGAAAACTTACTAAATAAGGAAACTTTCTAAAAATGGAAACTTACTTAAAATGGAAAGATAACTGAAAACCCTTTGAACTTCTGTCTTCTACTCCATTAGGTTCGAGGAAGGAGTAATTCGATCCTTTTCATTTGCTATCCTTGTGTTCTGCTAATAAGGTACAGATATTCTGCCCTTCTCAGTAAGGTGCCTTCATTCTCTTGACTTCTGATTTTGATTCGTTTAGGATTTCCCAAGCCATTGCTATGTTCCCTTGTATTGTGAACCTTAGATATGATTCCTTTGACTTGAATCTTTGTTTTGAACCCTTGCCTTGACCTTTTGTTCTGAACCTTGCCTTGAACCCTACTATGAACCTTGATATGAACCTTGCCATAAACCTTGACTTGAACCCTAATATGCTGGATATTGTAATTGGATGAGAAAACCTTTTTAATTATTTATGAAAATGTTTTAAGGAAACTATTTTAAAACTATCTTTATGGAAACTATTTTTAAAGACCATTTTACGAAAACTATTTTGTAATATCATTTTTATGAAAACCGTTTTAAGAGATTGTTTTACATGGATTTTAATAGAAACCTATTTGAATGAACCTTTACTATCTGATCTGAACTACCTGATATTGAACCCTCTGATATGAACTAGTTAATCTGAACCTTCTGATATAATTGAAATGGAAAATTGACTTGAACCTGGATATAAATCTGGATATGACCTATTTGAACTTAAAGCTTGACCTGAACCATTTAATATGAGACCTGAACTTGATACTTGACCATGGTTCGATGACTTAGACTATTTGGACTTTTGCTTTGATTTGGACCTTTGACCCTTCAGTTTGATACCCGAGCCAAGTTCGTTTCCTAGCCATGAAGGTAACATGGCCGTGTCATTGATGCACTAGTGGCATGACTCATGTGTGGGTGAGTGATTTCTCACACAGTCCCCATCTCTGATTATTATGTGCACACCTCTGTTATTATGGCCAGTATATTGTTCGGGGGGCGTATGGGTTGCAATCCTAGGTTCGTGTCCGTGTTCGTGGACTTAACATGATTTGACATTATATATATCTCTGGTGACTAATGCATGGGTGCAATCCACGTCTTTCACAACCTCTGGGAGCTGATCACTCCATACATATTTGATACATGAGGACACCCCTCATATTATCCGGTTGCCTGAGAGGTATCCCCTCTGTGTGATTATGATTATTATCTGTCTCTGGGCTCGTAGTGGATTTCTGATATGTTACCTTTTAACCTATGTTTGACTTGATACTTGACTTGACCTAAATTGAACTTGGGCTGGTAGTGGGGTATGGTTTCCTTTACACTTAGCCATTGTAACCATTTCGTGATAACCTTGTTCCATTTTCTTTCCTACTCCTGTTACATCTTGAACTGTTTCACTTACTTCACTACCCTATGATTACTGCTTTGTTATCGTTATATCTGTTCACTGAGCTCTCGTAGCTCAGCCGCATTTCTTTTCCTGCGGCAGGTTTTAGTTTGGAAGCTGGGTTTGAGTGGAGAGTACTGGGATTTAGAAGACCTTAATAGCTATTGAAGATGACTAGAAGATCCTTTATTTAGACTTAGAGACTTTGTATTGTAACCTTGTAGTTTCATATTTCCTTTGTAACCATTGAATTTTATTGTATTATTAATGTCAAATGCTTGTGTTTGTTCTGATATGCCACCGTTGTTGTGACACCTTTGCCCTTGTCGGGTTGGGGTGTTACAGAAGCCCTCTCTTCGGAGGCCCAGGTTAATCTCCTAACACGTTTCATTGGCGTAAAACCATTCATCTATGAAGTGGTTACCATGTGGGAATCCGCCAATCGAAACCCTAAGCCCTTCGGGGTATCTCCTTCGAAGGAGCTAGAACAGAGAACCACCTTGACCTGGTCACACCCACGTTCCCTCTTCCCTTAGGCTTTCCCGCCAAGGATGAGATCGTGGGCCACAAAGCCCTAGCGGTTACCACAAATCATGGGACGCCCCCATGATCTCCGAATCAAGTGCAACCGTCCTCTAAGGCCTATTTTGTTGGAGTATGCTCTTGTCATAATGACTAATTATATGGCTAGACATATGTGAGCCTATGGGGTCACACACATATACACTGAGGTGCCATTTTATATATCGTGTTTATTGTATTTACGATATATAAATAACCGTAAGTAACCAGGAACCACTATTGGGCTTCTAATGACTAAGTAATGGACTTATTCATTGGACTTGGAAAAACAAATGGTGAGCCCATTTTAGCCCAATACATGGCCGGCCTTAGGAGTCTTTCAAGGGAAGATTTGCTTTGAATTTTTGGTCAAGATATATCACTATTATTTCTCTTAATTAAGATTTGAAGTTACAAAAAAAATCCTCCCTCTCTCTCCTTGTAAAACTCACGGCACAAGAGAAAAGAAAACCTAGGGTTTTCAATTTCATCTTCTCTTCTTTGTTTCTTGATTAATCAAAGAAGACTAGATCGGTTACGGGGTTAACGACTAGCATCAATTGGTATTCGGTGACGTGTAGTGTGGATACACATAGAGGTGATCTCCATTTGATCACTTGGGGTTTCTCATCCATTCGTGTGGTGTTGTTGGTGGTGTTACCCGGATCACGCTACAAAGGTATAAAACATATTTGTTTAATTTGTTTTTATTTAGATTGATCATATGGCTATATGGATCCTTGTATGGTGATGTTCTTCCGCTGTGTTTATATTATTAATGGTTAATTTATGTTTACATCACCTATATATTTCTCCCCTATAAATAGCTTAGACGGGCAAGAATCATGGTAATGTCAACTAGACTCTCTCAATTTACTATCAACTTACCATATCACACACTTACTCGCACGCCGGAGGTGGTTCGCAGGGTCCAACCCCTGCGCAATCACTTAACGTAGTGTTTTAGTATTTCTTATTTTAGGTTAAGAACAAGCTTGGCGCAACTTCAACACCCCATAAATCCTTTGATCATCATCGAAGGCCTGGTCGTGCAATTTATTGTACAATCAGTGGCGCCATCCGTGGGACCGCTACAATTGGTCTCGTTATTTCCAAGCTTATAACCAACCAACTACTTTCACTATATATCCGGCATGGATCAAGGGAGAGAAGATACTCCCCCACCGGGTTTCTCGACCTTGGCGCCAATACCAATTAACGACTCCAACAACCTTCCCCCAATAACCGCTTCCACGTTCACAACACGTTCTCACCCAGAAATAACACCCAACCATCATGCTTCGACATCAGCCAATCCGGAGCCTATTATTAGCACAACCTTTTTCGAAGCCAACCACGAGGCGTTGGAATCTCTCTTAACCAATCAATCAATTTT
>CP139503.1:50723159-50966266 GCA_021014915.2 Artemisia tridentata subsp. tridentata
CCAATACCATCATTTGCACAATATGCGAACCCAAACATCATTTTCACAATATGCTTCCCAAAATCCATATTTCCCACAACCCACTTTCACACCACAAATTCCGCTACAAATCGTTTGGGCAAAAAATTCAAAGTGAATACAACCGCAATGCATCCTTCGAACGTACCAAGGATATGATCATGAGAAAGTGGACAAAGTTGACACGTGATTGCAACAAGTTCGCCGGGATTCTCGACCAACATCAACGGATGAGTGGTGAAAACGATTCCATTTGGCTAAATCGTTGTTATATTACATTTCAAGAAATTTAGGGGTTTGCGTTTGGCCACATTGAAGCATGAGATGTCTTGAAAGATCACCAAAAATGGTGTGGTACCAATGCCCTTGTTCCCGGAAGACACGTTCGTACGGTTGATGATGTTGAAGAACCGAACGAGCTATTTCGAGATGATACAACACCACGTCCTCCCGGCAAGCCAAGGCCTTCTAAGAGTCAAAAATCGGACTCTACACGTCCGGCAGGATCTTCGTCAAGTAGAGAAGCTTTCAAGGAAATGGTCCTAGAAGAGTTGCGACAAGAACGTGTTAAAAAGGATGATTTTATCGTGTCAAAAATCGGACTCTACTGTTGGTTGACACTTTTTAGCATGTTTATCTCAGGTTATTAAGGCGATAGTGGATGCATGGATCTTAGAGTCATTGCATACTTCGGGGACTCATATCTTATCTTTATCATTCGATAAACTTTGAAAACATTTATGTAACTTTATACTTTGAACCTCTTGTTTAACTCTGATTTAACCATGCGTATATCATTCGATAATATTTCAAAACGTCTCATTTAGAGGTCGTTTTCTATACCTTGATCTATATTATGAAGTAATACCCCCTTGACACTACTGTTCCGCTGCGGTAATTTGGGGGTGTTACAAATTGGTATCAGAGACTTTGTTATAGAAAACTAGGTTGCATTTAAGTGCCTAGACTATAACTACTATATACGTTAAGACTCTCATCCCTATCGCCTTGCATACGTAGAACTTTTTTCCGTTATTATCCACGCGGTTGGATATTATAGTATTTATACCAATAGGGAAAATCTCAGAATTTGGTCGAGTCATCAAAAGTGTGGAGCTCAGTGATAACTGGCTATTTAACTTAATCTTGTAACAGTTCTTGTTTGATGAGACATGGGGTTAAGTTAAATAAAGGTTATCACTTAGCCGCAGAAATTTGATGAATTCACTCGAGGATTTTTTAAGAGATAATCACCCTACCCTTTTCACCATTTAAGTAACGTCGAGATATGTGTGCTTGGTGATATGTACACGTGTGAAAGGAGGCAATTATAATTATGGTGGCCAACATAATTATAAGTGCATCACGACACACGTGGACATATGTAACCATGCGTACGTTAATCGGCATTGGCACCCCTTTAGGATAACAGCTAGTGACGGGGTTTTGTGAGAACGTTAAGTATAGATTGGATAGTCAACAGTTTTCCCTCATCTCTGACGTTCGCTAAATGTCCTTCCATGTAGAAACAATGGCATCAAGGAGATCAGCTCGCAACGCTAACCGAGGAGGTGCGACACTAAGGGGTGGAAGGACTAGTGAACGTGGAGATCGAGGAGGTGGTCGAGGCATTAGTGACAACGATAACAACGACGGTGGAAATCCTAATTTTGCCGCCATCATCGCTCAACAGCTTCCTACTATTATCACCCAGGTTGGCAATCACATCAACAACTCGGGAAACCACGGAAGCAGAAATGACGACACCAATGGTGTAGGTGGGAATGATACTAACAACAACACAACTGGATGCACGTATAAGGAATTTACGGCATGCAAGCCAATGGAGTTTGACGGTAAAGGAGGTGCGTTGGAGTATACCTGATGGATTGAAAAGATGGAGTCAGTAATCGACATTAGTAACTGTGGAACACATCAGAAGGTGAAATATTCTACATGCTCGCTGTCAGGAAAGGCGTTAACATGGTGGAACACGCAGATTTAAGCTAGAGGCAGAGAGGCAGCTGTAGGAATGACATGGGACGACTTCAAGGCACTACTAAAAGAAGAATATTGTCCAGACAAGGAAATGCAAAAACTAGAAGGTGAACTCTGGCATCACACTATAATAGGGGCTGGTCATGCAGCCTACACAGATCGATTTCATGAGTTAGCCAAACTAGTTCCTCATCTGGTTACCCCTGAATCAAAGATGATTGAGAGGTACATCTATGGTCTTGTCCTCGAAATTCATGGAACTGTGAAAGCAACTGAGCCGGCTACAATTCAGAGTGCAATATTGAGAGCAGGGACTCTCACAGATGAGATGATTAGGACTGGAATGTTGAGGAACGGTGATAAACGGAAAGGGACAAATGAGTCAGACAAGCAGATGGTCCCAATGATTGACAACAAGAGGACAAGAACCTTTATGGCCACTGGTACTGGTTAGAGAGGGTATACAGGTCCACATCCTAAGTGTGCTAAATGTGCTTTTCATCACCCGGGGTCTGTACCCTGTCGTCAGTGTACAAATTGCAATCAGTTGGATCATTTTACAAATCAGTACAAAGCACTAGGGAATGCAGGCAACACAATGAATAATCAAAGGACATGCTATGAATGTAACAGCCCGGATCACCTCAGGAATGCGTGTACTAGAGTCAATAGAGCACCTAGGCAGAGACAAGGAAATCTAGCTCTGGCAATTGAAGGAAATAACCCAAACCCTGGAGTCCATCTCAGTCCACCTCGCGGTAGAGCATTCTATTTGGGTCATTTGGGTGAAGCTAACGAATAATGAGTACGTTTTTCCTAGACACTTAGTATTCTATCACATTATTCAACTTCAGTGATAACACAGACTGAATCTTGGGACGAGATTCAAGATAAGGGGTAGGTACTGTAGCAACCTGTAGAATTCCCTAGTCATTAGTCAACGTTAATATAGTCATTAGTCAACGTTAATATAGTATTAACCCATTTTTTACTATTTATTTTTACTATTCACTCCCAAAATTTTATTTTACATTCTTGTAAGTTAACCTATTTTCATGATAACACGAGAGTTTGACACTCGTCGGATCATTTTTGCAAGTTTCGCAAAATCGTGTCTGAGATTTACGTTTAGGTTTAAACGTCATTTAAACATCCCGATATGTCCATACAAAATTTCAAACAAGAGAAATATGTGTTTTTCACATCATACGACATTTCCACAAGATTTGGATTTTTACATTTTCCGGTTTTGCGTTTTACGCGTCTTGCTCGTTTTAAGCCTACGGTTTTGGGTTTTTACGACAATTAAGCACCCCGATACAACTAATCACTCATTTAATATACCTTTTAGATAATTTTTACACATATTTATAAGTTTCATATTTTTAGGATACCCGGTTTTAAGTTTCGTGACTTTACGACTTACAGTTAGCGATTAACGGGACCAAAACTCATTCCGTAAAGGCAAGATAATTTTCTAGAACTCTTAACCTCCTCATTCTTGCCCTAGGTGGAATTTTTGATGTGTCATCAAGCTTGGTGGCTTGATAATGACCATTGATCTCTAGGATGTTTACAAGTGTTTAACTTAACCATGGTTAATTATTAACCTAATATATAGTTAACTAATTTTCTTAGCCTATAAATAGCAACCTAAACTCATCTAAAAAAATGCACCACACCTTCTTATATCTACAAAGACTTAAAACCAAAGGCACTTCTCTTATATTTTGTAAGAAAGTTCATGTGTTCTTGAGAAAAGCTAGCATTTGATCTTATTTTCTCCGAGTTTTCAAGAAATAGTCGTTATAATTTTCAAGTAACTTCAAGTCTCCAAAAAGACTTTGTTATTATCTTCAAATAGATTCGGGTTTTTAAGAAGGCGTTGTTATAATATTGAAGTAGCCTTGGGTTTACGAAGATTACACATTTCACGTCGAAGCTCTGCCTATATTCCTTTTTTTCTTATAAACAAGCATTCTATATTAAGGTAAGTATTTATAAACTTTAAATACTTATGAACTTCTATTTAATTATTTAGTGTTTTATAAACTCTGAATATGTCCTATAATCAAGCAAGTAAAATATATGTTTCACATATTAAGTACTATGTTAGTAGGGAACTTCATGTGAGGGGCTTCATTTGGGTGAACGTATCGACGAGTTGCTGGATTTACGAATTAAAATGTCATAGCTCCTCGAACGTTTACTACATGACCTCTGAATTATGATGGCCCGAACAGTAGAGCGATATTTAAACTAAAAACATTTTACAAGCTAGTAAGCCATTTTTATAATGACATACACAAATATTATAAATTACAAAGTACAAAATCATGATCGATATAATAAACTTAGATAGAATTATTTACATTTTCACTTTATTACTTTAGAACCTAAGACATAACATCATATGCTAGGTTGTACGTTGAGGTTTTCCCGGCTTATCCAGCGATTTCGTTATATCTTTAAACATCATCCAACTCACGGTGAGTCATAGCCCTACTCTTAATCTTTTATTCATTTTAAACTACTTGTGGGAGATACATGTTTAAATTATTTTACTTGTTTATCAAATACATGAATTGCTTTGTGATGCAAATACTCAAACATTTATACATTTATGATGTGCTACGCTTTTATACTTTTTGGACATGATGTGTAGTTTTATTATGATGTGTGCCTAAACTTATTTATATAGTCATTATTCTTAGCAACTGTTTAACTCCTGGATAGGAGCTATTGGAGAGGTATTGATAGTAACTATCGGGTTGATGCCCCCCACCCTTGTGTCCCTCAATTCTTGACCTTGGGTGAATATAATCCAGTTTATATATGATATATTATTCGCAGTCGGGAGGTTCAGTTTGCTGTTATTCATTACATTAAGTGTTCATATATTCATATACACATATGTCCTATTCATACTATGTTAGCAGTGGGTTGTAAACACACAGGTTGCAAGTCTTGTATGGGTGGGACTTGGGACTGAGTAGATTTACAATGCATTTGCAGTGAAATCTTTATTCAAATGCTTTACAACTAAATTTACTCTATGAACTCACCAACCGTTGATTGACACTTTTTAGCATGTTTATCTCAGGTTATTAAGGCGATAGTGGATGCATGGATCTTAGAGTCATTGCATACTTCGGGGACTCATATCTTATCTTTATCATTCGATACACTTTGAAAACATCTATGTAACTTTAATACTTTATACATTGAACCTCTTGTTTAACTCTGATTTTAAATAATCCGAATGATAATATTTCAAAATGTCTCATTTAGAGGTCATTTTCTATACCTTGATCTATATTATGAAGTAATACCCCCCTTGACACTATTGTTCCGCTGCGGTAATTTGGGGGTGTTACATATAGGGAAAAATTCTAGGGTTTCATTTAATGTTTTTGCCACTTGTAATTACTTTGTCAAGAAGATAAGGAGCATGAGATCAAGGATAAGATTTGATTTTGGAAGATCCATGTGAGCTTGTGGGTGATTCAAATGAATTTAACACAAAACCATGTGAAAAACTTGATTATTTTGACCATGTTGTAGATTATCCAAGGGTCATGATATAAGAGATAAGATTTTGTTTAGATGTGTTCACATTTAGGTTTAATTAGGGTCTAGTTAGTTTAGAACTAGTTAGAAACTAATTTGGTTGGTTTTTTATTCATGTCGAGCTAAATGTATATTGAAATGTGATTTTTTTGATTCTAAGCTTTAACTACTTGTAGAATAGGCTAGATTAGGTAGTACTAGGAACTTGTAACTTGAAACAACTTAGTTTTATCCTTGGTTTATGTGTATTAATCGTTAGTTGGGTTTAAAAGTAAAGAAGTATAGCTTTTGAATTCATGCATTATGTACTTGTACCATGAGCTTTAGAAAGTTGTACCTTGGATTTATAAAGTTATTTTTAAAGTTCATGCATTAAAGTCTTGTAATGTAAGCTTTAGAGTAGGAACATTAAGGTTTATAATATAAATTATATTAATGTTAAAGTTTTTATGCTTTAGAGACTTGTACTCATGCTATTAAGTATTGTACTTTAGGGTTTATGACTTAGATACATAAAATCATACATATAATAAATTAGGGCTTCGTGAAAACTCTAATAGATGGCAAACGTTTAGTTTAAATAATCGTACGTTAACGAACTAACGTAAAGTGGTAAATAAAAGTTGAAAACTTTTATACTGGACATATGGGAATGTTTATTTGAAATAAACATTAAGGTGTTGGTGTCGGTCCGCGTGTGAACACGTTTATTGAGAATGTGAGTTGCATCACATTAGCTAGTCGTTGTGATTAGATAAACTGATAACGTTTAATCAAAAATAAATAAATAAATAAATATAGACGTAGAAAATGGATAAGTATTCTTTCGTTAGAAATATTAATACAAATAAAAATTTACCGGTGGTTACACATAAGCCCCAATTTTCTGGCTTATTTTGAGACATGTGGGCTTATATGAGTTTTTCATATCATAATAAAATTATATAAGCCCACAAGTCTAAAAAAAAAAAATTGGGCTTATGTAATATAAGCCGAAACACAAATAAGCTCGTAAGCCACATATAAGCTTAAACAAACGCCCCTTAAATTTGTGGCTAAACTCATTAAACCATATGAAAGCGATTGGCGTAAATAAACTTACGTCTAAAGTTGTGACTAAACTTACATGTTAGCGATTCATGCAAATATTGGCATTTATAATGAAAGAAAAATGTTTTGTGACAATCTATTATTTTATTGATTAATAAGAGAGCTTACTTTTCAAAGAGAGATGATTTACACACTCAACAAGTTGATTGGCACACTCCAATGTGTATTGCCGTTTAGGGGTGAAGAGAAGTACAAGTGATGTAAGGGTATAAATGGCAATACGCATTAAAATTGGAGTGTGTCTTTTTTTTTTTTTTTTTAAAAAAAAAAAAAAAAAAAAAAAAAAGTGTGTCTATCAACTTGTAAAATGTGCAAATCACCCACCCTTTTAAAACTGTGCCTCTATTAGCAAATAAAATTCAAAATTGGTTTTAATTTGATCAAACTTATCTAAATTTCATCAAAATAAATAAATATATATATATAACCATATGTGTTGATAGTAATAAAAAAAACTAAAAAATATATATATAATTAATAAAACTTCAGTTGTTGAATTTTAAATAAATTATATGAAGTTAAGTGTAAACTTATGAATTTTCATGTTTTCTAATAAATTTATAAAATAAATAATCCTTTAGATTTTATACCCTTATATATTTATAAATATTATTATAAGTATAGATCAAATTTGTGTATACACACAAGATTATAAATACCAATTTTTTTTTTCTTTTTTTTTTAACGAACAACTCACGTTATTTATTTTTATGAGTTTAAGTAAGGATATCCGAAAAAGTTTTTCTTTCTTTTTACTATATGCGTTCAATAACGACTCATGTTATTCTTTTTTATGAGTTTACTCGCGTGTACACGAATTTGATAATTAAACGCAGCTAAAATTATTATTAATGAGAATGTAAATATCAAAATATAAGCACGGGTTACTACAACATGAAAATAAATATAGAAGATTGTACATATAACAACGACTCGAGTAATTCATGTTTAAAGTTTAAGTAAGGATATCATGATTCCTCGAACAAAACAAAATTTGACTTTATCTTTTACTTTATCAAGGGTAGTTACCTACTCTCAAATACGCATATCGTCTACAACATAATATCCAAAGTTAAATCTAAACAACATGAGACTTAACACAATGTCAGTTAATCAAAGTTAAATCATTCGTCTAACAAAAAATTATACAAAATATTAATCGATGTTAATACATAATGGAAAGTTCATGTAAAAGTCCGTGCATGCAATAGAATTAATAATTAGTTTATTTAGTCATATGGAAATCATTCCTCAAACAATATTTATTGTTTTTTCTGAAATGTTCACTCTTTACTCTAAATATTTTTGGAACCAAATTAAAGTACAGTGTACAGTAAAGATAGCAAGTTTAATATAAGCACAAGGCTAATTCTTTTTAATTTCTTGGTTCTCATTTCGTAGGAATGAATATATCTGCTCTGATGTCTTTGACTTATTATATGAAAGAACAAACTACAATTACCTTACAAAGCCAAAAGAATAATCAAAGACAACAAAAGAAGAATAATGTTGTGTGTTGTTTTTTAATTCATTTACAAGGGTTTCACAAACAATCAACTGGGGTTGCTCACTAAATACATCATAAATTCAATATATATGAACTTACTTTCTCCGTGGTACCCTTGATATGTGTAGTACTTTTCACGTTACAAAATTACAAGTTTCGCCAAAACCTGCAGGAAAGTCGTATAGTCAGTTTCTCTATCAACTGTTGAAACCGGTTAAAACTCACTCAAAGTTTTAATATGCAAAAATCCTATCTTTTTTATAAAAAGAGGCTAATTAAACAACACTGGCAAATTTGGCTTTTTGCAACCATATTTAGAATGTTTTTTATTTAAAGAATTTCATTAATAAGAGACAAAAGTGTGTGTATGTCAACCCGACCCAAACCGTTTTGACCCATTACCCGTCCTGCAAATTATGTCACATCTACTCATTTCCCTAAGCCCAACATAGTTATATAAACGATTTTAGAGTTAGGCATCAACTTCACTACTCTTGGAATACTTACCATGAGATCATCCAAGATACTTTAGCAAGACTCCGTCATTTCCTAGCACTAATCCTTGTTTTTCATTGATAAACCTGCAGCAGGAGACAGGGAAAAGTATCTTTAGCATGAAACATGTTTTTCTATGTAAGAAAGTCGAGTTGCACAGTTAAATCTCAAATGTACAGAAGTCAATCATTATCATGTTTAAGATGCAGAACGGCCTATAAACTCACTTTACTGAGTAAAGATTAGCAGCAATGTCATCAGCTGCTTTGTCACGACTCCAAGACTTTCCACTATTGGTAGTTTTCAAAAGAATTCCACTTCCTCCAGCTGCCCATGCTTCATCCTGCATATTCAGATTGCCAAAATCTCGGTTACAGAAAAATACTACTCGCTTATTTATAATATGTGTCGTCATAATTTTTTGCTTTGAATAACATATATAATCGATATGGAACTAGATATTAATTTGCTACCAACAGTTTTCATTCTACAAACTTTAAAGGATCCATGGAAGTTTTATAGTTAGAATGTCATATGTGTGATTACTCAAACTCAAATATGATTCCAAAAGTTATATAATTTCAATCATATTATCTTATTTTTTGAATAACCTAACTATTGACCCATTTGACCCATTTCCTTTACAGGTAATTGCTACTTCCTAGTTTTACCCTATTGAAGCGTTAGACATAAAAGAAATCCAGATAGGCTGATTTATAAATTCGAAAACATTGCCACCACTACACCACGGTCACAAAAATAATCTGTAAGTCTGTGTAGAAAAAAAATACTAGGCGTGAGAAATACTCTCAGCCAAGATTACATGTGTTCAAATCAAGCAATGATGTTATTAATTTTACCTGTGATCTGTAACCAACATCAAGAATGCCAAAACCACGACTCTGTACTGGAATTTCTTCAAACTCCTCGGTTATCTGGTGAAAAAGAGTTCAGGTGTTCAAACAAAATGCCAATAAAAAGAAAACAAGGCCTAATTCAACCTATTTTGGTTTATCATGATGCATGAAAAGAATAATTGTAGGTCATATACTAATACTTACCCCTGTGCCTTTGCTAAGATAAAGACCACCACCACGTACAAGCAGCCAAAGGCCACCATCCGCTCTCCAACCCATGTTTTGGATTCTTCTTGCAACTGCCCTATTATGTGGTTGCCAGTACGGCTACAAATTTAAGACCATTGTGTTAGCAATAATAAGAATTCAAAATTGCGATATGTAAGTAAACTCTCAATCTTTCACACACGAACATGGATGAATACTGACAAAAATGCATCTAATACTAACACAACTAAATAATGTGAAAATCTTTAGCATATAAAAAGGGCTAACCTGCCCTGGTTCCCAAGTGAGGTAAAAGTTACCACGGCTAGAAACAGCAACATAATTTCCTTCAGGTGAGCGATTCACAGTATTGAAGGTGCCTGTATAGTAACTAGCACCACTAATACCACTAGAAACTGTTCTGCAATTCAGATAGAGTATTATAACCGTTAGTTTTGACAACAATTTGACTTTATCTGAAGGTTAAAAACAATTAAATGATCATGTTAACTGAGGTAGAGGAAGAACGGCTTAATTTCTAATAATCACTCGCACAATGCATCAAAGTTCAGTATTATTTGGTTCTACTTAAGCATCAGATGAAATACGGCTTGAATAGATCACCTGTTAAGAGTAGCTGAAACAGTTTCTTGAACTGCGGCTTTCCAGTTGTAACCTTTGTTTGAAGTAACGTAGATTGCACCTTCATCAGTTACCATCTCCGCACTGTTTTCTCCTGTTGCCTTTATATAAACCTACAACAAAAAATGTATCCTTTTAGCTTTTATGAAAATGCTTTTACCGGTCGTCACAAGAAAAGGTGGAACCTATAAATACAATATATTACCATGTCCCCTGGGAGTTCAGCACTTAACGGAATACGCTCCCAACTATCACCAGAGTCTGATGTATGCAACAGAATTGATGGTTTTCCAACAATCCACCCTTCTTTTCCCTTAAAAGTGATGGCGTTAAACCTGTAGTTAAAATCTGTTAGAGTTGTGGATAAATATTAATACGTATATGTCTATAATCGAACTCGAGACCACGGGATTGCACACTTTACGTATGATGATTAAGTAAATAATTAATATATATATTTATTATATGTATTAATTATTTGGACACGAAATGAGGACTAACGGACGTTAAGTAATTAACCGAATTGACTAATAGCCGTTAAGTAAAAAGTGAAAGGACTATTAGTGAAATTTGGGACTCAAGAATGATCTAGAACCCATCCATGGGCTAGGGCCGATCGGATTTATGGGTTATAAACCTAAATCGATTTCTTGTGGAAAAAGCCTATCATTCACTATAAATATAAGGTTATTTTGTTTTGTGAATTGCGGTAAAAATAACAAAACCTTAAAGTACACCAAACAGTGACTTGTCTTTTGATTTAAAGAATAGTCGACTGCTACCACAATCAATTCACTTGTCCTTTGCTTTTACTATACACAGTCGATTGACTTTTTGCATAATATCAATCACTGTTTTCTATTAATTAAACAAAAGATAGTTTTGGTTTAATTGTGTTTAATCACTAGCATCATTGCTTGATCGGTTATAGTACGTGTGTACAAGAACGTGGTACAATCACACTATTGATTGTATCTTGGATCGATTAACAAAATGGTAAGGGGTTAATCAATAGATCCCTAATTCACATAAACCCTTATTAGGGTTCTTCATATTGTTCAAGACAATTGCTTTTGATTCTTGTTCGGGCTAGAATCACAAAGGTACGTTCTTTATTTATGTTTAAGTTAATTAATATGTGTTATACTTGTTTACTCGCTTCCGCATTCTTGTGTACTTTGATTATGGGTTTAATATATGATTGTCATGATTACTAAATTAAACAAAACAAAATCTTCATCTTCAGCTGAAGATATTGAGCGAGAAACCCATGTGCTGCCACCGTCTTTAGTCTCTAAAAGAGTTTCTCTTGTCCCCAACAGAAAACCTAATACAAATCACCATCCAAATGTTCCTCAAAATATTGCAAGAAAATAATCAAAGTTTAGTAGCTATACATGCTGTTTGGGATTACTTTAGAGTACTTATCTGCTTAGGAGCAAGTAGAAACATGCTTATTGTAAGTTTTTATGATTCAGCAGTTTCAAGTAGAATCTATGGGATTGCTTATTAGCTTTATAATAATGCAATGACCAAGGTTGTCAGGATCGGGATCCTACCTAGGATCGTTTTCGGCTTTGCAAGATCGGGATCGTAGGATCGTAGGATCGGATCTAACCTAGGATCGTTTTCGGCTTTTCCTTTACATATGTATACAAACCATTTTTAAAAACCTTCCTAAAAAAAAGTCAAAAAATGTCAAAAAAAAAAACAGGATCGGATCGTTCACGATCCTACGATCCTACGAGCGATCCCACGATCCTGTAACGATCCTACCTGAATTACGATCCCGTAGCGATCCTGCTCGTTTTGTGTGTGTAGGATCGTAGGATCGTACGATCCTACGAGCAGGATCGCGATCCTGACAACCTTGGCAATGACCATATTAACACTTTAATTTTTTACAATGCTGGGAAAATGAAATTTATCTTTGGCCAATTGCAGTGAAACTTTAATATTAAACTAATTTAGGAGTAAAAGATGGATTTTTAAAAATTTCAGTATAAAAAATCACTTAAAAATTTATCAAAACTTGAAGTTTCACTTGTGTTGGTGACTAATAAAATTTAAAGTTTCGTACATGATCTTGGCTACCTTTTTATTACATTTTCCCTAAGTTATCACAAACATATAACAACTTCAAACAGATAAACGGGTGAGGTATCTCGATGAACATTTTCAACCCTTTCCAGCCCACCCCTAAATCTGTAGCTAGTGATGTTTGAACTCTGGACCTCTAGTGAGGAGGTTAGGTGTCTTACCACTAGGCCATTTGGTTGTGGTATGCATAAGCTAATACAAATATAATAACCTCAAATACACTTCATTTCTTATTACTCGGGAAGTTTTTTGAGTAATGAAAAGTAAAAAAATAGGAAGTAAACATTTTCTTTCCTTTCCTTCCTTAAGTGATACTCGAGAACCACGACACAATGTAAAGATATAAAGAAATTACCGTGAGAAGGGTCATCAGGAACAAAGGCAATATCAAGAAGAACAACACCAGGATCAATAGGAAGATAAACACGCTCCCATTCAGACAAAGTGTCAGCTTTAGCAACTGATAACTTGGAATTATTATCACCCAATAATCCTATAACCGGCGCTAGCGTAAGCGCAGCCGCTGCATCGGTAATAAACTCACGTCTGTTAACTGCACAAGCTTTTATAGTAGTAGTTTGTTGGAAAGTGCGGGAATGTGAGAGACGATGGTTGAATAATGAGTTGAGGATTGAGGATGGTTTTGGGGACGTGATTGGGTCGATGAGAAGCTTAGCTGATGATGCCATATTTTTTGTAAGTTGTTCTGCTGGAAACACACACTGTCTTTGGTTTTGGTTTCTTATCCAGAATCTGTCTGGAACACGCGGGAGTGAGTGTTTATCCAGAATGGTTAGATGTCACAAACGGGGATGTAGTTCAGATGGTAGAGCGCTCGCTTAGCATGCGAGAGGTACGGGGATCGATACCCCGCATCTCCACTTTTTTAACCTGCGTCTGTATACAAAAACTTTTTTTCTCTTATATGTTCACTTAGCCGTGGGTAAAAAACACTTCAATCTTAAAAATCCTTTAAAGTCGCCTAGTTACCACTTACCACCACTTCTTGTTTTTTACTATAAACTTTAAATTATCTCTTGATTCGCATGCACAATATAACAAAATAGTCCCGATGCGAAACTGCCAATGAGGCATCGTAAATCACGAAAAACTTAACTATTATGGAAATTCAAACATAATATATACTTAAACAAGTATAAATACTGATGGACATATACTAAATCGGAGGCTCTTCACAAATGGTGGCCCTGTGCGGCCGCGTCACTTGCACATGCTAATCACGCCACTGTAACAAAATCGTATACATAAAACGTGTGAAAAAACATATTTTAGCTTTTGGGCTCCATATGCGTAAGAGATTTTCTAAATAAGACTACATATCATTAATCCAGTTCAGTAATTATATAATTTGGATTGTTTTATCCACAAAAGTATATGATGATGTCCTTCGGAGCCACTTCTAGTAGCCTCCAAGTTACATAGAAATCCTTTGGAACCCACATTGATATAATCGTTCCTAGTAGCACCATAGGTAATGATAAGGTACATCTAACGACAAGGTATAGGAACTTGGCATGAGTTCAGGTACGTCAACAACACACACTCTGAATAGATCCCACAAGGTTTTAGCCTTTTAGGTATTTACTACTTGTGCAATAATCCTCATTATGCATTCATACAGTATTGTACTCTTACGTTGGAGCTTAGTCATGATCACGGATTCAACATTTGTGACTAGACTAATGATATTATCTTATTGTGGTTAGGACCTGAGCCCATCAAAACCAAAGGTTCAAACAAGTGCTAAACCTTACGAGCCTGGACCCTGGTGTCAAAATATTGTAATAACAGACTACTTTTAATCCATACCAAACGGCAAACGCCTTTTTAGATTACTTATGTTATCAACAAATAACAATATGCAATAAACTGGCCATTTATGAGGGGGCTCTGGGTATGCTTGTGGTCAATCCCTCACACATAACCATTAAAACCACTTGTTTAAAAGGCTCATTTAGTAGTATAAAAGGTACAACATATTATCAGTCAAACAGACACAAGATTCAGCCTTCCTTTGCTCCAATTGCTATCTAAGTGTGTATTATCCCGTGCCAGAAAATTACAATGCTAGTACAAGTTCTTTTATTTCCCTCCATATCGCCAATTTTTATCTATTATCTCAAAATAATACCAATTCAATACAATATCAGATTTCGTATAAATAGAGACAAAAAGGTAAACAAATGACCAATCACGAGCCGCCTTGTTCTTCCGACCACTTGTTGGCTTTGGCAATCCATCAAAAAGTGGACCTGTGATAGCTGATATTGACAGCCCTTGAAGATCTGCCTTGAAGTTCAGCATAGATGTTAGCCAAACTGATGACGGAAGAGGGCAGCTGTTACTGTTATTACTATTAGTCTCTGATTGTTGAAAGGTTGGCGCACTTGAAGACTTCCTCACCCCGCTGAAAACCTGAGTCATTGATGAGTCTCTTGATCCTAACGGGATCATGCTAGGTGCACCTGGTTCGGGTTCAGTAGTTGTGAGATTAGCTGTCTTTGGCTGCAATTCTATGCTTTTGAACAGCGTTTCTGGTGTGCGATCGTTAAGGTCGACCTCTGATTTACGCCTTCTTACCAACTTATCGATGCTCTTATCAGGCGAAGTTCCTTTCTCGTTTGCAATGGGAACTTTATCTGTTCTAGAATTCATGGAAAACCCATTAGCTTCACTTTTTGACTTCCTGTGAAGACCAAGTGGTTGGGGTGAGGCTTGAGTCGTTCCAAAACCTTCACCAACACCATTTTGATCATTTGCCGCAAGACCATAATAGTCTCGTAAAGAATTGATAGATGATGAAATGTTCCGCTGGGGCGAGGCTGATAATTTTAATGATCTAATTGGACTAAATGAATCAGAATATCTACTGCTCGGATGCGTCATCTCTGAGCTGGTTTGTCTGCAAGAATACAAGTATAACATTGAGCAATCTATCAGAACATGACACACTTATTCACATACAAGATACGAGTAGTATTTAAGTATGGGGGATTCTTCAATTTTCCAAAAGTCCAAACTAGATAGAAACAAATCCAGTTGCTGTCACAATCTGACTCTCAAAAGCAGACCAAACATTTGTTTCAATTCTTTCTTTCGTTTACTTTTAATATAACCTTGGTGGGAAATATCAGTTTTAAGCATAACGACAATAATAAGGTCAAGATTTAGCGCTAAAGTAAATGATCATAATACTAGAAAGGCCTTTCAACTTTTCAAGAACACCTATTTGACGATAGCATATATTACGACAAAGTGGATGAGCATTCTATGTTTTTTAATATCCAAGGTTTGACCTTCAATCCCAACTAATCCACAAAATCCATATAAAAAAAAAAAAAAAAAAAAAAAAAAAAAACACCTATCCAAATGTTTAGGGAACACATTAGGCTGCTAACACCCCTAATGGGGGTCGAACATGTGTGAATAAAGCAAGACCTCTGTTCTATTTCGATTTGTGCCTTTAAAACCAGTACTTAAGTGTGCAGCATGATGCGTGCTTAGGCTCATGCATGAACTTACACATGCACATACATAGTATACATTATACAACTATACATATAAGTAATAGCACATGAATAATGTCCCTCTGTTGCATTTTGATTAATATTAACTCCCTCCCTCCCAAAAACTTAAAAGTTTGATTTGACATTTTCGTTCAATGAAAATCCTAGAGTGAAATACCTAAAAAATGCCGTTTGAATGTTTGATAAGACAAAACTGTGAACCAAGACAGAATTGGAAAATAAATTGTGAACCAAAACTAGTTAACCCAATATCTTTAAATGGTTGTCAATGGTCAAACTCAGCATTTTTGGACATGCCAAAATGGAAAGTACGTCATTTTAGTAAACACACAAACAACGGTAAGCAGTTCCATTCAGTTACAAGATAAATAGCGGATGATGAAATGATATGAATATGAGAAAAAGTAGTCATTCAACACTGAGGATATCATCAATCACAAATAGTTACTAACTGATTCACAAAATGAATAAGATCTGATTGATTGTGTGTGAAAGTGAAATGTTGTTAGTATTGAAGCACCGCCATTGATGCTGATTGATTGGAGATGCTCAAAATGTACAACTCTTGCAGCAGGATGTACAATCTAGGATGATGACCTTAATTACCAGTTTCGATCTGTTAAAGGTATTCTGTTTTTATAAATTAATAAATATTAAAATAATCAAACGTTTGACTCTGTACATGTGGTGGCTGGTTACATATAGCCGCGTTATTCCTGTTAGGGGTGAGCATGGGGCGGTTCGGTGCGGTTTTTGACTAAAACCGAAACCGCCCCGCAATTGCGGTTTCTATAAAAATGAGGATCCGCACCGCGCGGTTTTTGCGGTTTCGGTTTTGCGGGTTTATGCGGTTTTGCGGGTTGGTTTTTGGTCAAAACCGCCCCGCACCGCAAGATATACTTTTTTATTTTTGGTGCAGTTTTTGGTGCGGTTTTGCGGGTTTATGTGGTTTTTGGTGCGGTTTTAGTGTGTTATTCTACAAAATAAAAAAATATATTTAAAAAATATATCTAAAAAATAAAAAAATATAAATTTTAGTGTGTTATTTTAGTGTGTTATTCTAAAAAATAAAAAAATATATATTTAAAAAATTATAAATTGTAGAGTGGTGCGGTGCGGTTTTTGCGGTGCGGTTTTTCGGTGAAAAATGAAACCGCCCCGCAATTGCGGTTTTTATTTTTTCCTGAAACCGATCCACCGGTTTTTGCGGTTTTGCGGTTTTTGTGGGGCGGTTTTTTGTGGTTTTTGCGGTTTTGCGGTTTGCGGTTCGGTTTTTGCTCACCCCTAATTCCTGTGATTAGAATATCTACATGACTTTTTTTTCTTTTTTTTTTCAATCACAATTTAAAATATTTTATACTCCATCCGTCTCCTAATTTAAATTGTCACAAAATTATTATCCTCTTTCAAATATAGTTCAAATATAGTTGTGTATATTGCAGCTAATTAAATTCGATGAATGTGTAAATATATTTCCCCATATGGCTTAACTCCATGTTTTATACTCCATTCGTCTCAATTTATTTGTCATGAGAGAGAAATTACAAAGTTTAATAAAAGTGGGGTCACTTTAATTTTCAACCACTAAAATGGAATATTCCTCCACTAGATTCTCTAGTTTTTACTTAATAAGGAAAGTGGACAATTAATTTGAGACATTCATAAAAGGAAATATGGACAATTAAATTGAGACGGAAGGAGTCACAATCAACCAAAATACTCGTGTTTTTTCCTTAACCATTGATTTCATCTTTTAATGCAATCCATTGTCACCTTCTCTTTTAAGAAACTTGATATAACCATTTCAAAATTGTTTACATCTAACAAAGCTGAATATTTTCATTTATAATATACTTGTATTATATTTTGTAAGACACTTTCATTTTTCCTAAATGCACATGGTAAAAAAGAAATTTTTTTTTATTATTTTTTATTTTTTTTAAATGGATCAGTTTGCGTGCTAATACCGTCTTTACTAACAAATATTACATAAGAAATATACAAGGTGCGTTTAAAATTCTCTTGTTTTCTATCTCTAGTTTTGTAAAAATTTGAAAAGAAATTTATCTTCACAAAACACTTGAAAATATAGAAAACGCATTTAGTTGATGTTTGTATTTTCTATTTTGAAGAATGGAAGAGACTCAAGGGAGGGTTGTGGGTTATAAAGAAAAACAACTAAAATTTGTTTTGTAATTTTCCTTATTAAGTTAGAAAATATGGGATTTTATGTTTTGCAAAACATTTTGTTGAAAAATATTGATTTGAACGTGATCTCTGTTTTTCTTATTTTCCACAAAATGTTTTGCGAAAACACAAAGATGTTTTCCCCCAACTAAACGCACCCATAACATGTAGTAGATAGTTTTCATCTTAACCCAACAAGTGATATTATTTTGTAAATATTTTGTGAACATAACATTAGGCTGCTTGCAGTAGTGCTAATCGATCGATCCTTTGATTCGATCGATTCAATCGTCCTTGTTGTGGTGTTTTTTGAGGATCGATCGATTGGAGGTATTTTGAGAATGAGGGTCGCAAAGTCGATCGACTTCTTTCCAACTTTTGTGTCTTTCTTTGTGTTTTAATTAAATGAAAAAGTTTTTTTTTTTTTGGTATGTTTTTTGTAGTATAGAGTCGCCCTTACTAGGGCACCCAATCGTCTGAAGGTCGCTGGAGAGAGAAAACTGACGTGGCAGAGAAATTGAGAGGGATTGACCCTCCTTACTGCATCCAGCCTTAGGCATCGCCTCATGCATGACTTAGGTAAGTGGAAGGGTGTGTTTGTTTCATTAAGATTTTTAGGTCTGAATCTGACTACCACATCTTACTAGTAAGAGGTGGCTAGAAAGTCTAAATCTGAACGAAATAATGTTGTTTGTTTTTTATAATTGTCCGAATGATTTTAAGTGCTCGTTTCTGCAATTTATTTAAGTAACTTATGTAAATATGAAACAAGACTTTTTATCATAAATATAACATAGTTAATAAACCATCAAATATATTATATTAACACGAGTCTTCAATCTCTTATTGAGTAAGAGGCAGTAAAACAAGTCCCCCACCTCTTACTGAGTAAGATGTTATATGTCTAACTGGGTCTGACTCAAAAGAAAAAAAAAAAAACAAGCAAAATGTCTGACCACCTTTTACTGGTAAGAAGAGTAAGAGGGCTAGTAAGATTTTTTTTTAAAAACAAACACACCCGAACTCTTCCTTAAAATACCACTTCTTCACTAATGACGTCATTACATTAACATTAACGTACTCATCACACTTAAAGACTATATTTTAGCCAAAAGTGACACCCGTCACCAATAGAAAGCAAATGTTTTGTGCGTGTATGTTTTCTCTATATTTGTGTTTAGCAAGGTAAAGATAAATTGTTCAAAAACAAAGATATAAATAAAAGATGAAAGATTGTGAAACGGGTAAATGTGATTAGTGAAGTACAGGCAAAGAATGAGCGGTTGTGACAAGAGTAAATGTGATAAGTGCGTGAGAGGAAAAAAGTGATGTAACTATAAAAGTAGTTGTGAGCAGTAACAGTGAGCTGTGAGTTGTGAGCAGTACTAGTGGCTATGTTTGCTAAAAGTAGCTGTGAGCAGTAGCAGTGGCTATGTTTTGTAAGCCTAGTAGCAATCGAACAGGAAAACTCGGTCGACCGCTCCAACCGACCAATTTGGAGATCGGTCGCTTCCTTTGTGAAGTATCGGTCGGTCTTGAGCAAAGGGGAATATCGATCTTATATTCGACCGAGTTTCAAACACACACACAAACACATTTAAAAAAAAAACCTTTTCAACTATAAATACCAACCTCAATTCAAACACACACACACACACACATTCAAACACACACACAAACAATTCAAAATTGCAAATGTCTCGCAAATATTTCTCCCAACAATTCCCCAGTCCTCCCCGTCGAGATTTCTCCCAACAATTCTCCAGTCCTCCTCGTCGAGATTTCTCCCAATAATTCCCCAGTCCTCCTCGTCGAGATTTCTCCCAATAATTCCCCAGTCCTCCAAATGAAGTTTATCACACTCCACCAAAAGATATCTTTCCGGTTTTTCAACCGGAAAATGAACCGGTGAACATTCCACCGGTTGTCGAACAAGAACCAAATCCATTTGGTCTAACTGAAGATGAACTCAGACAACTGGAGCAAGATGAGGAAGTCCGGCGAAAAATGAAACAACGTGAACTAGAAGAGGAAGCTGCTCGTTTGGAGCAGCAAGCCAGGGATGAAGAACACCTTAGGAAGAACTAGTTTGACATAATGGAAGCAAAGTATTATGCCGGCGAGTTCAGATCATCTTCCAGTGAAGACGGTTGGGTTTCAGATGATTCATTTTTCTTAATTTGTAGTTTTATTTTCATGTATCGTAGTTTGTTAATCTTTAATTTATGTAATGTTTTTATTTTTAATGAATTTTAAGTTTTCTGGTGTTTTAGTGATACCATTAGCTCTTCTCTTTCTTCCATTATTATGTCTTCCGCCATTGTTATACTAAGAAGCTAGTTCGAGAAAATAAGTCTCCGACTCTTTGAATTTATCTTGTTATAAGTTTTAATGCAAGTTAAGGAGTAAAAAAAAAAAAAAAAAAAAAAAATCGGTTATCGACTGTGGCACTTTGGTCGCTTCTGGTCGCCGGAGAGAGAAAGCTGACGTGGCAGCCGGTGACCCAGGTCGCTTGGGTCAACGACTGTGTCTAGCCTAAAAGTAGCAGTGAGCTGTGAGGAGTAGCAAAAGCTCACAGCTCACAGCTTTGTAACACCCCCGTTTTTGATATTCGCAGCGGAAATATAAGTTGGGGTGTTACTAAATAGTTCACAGTCATGATGATAGAAAACGACTCGAAAAGAGACGTTTTTAGATAAAATTGTTATCATTCATTTATATCAGAGTTACAATACGCAGGTCCCAGCAGGAGGTTCCAAAATTCATTTATAAAAATATATTATTTGTTGAATGATAACATATTAGACAGTCCATAGCCAATCCCGTACCATGCCATGCTTCCAATAACCTGAGATAAACATGCTTAAAAAGTCAACACAAAGGTTGAGTGAATCCATAGCGTTTAACGTTAAATAATCGATTTGAACACAAGCCAAGTAAAACGTAAATCGTTAATATCGCAGATCGTTATCTATTGCATCTAAGTCTCATGAATCGCAAAACGTTAACACGATGGACATCATAGTTATAAGCTATGACGTAAATCACTACATAATTAAATGTAATAATTATGCCCTCGAGTAGGAGTATGCCTGAACTCTTTATTAAACGTTTTCAAATAAAATGCATTGGGTCACTTATCCAGCGACACAACGGGATTGTCAATCCAATAGATCTATTCATAATATTCGCGCTCACCCGGAAGTGATTAATGGTTCATGATAGAGGGTCTTTTAAATAGGCAACAATTAAACTTATGCAATATAAATCAGGAAAGCATACGGAAAAGTACTTGTGTTCGGTTTAGTAGCATGTATCTCCCCACATATTTAGAAAAACGTAATTAAAAAGTGGGACTATGAACTCACCTGATCAGTCTGGATGGAAAACAAAATGACAGAAAGTTGATAAACTTCTCCGGACACGCTACCTGATTCGTTATGCCAAATTTCAGTAATCATTTTCTGATGATTATCGTTTATTTGTTCATTTCGTTATTTATATCTTTCGTTCTTATGTTTCTGTTCGTTGTTTGTTTGTTTGTTCGTTAAATATAGCTTTTGTTCGTTTAGTCTTTCACTTGTTCGTTCTTTCGTTTGTCAAGAAAATAAACGTATTATGTTGGTATTGAATCGGAGAATAAAAATAGAAATGATAAAAATAAGGGTTGTGAAAAGTTACATTTTAATTTCTAAGGTTTGGTCAAATGACAGTTCATACTCTGGACTTTTGGAAAATGACAGTTTTTACCCTTAAGTTTTAAAAATGACACTTTCTACCCTGTTCATTTGTTATTTGTCAAAAATGACACTTGATAATAATGTTTACAAAATCGACAAACAGAACTTTAATTATTCAAAAATAAGATGAATATAAATAGTGACTTGGCGAGAGTTTTGAGTACAAATAACTTAACGAATACTAGATGATTTTTCGTGTTCTCAGTTCCTATGAAAAACTGGCCAGGTCGTTATTTATTATACCAAATTTCGTTATTTGTAAAATTCGTTTGATGGTAGAAAAATATGACTAAAGTCGATCGACTAAACAAGTGTTAGACAAAAATTTGGGAAATGGGTTTTGCCTTAGTGATAGGGCCATTTTAAGACTCCATAACTTTTAAACTACTCACTCATTTTACATGATTTTTATTTCTAAATATTCCTAGCTAGGGGGTCTTTGATTATGCTAAGTTTCATTATTTTTGAAAATCATTTGATGCTCGAAAACTATGTCTAAAGTCGACCTAGCAAAACAGTTTTTAATAAAAGTCTGGAAAAAGGTTTTGAGGCTAGTGACGGGGTGAGATTGGTGGCTCGATAACTTTTAACTCGTTAAATCATTTTACAAAATTCTTTCTTCTAAAATAAGTTTGCTAGGTGAACTTTAGTTAGGCCAAAAATAAGATTTTATCAAGGTCTCTAGAAGGTCGATTTATAGGTCAGAAGTTGGGTACTTGGTCGAGTATATTGAAGAAAGAAAAAAATAATAATAATAACTGAAAATCAAAGTTTTCTATTTTAGCGATTTGGAGAAATCTTTAAGACTCGATATCTCCATGGAAAGTAGATCATTTTTCGAAATTCTTTCTCCTAATTCAAGCTAGCTGGGTGAACTTTAAAAGTGCCAAAAATCAGAATTTCTAGTGGTCAAATAAGAGTCGAGAACTAGCTCTAAAGTTGGACAGTTGGGTCGATAAAACTGGAAATTCAATAACTGGAAATACTGGTCTAGTTTTTAGCGATATGGGGAAGACTTTGGGACTCGATATCTTAGCGAAAACTCAACCATATTTCACGATTCTTTTTCTTAGATCAAGTTAGCTGGGTAGGCTATAAAAATACCAAAGATCAGAATTTATAGACATCGTTTGAGGGTTGGTTTAGGGGTCACAAGCTGGGCCTGTGGGCTGTTTTTGGTTCGAGTAGAAACACAGAAAAAGACCAGATAAGGGTTTTGAGGTTTTTAAATATTTTTAACTATATTTTCATGTAAGATATGATATAATTATATATGTTTTAACATGTTTTAATGATCCTTGATTTGTTTTAATAAATATTCGAATAGTTGGAGGGTGTCGAGGTTTCTGATCGAACAGACAAGTAAAAAGGAATAGAAACTTTGATGTTTTCGAGTATGTTTCATTTTAGTGACTATGTGATTCGTTAAAATCAACACATATTTTCTCCAAGGATTACAAAAGAAATATGTAACCCGAGGTCGTTATCCCCAACGAAGGCTGAATGGAATTATGTGATCTCGAATCGCGCAACGTGTTTGAATGATGAATAAAAGGATTTTGGGTTTTCTAAGCTACGGTTGATGAACATAAATTAAAAACGATCTAAAAGGTAGGAAAAACGATAATCTAATTTACTCGTAATTAAAAACGTTAACGAAAACTGAAAATAAGCTAAGGGCTTATTTATAAGCTATAAGCTAATAGAAAAAGCTAAAAGGTACTGAGGTAGGTGTAATTAAGCTGAGGGATTCAAGATAAGCTATTGGAATAAGCTGGAAAGCTCAAAATAAGCTAATGATCTAACTGAGTCTGCTGATTTTCGTAATGTGCAGGACAAAACTGCCTGTTTTTGAGCTGTTGAAAAGCAGTCTAAAAAAAATCTAAAAAATAAACTAAAAATATGGCCAACTACACAAGCCAGGGAACTATATGCGTCTCAATTTTTAGCTTCTAACTCCTTAAGACGAAGAAATGAAAAATAAAAGAAAATCAGTGCAGAATGGAAAATACGAAAATTTTAGTTGCTATGTGCAGAATTGCGCAGATTTGAGCAGACCAAAAGGACTATTAACTAGGCTATTTAGTTACTCTATTTGGACCATAAGTACCACATAAATACTGACTAAGAAGGCCAAAAGAGCTTATTGCTGCTAATGGCTTATTTGGACAGCTTAAGGACTGAAATTAACATAGTTAATACAAAACCACTAAATCTGTGAAATAGGCTTAATGGGACTAAGAAAAAAAAAAACTTAATCTAACCTAGATAAGCAGAATTAAAGTTGGGCTAATGGCAAATATACAGTACAAGCTACTTATGACCTTATGATTAAGCTTAAGCCAAACACCCCTTTTAAACATGAACTTGCAATTTTACACTACAACTTAATGATTTAAACCATCATTTCATCTAAACTATGATTATATAGATTACTAATGATCATAAAAAGCAGAAATTACAAACAAAGAAGCAGATACATAAGCTGAACACATATAAGCAGAAAATAAACCAAAAAGTGAAACTTGGTACTCACAACTGAAATTTGCTGAATCTGAATGAAACAAGGAACAACTCACAACTAAGCTTATCCAATAAGCTATAAATTTCCCAAATAAGCTTGTCACATCAGCTTATTCTTCAAAAACTGCTTATTTGACCCTTTGTTGACTTTTGTTGACTTTGTTGTAAATTGGGACTTAGCACTGAATTAAAACAATTGGACTTTTTCTAAAGCTAAAATAAGCTCATACAGGCTTATTTGAACAGATATGAAGCTTAAAAAGGTTTGCACAACAACAACATTAACCAACTGAATTAATGTTAAAATCCAAATTACAATGAAAATGGAACAAACTTCTGGAAATTAAACTTAAACTGAATTTGAAAATTACATTGACTGAATTTAAAATTACAATTAAACTTAAACTTAACCAAAAAGTACACTACTGATTTATGGTCTAAAAACAGCGACACCTCTTCTCAGCTTCATCTTTCTTGTTAAATAACACTCCAAAAGTCTCCTTGGGTCCCTCTCATCATTTCCCAATTGTTGGATTGGATTGAATCAACCTGGTTCGTTGATTAGCTTTTTGGCGGGAAAAACAGGACCAAGTGGGTTTAACTTATTTTCTCATCACGTGGGATAGTGGGTAGCTAAGGAGTAGAGGAGGGGGGTTGGAGGCGTATTTCAGAAAAAGGCATGGGGGGAAAGCTTGTTGTCGGGTGGTATCCTGGTTTTGATTAGTGGTTTCCTGGTTTGGCGGGTTTTAGTCTTTGGGAGGGATAAGGTTTGACCGTTTGACTTGAGGGTTGACCGTGGGTTTTAGCTAAATACGGGGTTGTGGGTTTTGTGTTATTTTGGTCTTGGTTCATTAGTTATTTGGGCTGGGTTGTGGGATTAGGATTTAGTGGGTTTTGGGTTAAGTATGGTTTTTTATTAATTTTGGGTTTAGGGTTAAGGGTTGTTTTGGATATGGTTTAAAGTTTAGGGACTTATGTTGCCAACTTCTGAAAATTATGGGACCATTTATGTCGATGCTGAAAAATATATCCAAGGACCATAAAACATAATTTTCCATTTTAAAACACCCGGGGACCATAAATGTCATTTTTTAAACCCTAGGGACTAATTTTTGACAACTTTTGAAATTCGAGGGACTAGACTTGCCATTTATGCAAACTTTGTTCGTTTTTCACTGTTTTCAATCATTTTGCACTTGCAACACATAAAAACACAATCCAATGATATTTATAGTATTATGTGACATTTCAAAGTGTTTTTGGTTGTTTTTGTGGGTTTAAACAATGTAAAATATATGTGTATTTAGACACATATCAAATCCCCCACACTAAACTATTGCTAGTCCCTAGCAATCTTTTATGAAAATTTAATGGATTTTATGTCTCTTTACCAAAAGCCATTACTTCTGGAGTAGCCAAATGTTTTAGTTCAAGTAAGAACTATGGTACACTGATAACCATATGATTTTGAGCAAACCATAAGCTGTCAACGGATTTGATTTGTCTTTACCAGAAGCCGTTTGCTTCTGGACTAGCCAACTCTTAGATAAATTACAACTATTATCTTTGGTGAGCTGATTACCAATTATGGTTTTCCCACTTGCCTTTACCACAAGCCGTAACCTTGCGGGCTAGCCAACTCTTCACTTATAAAGATATGGTGAGTCGAATACCATACAATTTTGGGCAAATTGCAAGCCATAAACGGATTTGATTTATCTTTACCAAGAGCCGTTTGCTCTGGGATTAGCCAATCCTTTTGTGTGTTAGACATGGTGGACTGATAACTATTTATTACGTTCTAAGTGAGAAAAAAAAATTTAAAATTTTGGCCAAAATGGGGGAAATAGGGTAAATATGTGATCAAATTCGCGAGAATTCCCCCCCCCCCCCCACACTTAGAACTGAATATTGCCCTCAATATTCAAAGTACCGGCTGTTAAACCAACACTTAGAACGTAAAAAGGTAATATTAATAGCCTTTATTTTATATACACTCACATTTTTTTTTTTTTTTTTTTTTTTTTTTTTTTTTGAAATTTACATATATACAACATGTGGGGCATCTCCCCCACACCTAGGTGTTAGAAAAGAGAATGAAGACAGAAATATGGGTGAAAACCCATATGGTGTGCTTGAGTTTTTGATCACCGAGTCACTAGCTTGACTCGACCTCGCATTCATTTGTTCTTGGGGAAGCATGTGGAACAGAAAATCTCCATCGGACTTTCATTCAAAATGTTTAGATAAACATTGAAGTACTTGAAAGTTCCACTCCGATGAGATACATCCGGCACCAAAGAATGATAAATGGAAATGCCGGGATCAAAAACTTTGTCCTCACCCCCAAACGAGAGAATGAGAGGACAAGCTACCTTATAAGAGAAGAAAGGTAGAAAGACTAGAACGACATATGTGAAATCAATATTATGGCGATCCTCAAAGGGCAACGTCACATATGTCGGAGAAGGAAGAATATCGGGAATAAGAACCGAGGTCATATCATCAAATCCATGAATAAAACAGTCCTTGACCTCATCGTTCTCTAACTCTTCATCAAAGAGAGGATTTTTGATAGAAAAGTACTCATCATCAAATTCAAAAAGAGAATTCGAATAGACTTTGAGACTTTCATTTTGAACTTCCTCATCAGAAAGTGATTCGTCATCACTAGAGGAAAAATCATCATTTGAATTGAAAAGGGGGTTAGAAAACGTCCCGAAAATATCATCAGTAGTGTCAAGAGGATGATTACTACAAATGGACGAATCACATTCACTGTCCGATATATCCTCAGACTCACTTGGGATTGGGATAAGGTTCTCAGCACTAGACTTTATGAATTCGTCCGATTCCTTTTCAGGAACAGTGCTAAGAGGCTCATCCCCCATAATAAGAGAATCCTTGGAGTTCATATATGGTAAGAATGATGTGATTGCAATAGACTGAGGGAGCTGAGAAATGATATCGCTCAAAGGAATAGTACTCTCCTCGTCATCATCGTCGTCATCGAGCATGCACGCCTGATTAAATAAGAAACGATTGTGTACAGCTCGCTCTATGGCAAGTAACTCTTCCATAGATTTACCATGACGCTCTTCTTGGGTAGGTTCAACAGCCAAATTTTTAAGTGTATCCCTCATATTTTGAAGTTTTTGGAGTACATCTTTGAAAGATTCTTCAAGAGGAGATGGCTGAGGTTGAATCATTTGATTTTGTGGAGATTGGTCATGACAAGAATAATCATAATTGTCACAAGGGCCATGCTCATAGACAAGCGGGGTCCTCGTTTGACAATCGGATTCATAATGTGGACCTCCACAGAATTCACAACAGTAATACTGTTGTGGTGGTGTATAATATGAAGATGTGTCAAATCCGAACGATGTCTGATTGTTATAAGGGTTCTGCTCATAGACAAGCATATTTCCCGTTCGACAATCATATTCCGGATGAGGACAACCTCCACAAAATTCACAAGAATATGCTTCCATCTCATGGTGCGGGGATTGGTTAGGGAAATTGGTTGTTTCATTGCTGGGATTTTGGTCATAGACAAACCCATTTCCCGAATTTATAATGCTACAACTGGGACAATTCCCACCATTCAGAGGTCCCCACACTGTTCACAACCATAGTTGTAAGATGAAGACATGTGGAGTTGTGGAGAGCAGTCGGAGAAATTTGGCGGTTCATTTGGATCATAAGTAATTGAATTACTTGAACCGCAAAACAAACAACTACCGTTTTGAATATCATTACCGCATCGTTAGCACGTACACCAACGACACGGTAAACCGAAAAGCGGTTCTCCACAACCGACACAAGGAATCAATGATTCCATCAAGAGGTTAAAGAAGATAGAATTAAACGTTCAGAGGGTGAGAAAAAGAATTAAACGGATAAGAGGGCAAAGAAGAATTTTTTTTTGGATTTTTAACAACATTTTGAAAAAGGAAAAATAAAATTTTGAAATGAAAATCTTTTTGGATTTTTATAGGAAAATATTTACGAAGATTCAAAACACACAACGATAAACGAGATTTAAAAATTCGCGTCAGCCCTCCCCGGCAGCGGCGCCAAAATTTGATTCGTTAAAATCAACACATATTTTCTCCAAGGATTACAAAAGAAATATGTAACCCGAGGTCGTTATCCCCAACGAAGGCTGAATGGAATTATGTGATCTCGAATCGCACAACGTGTTTGAATGGTGAATAAAAGGATTTTGGGTTTTCTAAGCTACGGTTGATGAACATAAATTAAAAACGATCTAAAAGGTAGGAAAAACGATAATCTAATTTACTCGTAATTAAAAACGTTAACGAAAACTGAAAATAAGCTAAGGGCTTATTTATAAGCTATAAGCTAATAGAAAAAGCTAAAAGGTACTGAGGTAGGTGTAATTAAGCTGAGGGATTCAAGATAAGCTATTGGAATAAGCTGGAAAGCTCAAAATAAGCTAATGATCTAACTGAGTCTGCTGATTTTCGTAATGTGCAGGACAAAATTGCCTGTTTTTGAGCTGTTGAAAAGCAGTCTAAAAAAAAATCTAAAAAATAAACTAAAAATATGGCCAACTACACGAGCCAGGGAACTATATGCGTCTCAATTTTTAGCTTCTAACTCCTTAAGACGAAGAAATGAAAAATAAAAGAAAATCAGTGCAGAATGGAAAATACGAAAATTTTAGTTGCTATGTGCAGAATTGCGCAGATTTGAGCAGACCAAAAGGACTATTAACTAGGCTATTTAGTTACTCTATTTGGACCATAAGTACCACATAAATACTGGCTAAGAAGGCCAAAAGAGCTTATTGCTGCTAATGGCTTATTTGGACAGCTTAAGGACTGAAATTAACATAGTTAATACAAAACCACTAAATCTGTGAAATAGGCTTAATGGGACTAAGAAAAAAAAAAACTTAATCTAACCTAGATAAGCAGAATTAAAGTTGGGCTAATGGCAAATATACAGTACAAGCTACTTATGACCTTATGATTAAGCTTAAGCCAAACACCCCTTTTAAACATGAACTTGCAATTTTACACTACAACTTAATGATTTAAACCATCATTTCATCTAAACTATGATTATATAGATTACTAATGATCATAAAAAGCAGAAATTACAAACAAAGAAGCAGATACATAAGCTGAACACATATAAGCAGAAAATAAACCAAAAAGTGGAACTTGGTACTCACAACTGAAATTTGCTGAATCTGAATGAAACAAGGAACAACTCACAACTAAGCTTATCCAATAAGCTATAAATTTCCCAAATAAGCTTGTCACATCAGCTTATTCTTCAAAAACTGCTTATTTGACCCTTTGTTGACTTTTGTTGACTTTGTTGTAAATTGGGACTTAGCACTGAATTAAAACAATTGGACTTTTTCTAAAGCTAAAATAAGCTCATACAGGCTTATTTGAACAGATATGAAGCTTAAAAAGGTTTGCACAACAACAACATTAACCAACTGAATTAATGTTAAAATCCAAATTACAATGAAAATGGAACAAACTTCTGGAAATTAAACTTAAACTGAATTTGAAAATTACATTGACTGAATTTAAAATTACAATTAAACTTAAACTTAACTAAAAAGTACACTACTGATTTATGGTCTAAAAACAGTGACACCTCTTCTCAGCTTCATCTTTCTTGTTAAATAACACTCCAAAAGTCTCCTTGGGTCCCTCTCATCATTTCCCAATCGTTGGATTGGATTGAATCAACCTGGTTCGTTGATTAGCTTTTTGGCGGGAAAAACAGGACCAAGTGGGTTTAACTTATTTTCTCATCACGTGGGATAGTGGGTAGCTAAGGAGTAGAGGAGGGGGGTTGGAGGCGTATTTCAGAAAAAGGCATGGGGGGAAAGCTTGTTGTCGGGTGGTATCCTGGTTTTGATTAGTGGTTTCCTGGTTTGGCGGGTTTTGGTCTTTGGGAGGGATAAGGTTTGACCGTTTGACTTGAGGGTTGACCGTGGGTTTTAGCTAAATACGGGGTTGTGGGTTTTGTGTTATTTTGGGCTTGGTTCATTAGTTATTTGGGCTGGGTTGTGGGATTAGGATTTAGTGGGTTTTGGGTTAAGTATGGTTTTTTATTAATTTTGGGTTTAGGGTTAAGGGTTGTTTTGGATATGGTTTAAAGTTTAGGGACTTATGTTGCCAACTTCTGAAAATTATGGGACCATTTATGTCGATGCTGAAAAATATATCCAAGGACCATAAAACATAATTTTCCATTTTAAAACACCCGGGGACCATAAATGTCATTTTTTAAACCCTAGGGACTAATTTTTGACAACTTTTGAAATTCGAGGGACTAGACTTGCCATTTATGCAAACTTTGTTCGTTTTTCACTGTTTTCAATTATTTTGCACTTGCAACACATAAAAACACAATCCAATGATATTTATAGTATTATGTGACATTTCAAAGTGTTTTTGGTTGTTTTTGTGGGTTTAAACAATGTAAAATATATGTGTATTTAGACACATATCAAATCCCCCACACTAAACTATTGCTAGTCCCTAGCAATCTTTTATGAAAATTTAATGGATTTTATGTCTCTTTACCAAAAGCCATTACTTCTGGAGTAGCAAAATGTTTCAGTTCAAGTAAGAACTATGGTACACTGATAACCATATGATTTTGAGCAAACCATAAGCTGTCAACGGATTTGATTTGTCTTTACCAGAAGCCGTTTGCTTCTGGACTAGCCAACTCTTAGATAAATTACAACTATTATCTTTGGTGAGCTGATTACCAATTATGGTTTTCCCACTTGCCTTTACCACAAGCCGTAACCTTGCGGGCTAGCCAACTCTTCACTTATAAAGATATGGTGAGTCGAATACCATACAATTTTGGGCAAATTGCAAGCCATAAACGGATTTGATTTATCTTTACCAAGAGCCGTTTGCTCCGGGATTAGCCAATCCTTTTGTGTGTTATACATGGTGGACTGATAACTATTTATTACGTTCTAAGTGAGAAAAAAAAATTTAAAATTTTGGCCAAAATGGGGGAAATAGGGTAAATATGTGATCAAATTCGCGAGAATTCCCCCCCCCCCCCCCCCACACTTAGAACTGAATATTGCCCTCAATATTCAAAGTACCGGCTGTTAAACCAACACTTAGAACGTAAAAAGGTAATATTAATAGCCTTTATTTTATATACACTCACATTTTTTTTTTTTTTTTTTTTTTTTTTTTTTTTTTTTTTTTTTTTTTTTTTTTTTTTGAAATTTACATATATACAACATGTGGGGCATCTCCCCCACACCTAGGTGTTAGAAAAGTGAAAGAAGACAGAAATATGGGTGAAAACCCATATGGTGTGCTTGAGTTTTTGATCACCGAGTCACTAGCTTGACTCGACCCCGCATTCATTTGTTCTTGGGGAAGCATGTGGAACAGAAAATCTCCATCGGACTTTCATTCAAAATGTTTAGATAAACATTGAAGTACTTGAAAGTTCCACTCCGATGAGATACATCCGGCACCAAAGAATGATAAATGGAAATGCCGGGATCAAAAACTTTGTCCTCACCCCCAAACGAGAGAATGAGAGGACAAGCTACCTTATAAGAGAAGAAAGGTAGAAAGACTAGAACGACATATGTGAAATCAATATTATGGCGATCCTCAAAGGGCAACGTCACATATGTCGGAGAAGGAAGAATATCGGGAATAAGAACGAGGTCATATCATCAAATCCATGAATAAAACAGTCCTTGACCTCATCGTTCTCTAACTCTTCATCAAAGAGAGGATTTTTGATAGAAAAGTACTCATCATCAAATTCAAAAAGAGAATTCGAATAGACTTTGAGACTTTCATTTTGAACTTCCTCATCAGAAAGTGATTCGTCATCACTAGAGGAAAAATCATCATTTGAATTGAAAAGGGGGTTTGAAAACGTCCCGAAAATATCATCAGTAGTGTCAAGAGGATGATTACTACAAATGGACGAATCACATTCACTGTCCGATATATCCTCAGACTCACTTGGGATTGGGATAAGGTTCTCAGCACTAGACTTTATGAATTCGTCCGATTCCTTTTCAGGAACAGTGCTAAGAGGCTCATCCCCCATAATAAGAGAATCCTTGGAGTTCATATATGGTAAGAATGATGTGATTGCAATAGACTGAGGGAGCTGAGAAATGATATCGCTCAAAGGAATAGTACTCTCCTCGTCATCATCGTCGTCATCGAGCATGCACGCCTGATTAAATAAGAAACGATTGTGTACAGCTCGCTCTATGGCAAGTAACTCTTCCATAGATTTACCATGACGCTCTTCTTGGGTAGGTTCAACAGCCAAATTTTTAAGTGTATCCCTCATATTTTGAAGTTTTTGGAGTACATCTTTGAAAAATTCTTCAAGAGGAGATGGCTGAGGTTGAATCATTTGATTTTGTGGAGATTGGTCATGACAAGAATAATCATAATTGTCACAAGGGCCATGCTCATAGACAAGCGGGGTCCTCGTTTGACAATCGGATTCATAATGTGGACCTCCACAGAATTCACAACAGTAATACTGTTGTGGTGGTGTATAATATGAAGATGTGTCAAATCCGAACGATGTCTGATTGTTATAAGGGTTCTGCTCATAGACAAGCATATTTCCCGTTCGACAATCATATTCCGGATGAGGACAACCTCCACAAAATTCACAAGAATATGCTTCCATCTCATGGTGCGGGGATTGGTTAGGGAAATTGGTTGTTTCATTGCTGGGATTTTGGTCACAGACAAACCCGTTTCCCGAATTTATAATGCTACAACTGGGACAATTCCCACCATTCAGAGGTCCCCACACTGTTCACAACCATAGTTGTAAGATGAAGACATGTGGAGTTGTGGAGAGCAGTCAGAGAAATTTGGCGGTTCATTTGGATCATAAGTAATTGAATTACTTGAACCGCAAAACAAACAACTACCGTTTTGAATATCATTACCGCATCGTTCGCACGTACACCAACGACACGGTAAACCGAAAAGCGGTTCTCCACAACCGACACAAGGAATCAATGATTCCATCAAGAGGTTAAAGAAGATAGAATTAAACGTTCAGAGGGTGAGAAAAAGAATTAAACGGATAAGAGGGCAAAGAAGAATTTTTTTTGGATTTTTAACAACATTTTGAAAAAGGAAAAATAAAATTTTGAAATGAAAATCTTTTTGGATTTTTATAGAAAAATATTTACGAAGATTTAAAAATTCGCGTCAGCCCTCCCCGGCAGCGGCGCCAAAATTTGATTCGTTAAAATCAACACATATTTTCTCCAAGGATTACAAAAGAAATATGTAACCCGAGGTCGTTATCCCCAACGAAGGCTGAATGGAATTATGTGATCTCGAATCGCGCAACGTGTTTGAATGGTGAATAAAAGGATTTTGGGTTTTCTAAGCTACGGTTGATGAACATAAATTAAAAACGATCTAAAAGGTAGGAAAAACGATAATCTAATTTACTCGTAATTAAAAACGTTAACGAAAACTGAAAATAAGCTAAGGGCTTATTTATAAGCTATAAGCTAATAGAAAAAGCTAAAAGGTACTGAGGTAGGTGTAATTAAGCTGAGGGATTCAAGATAAGCTATTGGAATAAGCTGGAAAGCTCAAAATAAGCTAATGATCTAACTGAGTCTGTTGATTTTCGTAATGTGCAGGGCAAAACTGCCTGTTTTTGAGCTGTTGAAAAGCAGTCTAAAAAAAATCTAAAAAATATAAACTAAAAATATGGCCAACTACACAAGCCAGGGAACTATATGCGTCTCAATTTTTAGCTTCTAACTCCTTAAGACGAAGAAATGAAAAATAAAAGAAAATCAGTGCAGAATGGAAAATACGAAAATTTTAGTTGCTATGTGCAGAATTGCGCAGACCAAAAGGACTATTAACTAGGCTATTTAGTTACTCTATTTGGACCATAAGTACCACATAAATACTGACTAAGAAGGCCAAAAGAGCTTATTGCTGCTAATGGCTTATTTGGACAGCTTAAGGACTGAAATTAACATAGTTAATACAAAACCACTAAATCTGTGAAATAGGCTTAATGGGACTAAGAAAAAAAAAACTTAATCTAACCTAGATAAGCAGAATTAAAGTTGGGCTAATGGCAAATATACAGTACAAGCTACTTATGACCTTATGATTAAGCTTAAGCCAAACACCCCTTTTAAACATGAACTTGCAATTTTACACTACAACTTAATGATTTAAACCATCATTTCATCTAAACTATGATTATATAGATTACTAATGATCATAAAAAGCAGAAATTACAAACAAAGAAGCAGATACATAAGCTGAACACATATAAGCACAAAATAAACCAAAAAGTGGAACTTGGTACTCACAACTGAAATTTGCTGAATCTGAATGAAACAAGGAACAACTCACAACTAAGCTTATCCAATAAGCTATAAATTTCCCAAATAAGCTTGTCACATCAGCTTATTCTTCAAAAACTGCTTATTTGACCCTTTGTTGACTTTTGTTGACTTTGTTGTAAATTGGGACTTAGCACTGAATTAAAACAATTTGACTTTTTCTAAAGCTAAAATAAGCTCATACAAGCTTATTTGAACAGATATGAAGCTTAAAAAGGTTTGCACAACAACAACATTAACCAACTGAATTAATGTTAAAATCCAAATTACAATGAAAATGGAACAAACTTCTGGAAATTAAACTTAAACTGAATTTGAAAATTACATTGACTGAATTTAAAATTACAATTAAACTTAAACTTAACCAAAAAGTACACTACTGATTTATGGTCTAAAAACAGTGACACCTCTTCTCAGCTTCATCTTTCTTGTTAAATAACACTCCAAAAGTCTCCTTGGGTCCCTCTCATCATTTCCTAATCGTTGGATTGGATTGAATCAACCTGGTTCGTTGATTAGCTTTTTGGCGGGGAAAACAGGACCAAGTGGGTTTAACTTATTTTCTCATCACGTGGGATAGTGGGTAGCTAAGGAGTAGAGGAGGGGGGTTGGAGGCGTATTTCAGAAAAAGGCATGGGGGGGGGGAAAGCTTGTTGTCGGGTGGTATCCTGGTTTTGATTAGTGGTTTCCTGGTTTGGCGGGTTTTGGTCTTTGGGAGGGATAAGGTTTGACCGTTTGACTTGAGGGTTGACCATGGGTTTTAGCTAAATACGGGGTTGTGGGTTTTGTGTTATTTTGGGCTTGGTTCATTAGTTATTTGGGCTGGGTTGTGGGATTAGGATTTAGTGGGTTTTGGGTTAAGTATGGTTTTTTATTAATTTTGGGTTTAGGGTTAAGGGTTGTTTTGGATATGGTTTAAAGTTTAGGGACTTATGTTGCCAACTTCTGAAAATTATGGGACCATTTATGTCGATGCTGAAAAATATATCCAAGGACCATAAAACATAATTTTCCATTTTAAAACACCCGGGGACCATAAATGTCATTTTTCAAACCCTAGGGACTAATTTTTGACAACTTTTGAAATTCGAGGGACTAGACTTGCCATTTATGCAAACTTTGTTCGTTTTTCACTGTTTTCAATCATTTTGCACTTGCAACACATAAAAACACAATCCAATGATATTTATAGTATTATGTGACATTTCAAAGTGTTTTTGGTTGTTTTTGTGGGTTTAAACAATGTAAAATATATGTGTATTTAGACACATATCACTATGTATTATTATTTTTAGATAACATAAAGTAAATGAAACCGAATTTAAAAGAGTTAATAGAACTTACTTAAAAGTTGGATCGAGTAGGGTTTTATAGGCTGAAATGAACTTGAACCGAGTAACTATGGCTTCCTCCTAGTTCCTTGACTTTGAATGGGGTTCTATTGGAGTGTTTGTGAGTGAATAAATCTGAGGTGAGTGAGTATAGGCTATGTTTGCTGTGTGTCGAATGGTTGTGTGATGAAGAGGAGAGTTGTGTTGTTATTTATAGGATGAAAGGTCTAGGGTTTTCTAGGTTAGGACAAGGGAACATGGTAAGGGGACATGGCTGACAGAAAATGGAGAAATATGCCACTTGGGTTGAGGAGGGCAAAGAATGAAGGAGATGATGTGTTCAATTCACAACCATGTTATCTAATACTTAAGGAGAAGGGTTTTGGGCTGTTAGAGAGGACATGTGGACTGATTTTCAGAAATGAAGGAAGGAGGAACATGGCTAGGGAAGATGTACTTGTGTAAGTATTATGTAGAAGGTAAATTTATTAAAGGTTTAAGGTAATGTTCGGCTGGGAATTAGAATAGGACCGAATAGGCTTTGTGGGGTGGCACAATAGGTTTAGTAAGTAGTACTTAAGGTGTATGGAAAATAGTTAGTTTAGGTGTTTAGTTATTTAGGAAAATTATTTAAGTTATAAATTATATAAATCGAGTTCCATGTTAAATGAAAAGAAAAATTCTTTTGAGCTTATGAGAGTTTGTAATATAGGCTTAATAGAGTTGTATTATGATTTTAGATATAAGAAAAATATAGATTTAATAATTTATTATGTTATAAAAATTATATGTAAATTTTTATTAAGTTAAAAGTAAATAAATGGGACTTTTGGTTTTTGTGCATTAGGAACTTGTACTCTGGGTTTAAAGACTTGTAAAAATGTTTAGTGAGTTTAGAGAAATTAATCTTTAAAAATTATATATGATTGGTTTGTAAATTGTGCTTTAAAAATAATATAAATAGGGTTTTATTAAGGATTTTGTAAATAAATGATTTCATGCATAAAGGACTTGTAACTTAGCTTATATAACTTGTACATTTATTATCTTGTAAAAATATGATAGAAATAAATTAGGGTTTGTGAATTTGATACATAAAATCATAGTTATGTGAAATTAGGGTTTTATCGGGAACTAAAACAGAATTAGGGTTTCTGGTTCTTTGGTAACTTGTACATTAGCTCAGATGAGTTGTACTTTTATGTTCTAGGGTTTAGTTGTTCATATTTGGTGTTGTGATGAATTTTATGGTTTCCTAGAAACTCTGTTCATATAATGAATGTTTTGTTTTGTACTTTCGTTAAGGATTTATCGTAAAATGGTAAATGGTATTCTGTAATATTTTCATATCGTTATGTTTATGGAATAAACATTAGATTCGTTAGGCAGGTCTGTGGGAGCACGTTTATCAATGATGTGATCTACGTCACATAAGATAGGAGATACATTCAAATAAAAATAAAAAATTTATCCGTGAAAAAAAGGATAATAATTCTGTAAAGTAAATGGGAAATTTTACGAGTGGTTACAGTAAACCCCCGTTGAAGGGAATCTCGTCCCGAGATTCGGCCTGTGTTGGTTGGAAAGTTGGGAAAAAAGATGTATAGGGATAGTTAGGTTCAGATTTCTATCTTATCCAGATAGGGAACGCGATAAAGGAAAATCGTACAACGATTTGGTTTAGGATGAGAGTTTGATATGCTTAAAAACGCCTCAAGTTAAAAATAATATTACTTAAAATATTATCTTTATTCTTGGATCCTGTAATTCCGATAATGTCGTTTCGCTGTTGATCCTTGGTTCTCCGTTTAATACCAAAGGATACGAGGTTTTGTCAGTCTCATCTCTACTGGATGAACTGAATTTGAATGTTTTGCCACCTAATGAGTTACTGTGTAACGGTCAGATTCTAAGTTCGATGAATAGTGATATCAACGGTCGTTTTAACGGTCAGATAACGGCCATAACGGCTAGTTTTTCCACCTATAAATACCTCATTTCTAATCCTCATTCTTTCAGCACAAATTTCCTTTCTAAGAACCTCAAAATGGCGCACCTTGTTACATTCTTAGCAATCGTCTATGTGGTCCTTGCGGTTTCCTATTTGGCTTACGTCCCCAACGAAGATCATGCTTTCCTAGTTTGCGTTCTAGCGATCATTATGCCTATTGTGATCTTTGCTATAGGAGTCGACAAGATATGGGGGTAAGGTTTGTTTTTCTAAGTCATCCTCCAAAATTTCTTATTTATTCTTATGCCTAGTGTTTTTTTTTTTTTTTTTTTTTTTTTTTTTTTTTTTTTTTTTTTTTTTTTTTGTAGGATAATCAAAGTCATTCATCCGGTCGTGGCTTTAGCTATTGTGTTGTTGGTGGCTATCCTCATATTCATGATGGTTCAACCTTTCGAAGAATCTATTCCTTATCTTATAATCATTGTAACCTTAGTATTTCCATTCTTAATCATTTCCTTATGTATGAACTTCCGAGGTTATGAATAAATCTTAGGGCTTTTCTATCCATAATGTTGTGTAACACCCCCTAATTTGTTTAGTGGCAGCGGAAAAATAATTAGGGTGTTACGGTGAGGATCGAGTTAAATTTTCAGAACACGGCCCAGAATAGGCGTTCTGAAAGTTATGTCATTCAAAATAATAGTTTTGGTATAAATGTGAAATATTTGAAAATCAGAAAAGTGTGGTAATTTGGAAGGAATGACATATTTGATTTTACACCATTTTATTTATCAGAGTATAAGATGTCCGCTCCGTGTCTTGTCCTGCTCCGTTAATTACCTGAGATAAACATGCTTAAAACGTCAACACAATGGTTGGTGAGTTCGTGGAGTTTAATAGAAAATAACTTTCTTTCAATGAATTTTAAGAGGTGTACAGTGATTGTCGGAATAAATACTAAATCTTCATGAAATAAATAACATGTTGAGTTGAATAAAAATCCACAACTAATTCATGTATGATCTCAAGTGATCATAAGTTTCAAGTTTTAAATGGAAATGAGCTACGTTGTTATACGCTCGAAATGATGTGATGGGTCAACTTTTAAAAATAACGAAATGTCAAGTAATTTGGGCTGTCTTTATTAGAATTCACAATTAAGTCACATATGATAACAACTAAGGTTCAAGTACATGATTCATAATCATAACACATAGTGAAAACATTAATCTAGTGTCTAAAATCTATCAGTGTGGAGTGGTGGTTACTAAATACAGCTGTATCCTAATATATATGAAACATTCATATATTCGTAAAGTTATATTGCCCTAAGCCTCATGACATGCAAAACGTTAACAGTGTACCGTAAAACGGAGGTGTTCATCAAATTAATGACGAAAGTTTTGCCCTCATGTAATAGGTGATTTGCCAATTCCTATTTTTCTCAAATATAGTGGATCGCGACTAAATACGACTAACCATGTAGGCATTCCGTCCAAGTATTTAGTGGGATAGGTTGTCAGCCTCTAACAGGTTTCGACGCTGTTCACTATATACGCGCTCACCGCAGTGATTAATGGTTCATGATCGAGAGACTTTATGGCATTAAAGTAAACTTAGGCAATATAGGTTTCAGGGGTTCATGGAATATGCGTATTTCAGTCTTGGCAATTATTTATAGTGAAATGTAGAAATATCATAGTAAAGTTAACAGCACATTCAGTTGTTATATAAATGCATATAGGTTTCAGGGGTTCATGGAATATGCGTATTTCAGTTGACATTGTAGTTTGGGAATGACTCTTGTAATGCCCCATTCCACCACATCCGTGGCATTTTATGGACGAGGGTTGCTCATTCCTTTCCATGGCTTTGCAATCTCTTGTCTTGTGGCATGTTTTCCGGCATTTCCCGCATTTTGCAATGCATTGTCCGGTATGATGCATCTTGCATTTCTGACACAAAGGCTGCTTCCCATGGTAGTTGTCCCTAGTAGTAAGGGTTGTTATGTTGTTCTCTCCAACTTCTTGTCTGGACCTTTGTTGACGATGGTAGTCAATGCGATCTTGTTGGTGATTGCGGGTACAGATGTCGTTGTGAAATTCACATTCGTTGAGAATAAAGGTTCTTTTCTTCTTGAGTTTTCGCTTTTGGTTATTTTTCTTAAGTGCAAAATCTTGCCTAATTCTTTGGGCACATGTGCGGATAGGTTTAGTCGTTTTTCTTGAATCCTTTAGGTGAACTGGCCTACGTCCCATGAAACTTTCATGGTTGTCTCTACAAGGTATAGCCATCCTTTTCTCTTTCTTGTCTATGTCGTTGTTTCTCGGATGAACTATTGTAGTCACTTCATGTACCACTGTAACGATATTGTTTTCAAATTCCCCGATGGTTTTAGGAGTCATGGTTGTGGTAAGTGCTGAGGGGGTATGGGTGTTGCTCATGTTGGCCATCTTCAATGACTACAACAAGAAACACTGATTTAGTATTCACTTTATCATTAGAATAATTTCAAATAATAAAGTATTTGCATATTATTGCTAATAATGTGATCTCAATACAAAATCAAAACCAACTGAAGATCATAGAAATACGATGTGTCTGGGTAGCATTGTAAAATAATGATCATCTCTTGATATGGGATTGTTAAGGAACAAACGGATTATTTTACAAAAGCTGAAGTTCAACAACTTTCTCTTCATTCATCAAGTTTTCTTCTGAATATTTGTTCTTGGAATTCTATGGTTCATTGTTTAGTCGTGGTATAATCACAGATAATATCATAGTAAGTTTGGATACAATCAAAATTGACATAACTCTAATAACTTGTTTGATTGATTTTTGCACAACAACCAACACAAGGTCTTTTATTAATGTCTCATTGATTTACGTGGGTTATTTGTTTACCTAAAAGAGTAACAAATGGCGAGGTTTTGCATGGCTCTTTGTACTTATAGCACTATACTAGGGCTTGATGGGAGGAGTTCGTTTACAACAGAACGATAAGATAGTAAAAGACTGTCATAGCTTAAAAGTCGATTACAATTTCGGAGAGTAACAGAATTATTGCGAATACATGAAATACTAACCAAAACTATTTGGTTTATTGAGTACAACAATGATACTTAAGATCAGTTATGTCTCTGACGTAAACGTCTAACTTCTGCCTCAAGATCCAGTTGTGCAGCTTCCATGGCTGAGAAACGTTCCTGGCACGCATTCATCTGATTAGCTAACATGTTTTCCAAAGCTGCAATCTTTTGGCTCTAGGTTCTTGCTGCGTCTCTAGCCAACCATAATGCTCTTTCAATGTCTTCAATCCTAATGTGTGTTTGGGTATGACCTCTACCTAAACAGCGGGTTCTGGCATCCAAGTTTCTAAGTTCTTGTTCGTAATTGTCCTTCATGTTACCAACATTTACTCCTAAACCAAACACTTCTCGTCTCTCAGCATCTGTCCTCTTGAATAGGGTGTCAATGTTACGATCATACCATTCGAATCGTAATGGTTGTAACTCTTTTAGCTGTTTAGAGTGAGCGTTTAGTATGCTGGTGTGTTGGTGAAGGCGAATCCATATAGAGTCATGGGTGTCTACATTGTAGTCAGGAGGATTGGGTGAGGATACATTGTTTGGGGCATCTGGCATGGAGAAATCTGAGGTATTGGGTAGGGGAGAATTTAGGTTGACATTCTTCCAAGTCATTTCTTGTTGCGAACTTTGTCCATATTCAAATGTTGGTTGACCACCAATAAAATCTTCATCTGAATAGGATTCGGTTGCTCTTCTAAGTTTCTGACGTGGAGGTGAGTGAGTAGGTGATGACGGAGGTGATTTCTGAGTGAGTTCTATGTTGGGCTGAGGTTGTGACATTTGTACATAAGGATCTTCAGTATTTGGTGTAATTTGGTATGTAGGTGATGCATGGATAGTAAGAGGGACAGTCTTGGTGATATCGTCTAGTTTGGAAGACATGGTACTGTAGCAATCGAGAAATAGTAATTATGAATATTCATACGTTTAAGGTGTAACATTGAGTGTGAAATAATTCGGTGTGTAATGTGTGAATAGTAAACATTGAGCATATAAAGATTAGTACAAAACAATCTTATTAGGTAATGTATTGAGCACGGCAGTCTGCAGACACGGAAGGCATAAGATGATAAGGTGTAAAATTATTTATTTTGAAAATATAGTTATAGTTCAATGTTTTAAAACATTTGATTCTCTATAACCATAGGCTCTGATACCAATCTGTAACACCCCCTAATTTGTTTAGTGGCAGCGGAAAAATAATTAGGGTGTTACGGTGAGGATCGAGTTAAATTTTCATAAAACGGCCCAGAATAGGCGTTCTGAAAGTTATGTCATTCAAAATAATAGTTTTGGTATAAATGTGAAATATTTGAAAATCAGAAAAGTGTGGTAATTTGGAAGGAATGACATATTTGATTTTACACCATTTTATTTATCAGAGTATAAGATGCCCGCTCCGTGTCTTGTCCTGCTCCGTTAATTACCTGAGATAAACATGCTTAAAACGTCAACACAATGGTTGGTGAGTTCGTGGAGTTTAATAGAAATAACTTTCTTTCAATGAATTTTAAGAGGTGTACAGTGATTGTCGAAATAAATACTAAATCTTCATGAAATAAATAACATGTTGAGTTGAATAAAAATCCACAACTAATTCATGTATGATCTCAAGTGATCATAAGTTTCAAGTTTTAAATGGAAATGAGCTACGTTGTTATACGCTCGAAATGATGTGATGGGTCAACTTTTAAAAATAACGAAATGTCAAGTAATTTGGGCTGTCTTTATTAGAATTCACAATTAAGTCACATATGATAATAACTAAGGTTCAAGTACATGATTCATAATCATAACACATAGTGAAAACATTAATCTAGTGTCTGAAATCTATCAGTGTGGAGTGGTGGTTACTAAATACAGCAGTATCCTAATATATATGAAACATTCATATATTCGTAAAGTTATATTGCCCTAAGCCTCATGACACGCAAAACGTTAACAGTGTACCGTAAAACGGAGGTGTTCATCAAATTAATGACGAAAGTTTTGCCCTCATGTAATAGGTGATTTGCCATTTCCTATTTTTCTCAAATATAGTGGATCGCGACTAAATACAACTAACCATGTAGGCATTCCGTCCAAGTATTTAGTGGGATAGGTTGTCAGCCTCTAACAGGTTTCGACGCTGTTCACTATATTCGCGCTCACCGCAGTGATTAATGGTTCATGATCGAGGGACTTTATGGCATTAAAGTAAACTTAGGCAATATAGGTTTCAGGGGTTCATGGAATATGCGTATTTCAGTCTTGGCAATTATTTCTAGTGAAATGTAGAAATATCATAGTAAAGTTAACAGTACATTAGGTTATTATATAAATGCATATAATGAGTCTCAATATCATGTTACAACGAGTAACTTGTTATCTTTCAACACAGTGTTTCAGCTAAGCAAGCAATTTGCAAGTATATCGAGCATATATTCCTTTCAAAGAGTGATTCAAACATGTAAAACAGAGTCGATGATTTTAAGTAAATCATGAGAGTTTTCAAAGTATAAAAGTAAACTTAAAATAGTTAAAGCATGTATCTCCCCCAAAAGAGTTATTAAAAACAAGTATTAAAAGTAGGGGCCACGACTCACCTGAAGCGTATCTGACAAGATAGAATTATAAGATCTATGGAAACGACCACGGAAACGTCTTCGATATGAAACCTGAATATAAGAGAAGTCTAAGAGTCTAACTTACTACTAATAACGAATGTGGAAATGAGAAATCGTATAACGATTTGATCGGTGATATGAGTGTGATATGCTTAAAATGCCTCAAGTTAAAAATAATATATTTATAATATTATTTTGATTCTTATATCAATCGACCCAAAATATTACTTTCTCAAAATATGCTGAAATGATATGCAAAGTGAAATCGTTAAATTTCTAATAACTAACGAAAATTAAATAATGCACAACTAAAATGTAAAATGCATATGAAGTGATGGGTGAAAAATAGAAAATAAAATAAGAATGTCAAGTGGAAATAGTTGGTTCTTGTCCTTTTCAGATTTTACTCTTTTTACCCTAACTGTGCGTGCGTCACGTCGTTAGTCCTCGGTTATGTCCATAGTCCATAATAGTCCAGAATTTGTCCATATGTCCATATAAGGCTTGGAGTTCAATGGTATGTCAATTTAAGTTCTTTATAAACTGTTTCCATAGCTTTAGTCCATAAGTTTCTTAGTTTGGCAGTTTCAGTCCCTCAAGTTAGATCGCGTTACATTTTTAGTCCAAATTGTCAAAAAAATGTAGGAAAGGTATTGACGAGTTTTTCTAAGGCTGATCTAAGTTTAACAAAGATGATTTCAATAACTTACTTGGTCAGTAACTCATCTTTCACATATTGGGCCCTTAACGAGCCATAGCACTAAGCCCATTAGTTGTTTTTAGTTCGTGGGTTTCTGAGCCAATTGGTTATATCGAAAAGTTTACTTCTACCATCTTATCTTCATTTTGAAAAGTGCCAAAAAGGTAGTTTATTCCATTGATCATAAAACAGCTTAATGGGTTATAAAACCCATGTCGCTAGCTCTTGTAGTTTTAAAACAGTTTTTCTGTGAATCACTTTGGCACGCTTTAAGGGTCAAGACGTGAATGTTTTTACGAGTTGTCTACGTGAAACATGTAGCTAGTTGGGAGGTCTATTGAGTCGTATAAAAATAACGTGTAGTCATTAAGTCGGTTTGTGAGTTTTCGAGTCATTTACTAGGCGGCTTGGGTTGTTCTTGATATAGAAAAACTTGGTTAAGCTCTTGGTTTGTTTACTTATAAACTCAGCGTGGGTTTTAAAATGTTTGCGGGTTATTGTTAACATGTTTTACGATCTGTGGAATGGAAAGAAAAGTGAAATACGATCATTAGGGTTTTGTAAGAGTCCTCTCGCCAATGTCTCATGTTTGATACGTTCTAAACGTGTACGTGTAATATTGTTATTATGCGTTTGTATTGTGAGTGCAATGCATGGGTATTTAACATGAACATAAGTATTCAAAAAGGGCTCTATGCATGCTGTGAAGAGGCGAGTGAAGTCTTAACCTTTTGTGTTAACATGGTCGCTAGTAGAAAAGCGTATGATACGAGTCTATATGTACATATCATGCATGAATGATAACTATAACGTGCAACTATATAGAAAAAAAGAGTTTAAACACTTACTACACCTTAGAGAAGGTGGTGGGGAGGCTGTGACGTTTCGAAGCACAAGAGATGAGACAGTGAACTTGTAGGTACACGAATACGTTTTACGTATTGACTTCTTCTACTCGCCTTGCATTCCCCACTGAGAGATACTCGTTTCTGGGTGTTTAGGTTTGTTAGTGGGAGTGAAATGAAAGGAATATGTGAAGTGTAGGCTGCCAGAAGTGGTGTGATATATAGAGGTAGTCTACACACGTTTCATTGACTATATTACCCTCAAAGCTCAATCATTGAAGTTCACTGTAGAGGAGAGGACACCTAAGTGGTTTTACTGACAATGTGAGATATTTAGATAGATTTCATAAGGGATACAAACCTTATCTTGTGTTGTGGTAATATGTATGTGCACGGTTCTCTTTTTATATATGCTCCAAAAATGAAACTAGCGTACCACCTTGTTTTCTTGCTGTCCTAACTTCCTTTCAAATGTTTCATTGTGCTAGAAATATAATTAGAAGAACGTAGGAACAATCGGGGAATAATTTGGTTGAGTTTCGAGATTTTTAGATGTACCATTCGGGTAAAATGGGACAAGTAGATTGGTCTCGAAAATCATGGCAATGCTCGATATCTAAATCTGAAAAGTGGTACATATATTGTCTAGTGGGTGGTGAGTAAGATGGTGCAAAAATATGTGTGTGTCGTGTTTCATATTTGAGAGAACGAGGAGCCTTTTTGAGGGGGTGTGGCTGTCGATTACTACATGAAATGTAAAAAGAAATATTGGGTTTGGAGTTGGGCTGGTGAGGTGATGATGGGCTTGGCAGAAAAGGGCAGCCCGTTTGGTTTGTAATTGATGAAAAGAAAGGGCAACTAGTGTATTAATATGAGTTGTGATTAGTGGATAAAGTGTGTTTAGTGTATATTTCTATTGTTACTAATTATAGGATTAGTGTAAAGGGTGATTCGTGAAATGGTTATGTTTCAAAATACGTGTCGTGATCTAGTGTTGACGTTTAGTACTTGTTGTGATAACGTGACGTGGTAGGAATAATATAATAAGTAAATAAAAATTTAAATTTCCTCGTAAAAATGGGTTTTGGTAAACAGTAATTCGAGGTTATTATTAATTAATGAGGATTATTATAATGGATTTTCGTGGGATCCTACATGTTGTCAAATTCTTATCTTAGAGAGGATGGATAGTAGATGTAGACTTTTGTTGTATGAAATCAAAATAATGGTTTATGAATAATTTGTTTTGTTTCAATATTTTGTTTTTGAATGAAAATTAGTAGTAGAAAATCTGAAAATATAACTGTCCAATTCACTACATGATTCTTCCTAAATTATACATAGTTGATCAGGTTATGTATAATTGAGGACTAAATGATGTAATGTTTTGTTCAGTCTCTGTGGTATTTAAATAACGCCTTGTTTCTGTAAAATAGTTTCATAAAAATTTTCAAAAGCATAGGAAAATTTCAGTCCACACTTTCCTAAGGTATTAATGGGATAACCTCAAGATATATCTTAGAGTTTGGCTAAGGTTTCACTAGGTAACGTTTATGAAAAGGGTATGGAGAAATAGAATAGATATGAGGGTTAAACGCTGATTGGGATTATGACGGAATCGTTACGAGATAGCGATTTCATAGAGTAGAAAGATAATTTATTTAGGTTACGTTCATCGTAACTAAGATAGTTCTGAAAGGAAAATATAGCTTAAAGAGTTCTAAACCTCAATTTATTTATTACTTCAGAGATATCAAACTTAAAGGTCATACTAGGACATAGATGAGATTCCTTAATGAGTATCAGTCTTAGTCTTCCAGTCGGGATTGAAGTTCGGGCATTGATAACAAGTCATGGTTACTGGTTATAGGTAAATGATTAGCTCTGGGTACAAAACTGCTAAGGAATTAATTAATTCTCTTGAATTTCAGCAATTTTCTCTTCATTCATCAAGGTTTTCTTCCGAAATTTATCTTAGGGGGTTATATGGCTATGATATGTCTGGATGAGGATAGCAATATATTAATAACTTGATCGATTGTTTTTACAAAAACAATTGATACAAGGTCTTTTATTAATACTGTATGTGGTAGGTTAAGGGATTTTTTTTTTTTTTTTTTTTTCATAAGGGTTTAGTCCTCAGGTTTTCCGTTACTTACTGGTTCTAGGTTGGTAAGTTGATTAGGTTCGGGAGGAAAAAGATAAGTGACACTTATTGAGCTCTAGGTATAGTTTATACGAAGCCATTTGTCTATTAAGGATAATAAACAAATGATAGGGTTTCTGGAGTGTCAGATTCAAGAGGATTCGTTTCAACATCTTTCTAAATTATTTCTTGGCGTGAATTTTGTTCTAACCTCGAATGTTGTTGGGCAACCAATTTACTTTTCGTCGGATGTGGTTTTCTAAGAGAATGGGTAGGTGATGTACATATAGTACGGAAAGTTGTTTTGTTAAGTTTGGGAGTTTCGGGGAACATGATACTGTAGTAACCCGCAAATAGTGATAATAAGCAATTCGAAATTTGCAACCAGTGTAGCACCGAAACGGGAACGGCAAAGGGATACGGGAACGTTACGGGAACGGGAAACGGCAAAAATAAAAAATTCAAGATACGGGAACGTCATAGATACGGCAATAAAAAATATATTAAAGAAAATTCAAAATAGATACGGCATAGATTACCACGTATTTGTATCTTTAATGAATGAACAACAATACTTTTCACTGTTTCAGTTTTCAATAAAACCTATATAAAAAATGGAGACAGGTTGTACCACACTCAGCCATATAAAACATATATAAATATGTGTAGTTTATTATAAGCCATTCAATTCTAAATAGAGACAGGTTGTACCACACTCAGCCATATAAAACATATATAAATATGTGTAGCTTATTAAGCCATTCAACTACTCTTACTGTAATACACATGATTGTAGTTTATTATAAGCCATTCAAATACGATATGTTCAACACTTCAACAGTTCAACTACATCTTTCAAAAAAAAAAAACACTTCAACTACAAAGATTACCGATCTGTTAAACACTTCAACTACATCTTTCAAAAAAAAAAAAAAAAAAAAAAAAAAAAAAAAAAAAAAAAAAAAAAAAAAAAAAAAAAAAAAACACTTCAACTACAAAGATTACCGATCTGTTCAACACTTCAACTACATCTTTTAAAAAAGGCCCATTAAAACCCAAGATACGGCTTGGATACTTCGTTGAAATCCAGATACGGTCAGGATACTTCACCAGAAATGTTTCGCAATCCCAGGATACTCCATGGAAACGTTTCGCAGGCGTTTCGAAGGAGTATCCGCTCCCAACACGTTCCCAAACGGGAACGCCAGCCAAAATGGAGTTTCCGTGCATCAGTGTTTGCAACTAAAGCTAGTCAAATAATTATCAGATATGTGCATTATCCATGCCATATAGTCACAATAAAGGATGCTCTAAATACTGAAACATACCTGGCACGGAGGGCGTAGGACTCTATGGTGTAAGTTTATTTATTTTTGAAAACGCGGTTATAGTCCAATGTTTGAAAATATTTGGTTCTCTATAACCTGGCTCTGATACCATTCTGTAACACCCCCGTTTTTGATATTCGCAGCGGAAATATAAGTTGGGGTGTTACTAAATAGTTCACAGTCATGATGATAGAAAATGACTCGAAAAGAGACGTTTTTAGATAAAATTGTTATCATTCATTTATATCAGAGTTACAATACGCAGGTCCCAGCAGGAGGTTCCAAAATACATTTATAAAAATATATTATTTGTTGAATGATAACATATTAGACAGTCCATAGCCAATCCCGTACCATGCCATGCTTCCAATAACCTGAGATAAACATGCTTAAAAAGTCAACACAAAGGTTGAGTGAATCCATAGCGTTTATTTACTTTGAAAACGTCAGATACTATTGTTTCCTAATTCATAGGAAGGGCCGACTACTAAACAAAGAAGATTATCTTTAAACTATCAAGCTTCTACGTTACTGGGCCAAACTTTGGGACGGTCGGCACCCTCCCTTGCCTCTATTAAGTTCCGCCGTTGGTTTGCAGAGTCTCCCAAAATTGTGAAGGGGGTCGGGATTGGGAGCAGTGGCGGATCTTGAAGTTTTTAGTGGAGGGGGCCGTAAATTTTTTTGTCCTATCGTTATATTAGGGTCTTCTAATTCGCGCGGGGGGGGGGGGGCGACTTAATAAATATAAATTTTTTCGGACGAAATACGGATAAGTTAGCACTACTGAGCGAAAAAACGGGGGTGGCCCGGGCCCCCCTCCCCCCGGCCCCAACTAAGATCCGCCATTGATTGGGAGAGTTGTTCGATTTTAACAGCAGGTACTACGCGTCTTAGAACCAAGCCAACTACATTCTCTTTGGTTAAAATCATTTCATCATTATCAACAGCAGTGTGCATGATTCCATTAGCTTGAGCGCCACAACACCGGCGGTAATAGAGCCCTTCAAAGCAATCAAATTCCGAAAAGCCACATGTTTCGCATATCAAACCCAATCCATTAGCCATCTATGCAGGTACAGATGTGGTTCCTATAAAGACATAACACATTGTAAATCAAGACTTTAAATTATTGGGTTATGATAGAAAGTAGTTTTGATGATTGACGTACACTATCATTATATGTAAGAAAACAAAACAAGGCATGATCACCCCAAACTCAAAAATTTAAAGATATGGAACACGTGTATATGAACAAGTCAATGTTACAAATATTTGTACTAATAGGTGCACACATTGCTCTAAAACTGACTTCTCGTCTATTAACAAAGCCACAAGTTTGGCATTCCAAACCCTAATCTATTAGTCATGCCTGTAATGATAACTTTTAGATCCGTTACATATGATACAGATCTGATAATTGCCACAATCTCTCTACAGAAAAGAGAACACGCAGAGCAAAATCACAATCGGCTTATAAAGTGAGACCTGATTCTTATATAAATCAAGGCAGAATGGGACCTGTTTTCTGTAATTTCTATCCCAGAGGAATATATTCATCAGAAGGGTGCAGTATATCATCAATCAATTATTTTTTTTATGTAGTGCCATAATCAATCTTTTTTCAAATCAGTAAATAGACATGCGAACCAAAAACCACCAACTTATTACAACCTAAGAGCTAAACTGCTACTAATCAACTTAAAGATCACAAAACCGACTTTATAGCCGTAAGGAGGATGGCCAAAATTTGTTCACCACGTACTATAGTTATTAGAACTCAATCTTATGCACTGCGTCATTTCTTATCCATAATTGTTGTAAAATCGAAGGATCCATCTATATACTAATGATCAATTTACTTTTAAAAATGACGACTCACAAAATCAAGATTGACAACCCAACTGTTTCATCCAAAATAGTAAATTCATCTCAAATAACTCCACTACTTCAACTACTAACTCAATAATAAAATACATACGCTGCGCATATCAGGAAACTACATTGACTTTGAACCAATGAAACCTTGAATTCAATAGGGGCGCATATTTCACAAACAAAAAAGCCACAAAAGTCGAAAACGTCTTCTTAGACTTCCGCAATAGGTTAGTCGGTTAGAAAGTTATAGTTAGTTACGTTTAGCTACGGATATCCTAAATGCCCTAAATGTCAACTTAACATAATGTTATTTAAAGTAGATAAATACAGAGGTTCGTTGCAGTGGAAAGGCGGCAAACGTTTTTCTTCGCAATCGAATATATACAACAGTTTTATAACACAGCCTAAAACACAATAACAAAACAAAATAAAAATACAGTAGGACCTAATTTGATATAAAAAAAATAAACTTTAAATTATAAAATCTAGCTTAAGTTTGACTATGGTTCCAATAAAGGAACAAATTAAGGGGATGTTTGTTTAAGCTTATTTGGCTGGCTTATGTGCTTATTGAACTTTTAATAAGCTCATAAGCTCCAAATTTTGAGCTTATGAGCTTATTGAAGTTCATAAGCTCGTAAGCCCAAAATTTTAAGCATATGAGCCTTCAAAAGTTAAATAAACCCATACGCCAACAAAATAAGCTTAAACAAACACCCCCTAAATTGCAACTGTTTATATTTGTGTGTGTGCGCGGATCTACCTTCAACACAAGGTATGCATGTGTATACCCTCTGTGAATTTCGACAGTGTAAAAAAATTCGTTTATTTCTCACATGCTACTATATAAAAATGAAGTGAAAACTTAAACGCGCACTTAATGAAAAAAACTTAAACAGCATCTGAGGTCACCTGGTGTCACTTTTTCTGCTAAATAAAACCCATGACTTTATAAATCTAAAATAAATGTTAAATCTTTATAAAACTAAACTTATAAAGAAGCTAAATCAACATGCAAATCTTTTTCATCAAGGGATTTTGATCATCATGCAACTTTTAGGTCAAAGATGGGCACAAACTAACATAAAAAAAGAAACCTGGTGTACGTGTGTTTTATAGTAATATTTAAGCGGAACCTATTGAATACTTAACTGGCCTGAGGTGAGATCAATATAGAACTCATATTTGCCATAGAACTAATGAACCAATCATAGCCATCCATTTTTTTTATCTAAATTAATAAAAAACCATTTTACACATTTTTTTTTTTAAAAACAACATATCTTGCAAGCGAAAAATCTTCAAGCTACAAAAAATACACCATCGCGACGAGAATTAAATTATCTTTCTATAGATATGCAATTCTATATACTTTCGACGAACTTTTATTTTTCGACGAATTTTTTTTTTTTTTTTTTTTTTTTTAAATTCCGCCCAGAAAAATCATATGTGATTCGTAAAATTCACATATGATTTGATTTTAACGAATCACATGTGATTTTTCTGGGCGAAAATTTTGAAAAAAAAAGTTCGTCGAAAAAAAAAAGTTCGTCGAAAGTATATAACAATGCATATCTATAGAAAGATAATTTAATTTTCTCGTCGCGATGGTATACTTTTTTTCGCGTAACGATTAACAGTTTGCGAGATATTTAATTTTTAAAAAAAGGGTGAAAATTTATTTTGATAAAAAAAAATGAATGGCTAGGATTGATTGATTGGTTCTATGGCAAATATGAGTTCTATATTGATCTTTTGTCTAACTAGCCTATGTATACATTAACTTTACCTATTTTGTTTAAGTTTATTCGGACTAGTAATTAAGACCCGTGCGTTGCACGTGGGCTATATATAAGTGTTCATAGTGTATCCTTCGGCACTTGTTTTCGTCATTATATATTTAAGTTGTTATGGTATCACACCTATTGACATGTAATTTTCGGTACTTATTTTCATCATTGTATATCTAAATTGTGATGGTATCACTATTTTTGCAAGCATGGTACACATTTAAAATAACGAGACATCATGGCCCGTGCGATGCACGGGCTGTGTTCACCGTAAAGAATAATCGGTTTTTGCAAGGGTTATGCGTATTTAGTTATTATGCTTAGTTTCGATCGGGGCCTCGGGGGTACTCGACTGAATAAACGAAGTTTGTTTAACTAAGTTTTTGTAAATAGAATTGTTTCAAGAAAAATGTATCAAATATATTAGTGACTTTCTTCATCGTAATGCAAAACATGTTATTTCAAACACATAATTTATACTACATATCTGAATAACGTATGGAAAGAGCAAAACCTCCTTTAAAAGCACCCAACTCCACGTCCCATTACTTGAGCTTCAGTCCGTTACATAACTTGGGGGAAAAAATAATACTAGCTTAATAAATTCTATATACTTAATGAACTCATTAACTGTTTATAAAAGATAGTAAATATCAACATTTCATGAAACTTTAAAAGCTCTTAAAAGCTTTAAAATGAGGCTTTAGAGGTTTGACATATTTGAGTTTGTTGGGATGAAGTGAGCTTATGCCATTAATGCTCACATTTATGTATGAAACTCAATTGGCCCGTGCGATGCACGGGCTTTGTTCTCCCGAAAGCACGTGTACTTTATTTTTGATAAGATCGCATATCATATTTATATTACATATTGTTTCAAGGCCCGAGCGATTCACAATTTTGTTTTTTGAGTGAAATTATTCTAAGCTAAAACGTCGTATTTTTATATAAGCTATTTAATATCAAGTATGGCCTAGGCTGGGTTATTGACCGGTTAAAATGACTTGTACTCAGAATGTGTAACATATTTATCCATGATAGTAACAACATAAAAAAATTACATGTGCATGTCATAAGATGAGTTATATCTCACTGAATCAAAACATTTTGTTCGTGTTTATAGAAATGAATACGAACTACTTTTTAATTAGTAGCATCGAACTATCATATATAGCTTTACTTCAAGTGCTAATCATTAGATTTGGCGTAGAAGAGCTTGATGAGTGCTTATTCGGTGGTGCATCCTAGCGTCAATATGTGGGTACTATATGAGGTTGATTTCAAACAATGGGTTCATATATAACATATTAAGATATCGAATTGATATCTATATAGTCAAGTTACCAAACATATACGATCATCTAAAATGAAAGACAAACATATGATTCGTTGCCATTTAATCAAATACTTATTACACATAAGATGCTACGTATTTGAATTAATTTTTCTCAGACATTTTTATACTTAAAAATCCTTAAGACAAATATTATGATTTTTATTACATATTTTACAATTAAAGACCGGGAAAAAATCCGTGGAGGTGGAAGCCATTTAGTAAGCATGAAACTGAAATTTTAAAAATATCATTAAAATGGCTCTTCACACTAAGGCAAGTTTATAAGCGCAAAATAAAAAGACTCTTCAACTCATCCTAATAACTAATTCTTTCAAAGAAGAAAAACAAAAATGTTATAGCCCATGTGGTGGACAATGTAAGGATTTTAAATATGAATTTTAAGTTTTGGTAATAGGTGTTTACTTCTCCTTTACTTCAAGTGCTAATCTTTAGATTTGGCGTAAAAGAGCTTGCTGAGTGCTAACTTCATTTTATATTTTAGTAACAATATTTTTTTATTTATAAACACATATTTTAATTATTTAATCTTTTAGTAAGTATGAATAACTGCATCAAAAGACACCACAAACAATTCAAATACAATAAATGCCATAACTATTGCAAAAACGTAAGGTATTATTTAGTATTTAGCACACATTTTAAGTGTAAATACCAACATTAAATTCTATTTAAGAATTAGAATTAGAAATTTATTTACGTAAAAGTGAAGTTGCATCTTTTGAAGGAAAAGATTTTGCTCGAATAAAAGAAAGAATGAAACTATGCTTTTCGAATATTGAAACTGAGGTTTTGTTCTTTCTTTATCTTTTCGAATATGGAAAGAAGCTATGCTTCTATAGATCAATGATTAAAAACTCTATATTAAAACGATATATTAGTGAGATAGAATTCTATTACTCGTCTCAAAATGATTAAAAAGTTTATAGTCTTGAGTTTCTTTTCTATATTAGTTCTTAAACCATGAAGATATCATGATCAAAATTATTATTTATATATGTGCTTAAAATGGTTTGCCATGCTTTTTGAAGATTCAAGTGAAAAGATAGATGAACGAATTATTTATGTACGTGGGTTGTTACTTTAGGGGGCAACTAATTAGCTTCGAAACCCATTACATGATATTAGTGGGCTGTTACTTTCTCGGCAAACTAATACACTTGTCAAGTCCATCCAAAACTTTTGTTAAAAATTATCCAAACCACAACCATTATATCATTTACACTAAACCAACAATTTATACTACGTACCAATTTAAATTCGTACCATTTCTAGAATTAACAGTTTCACATCAAACAATTGTTTAAGCTCATTAACAATTTTTAACGAAGAAAGTAATATATTTGCTTAATCAATTCTTGCCTTCTTCTAGAGTGTTAAATCAATATGGAAATTTTAAAAAGAAACAATACGAATCAGGTTTTGGGACACTGAGAATCTATTGAAATGAGATGGAGGCCAATGAGGTTGAGTTGACCTTAAAACTTAACAACAGAAGTGTAACATGATTGAGGGATGGATGGCACTGTAGTTGAAATTTTCATGCCACTCTTTTACGCTAAGATATATAATGATTCAATTAAGTATGTTAACTACTGATACAATCAAAATCACCACTAAAAAGATTAAGAAACTCATATTCTTATACGCAAGTCAAATATCATGTATAATATTATGACATTTATTTCCATATTTTCAGTAAAGATAAAGAACCCAAAAAATTGAATATAATCATTCAGCCCATAATAATCCAAAATTTCGGTATAACAGTCAAAACCCATTAATCGATTAAAACCATAAACAATCCAATTATAACAACTTAAGGTTTAAGCTCATTTATCACCCCATTAGTCAAAACCAACTAAAATGCCCTATACATAAGTCTAACCTCAAACACATGCAACCCTAATTCCTAATATCACACAGCCACCAAACATACACAAAACACATTTCTGCTTCCGATCTTGATACCACCTTATCACTCAATCAAAGTTAATCAATAACCACCTTATATCTCCGAAGAAAAAGGGATCAAACACAAACCAAGTCATCCTTATATCTCCATTTTCATCACACGAACAACATCAATAATCCATCCTTATCACTCCATAAAACATACGAAATAATTCATCCTTCCTTCCAACTCTGTTCGAACACAGACGCAACAACAAAGATTATAGTCACCAAATTGTCAAGAATAGAGAAACTGCTTGCCATCACGAAGAACACAAACGTTGTAGCTTCAAGATCCTATACACGGGTCTCGGGTAGGTTTATGTGGTTTGATTTTCGGTTCTTGTTAAACCGAAAGAAAGAAGAGTGAAACACGGTTGTTTTTGCTCTTTTTTTGAAGATTTTGAATATTTAATAAAGAAGCAATGCTTTTTATAGATCGATGATAATAAGCTGAGATCTTTATATTTTACTTTTTTGTTTCGAATTTTGGTGATGGGTTGTTGGCTATTAAGATGTTGTTTAGGATGAAGGGATCTAGGATAGTATTGTTGGATTTTTTTTTTGTTGTGAATGAAAATTCTTACTTTATCAAACCACCAACTGTAGAGATCGAATGGTATACAAGATAGATGAGAATAAGATGGAGAATAAGAGAAGAGATGAGGAGATCGGTACAGAAGGAAGATGAGAGGAAGTATGTAACCTGAATGTATATTGATTAGATTGGAAGAAAAGAGAAAGAAAGAATACAAAGCACACACTCCCACCTTATCCTCACTACTGCACCTTTACCAAAGTGGTGGGAGTGTGTGTTATATAGAGACTAAGAGTTTCCCTAAAGGCTTTAAGATGGACTATGGCTGGGCTTTGGTTGGGCTTGACAATACATGGACTATTATAACTTAACTTAGAACATATTAGCTTAGACCTCAACCAAAAGCCCATTATCTATTCTATACATTTCATACGACACACTAAAGTTGTTGATACGGAATGACCATCACTTTAAATTAAATGCTAACAATCTCCCCCTAAGGGATGTCCATTCAAATGATGATCCCAGTGATTAGGTCTTTTGACTTTGATGTCTTGAACTTTGTGTGTCGATGTAGAATAGACTTTGTTCCTTGTTTCTTCATGCAGAGTGATCTTCAAAGTATCGTCTTTTGGACTTTCTTGCCTTGATCAACATCTTTTTGTACATTTGCGTCGACGTTGTAGATGTTGAAACATATGATGATGGTGAATGGACTTTTGTCAGTACCTGCATAAAACAGTTAGCAATAAATCGTCCAGCGCTTATAGGTTCAGATTTTGAGATTGTTATCAGCATAGTGTGAAAACTTTCTCTAATCTTTACCAAGGCCGTTGAGAACCTCTGAAGTATACCGGAGTATCACTTCAAGACTGTAGACCGTTTGAAGCACGTAACCATCATGATATAAGGCAAGATCCTTAGATCTCATTAAGACTCTTACGACTTGTGTCCTTTTAGGTGAACACAAGTGTATTGTATGGAAGTGTTCCTAAGAGATCTTTGATGAATCTCATGTCTCTAGACTCAATAATATGCGTTTTGGTTTTAGTCGTCGGAGGCATGGAGCAGAGTGCCACCTTTTCAATATCAACTCATCTCGGAGTGAGAGGTCGATAGATTATGCATTGTTCTCCATGAGAAATGAAACAAATATCTTTTAAGAGATATCTGAGTGGCAAGGAGGGGTGGTGCAACGCGTCACTGGGTCCATGACGTCTTGTCTTCAATATCAATATCACCTTAGTGAGTACCGATAGTAGATGTAATGACCCGGTTTCTGACCTAAGTTTTCATGGAGGGCTATTTCTTTTCACCCTTTCATTAAACTTTTCTTTTTAATTCTTCAACCCCTTCTTTCTCCTTTCTCATTTACTCCTTTTTTTTCAATCTTACCTAAGGACTTCTAATTCTAATCTATTGGAATTGTCCTTGGGTAGACCCCTCCGGCTCTGGCGGATCATAGGACATAACCTAGCCATAATCACCTTATTACTCCATGATTATCCTAGATTTGTTGATCACATGCCATAAAACCTTTCTGTGAAAATCTCTCAAAGTGTTTATGAATAAAAAACATTTTGGTTAACACTTCGAGAGTTTTGCATTTTCTAAAATACTCCCCCTTCACATGTGCATATGAGATTTAAGAAAGATATGCACATGTTGGGTAGAGTTCGCACATTTGAATTGATCGATTTTCAGTTAATATGACCATTGCGAGACACGCTTACATCACTAGTTAGACTAGCTTGAAATTATTACCCGTCCCGGTCATATTAAACGATTATCTCTCGAATTGGTACATTCTACTCAGACAAGTCCTTTACGAGACACGTTTACATTACTGGATAACCAGCTTGAAATTATTACCCGTCCCGGACAAGTCTTTCCGATTTCTAACTTTTAATTTCCGTCAATTCGAGGGTTCAGATCTGAGTCTTTTAGGAGAGCCCTTTTTGAGATTCGCTTTTGATCACATTTTAATCACGACTTCTCCCCCTCAAAAATAGCATGTAGTGATATTTTTGATATCAACTGATTAAAATAAGGTTTTTGGAGAGATAGACGGATTTGAGCATGAAATTGGAACATTTTTGTTTTTTCTGTTTATACTCCCCCTTAAACAAAGCATATGTTTAAACATTTGAGTTGAAAATCAGTATTGAGGGTCTAGAGGGAGTTATCTTGAGCACTTTATGAAAGATTTTGAAAAAATCTTATTGAAAAATCTTGAAGGAAATGTGCTCAAGATAGAGAAGATTTTGAAAATCTTTGAAGATATGATAGAAGAATTATCTTCATTTGATTTAGGATAAGTGTTTTGAAAAAGATAATGGTTTTGCACAACACTTTCCTTTATTTGAAGCCCGGGTCCGAAACTGAGTTGTTCCGAAGCCATTGGGTTAAGCGCGGGTTCTAGAGCGAGTCTCTCAGAAGCCATTGAGGAAATTTTGAGAAAGGACATGTTTTGAAAACATTTAAAATGAACTCTCGCTCAAGCATCTGTACATGCCCGTATCATTGTTAAATGACATTTCTAGGTACGTACAGAATATCGATTATACGAGAGACATGTCGGAGAAGAATATTTTTGGGTTTTGGATTTTATATTGTTTTTGTATTTTTGAAATGTTCTATTTTTATATCTTGCTTTTGATTTTTTTTTTTTGATTTTTTTTTAAATAAAAATATATTTACAAAGAATGATTAAGTATGAACAAGTAAAAGTGGAGTTAAGAGTGGAATAAGACCAGGATTTCCAAATGCGATGTTGGCATAAAGTTCTTCTTTTCCACATTCAGCGTATGAAATCTCAACACTTTCACAAGTACCTGCATTCACAGAATCCACAAAAGAAGAATATGCACAAATAATAGTGTTAGAAGAACATGAATCATCACAGTGAGGGTGTCCACTATCAACAGTTGTAGTGGTTTCTACATCCATATCCTAATGATTTTCACTATTACTTGTTGTGGTGCAACTATCAAGAATCTTTCCTGTGGGAATCCATCTAAGACCAACTGTTTTAAAAACTTTACCCGTGGGAATCCACCTAAGGCAAGATCTAGGAGTTGTTTTCTTATCAAATGCAGCGGAAGTCTCATTTTGAGAAAAACTACGTCCTGTAGAGATCCACCTATTAGGTTTCATATCCTCTTGCTTCTTAACAACGGGTTTGTTTCTATTTGGTGTCTTAGTGGATTGTGTCTTTGCACATGAATTTGATTTCTTGATATACTGTGCAACACATGCATCATGATTAGCTGAAAAGACACATTTTTGACATGTAGGACAGACAAATTCAACATTCTTGTTTAAAACAGCAACCTTAATGTTGTCACTACTGTCATTTTGAACTTGTTTCTTGTTCGAAGAGGAATTTGAATTCTTAGTGTTGCTTTCTACGTGCATAACATTTTCTTTTTCGCAACTACTCTTAGATACAAGCCAATCCCTAGTCTTTAGTTGAATGATCCTAGGTAGTGGTTTACTACTACTAGCAGTGCCTTGTAATGTTGTAGAATTCATCACTCTAGGTTTTGTACCTAAAATTCCGTCTTTTCGAATCTGTGCCTTTTCCCTAGCTTTTTCTAGATAGTGATTGTCGACCATGTCGTTTGAACCAACTGATTCCTTAACTGTTTTTGTGGTCACATTCGGTGTACTATTCCTAGAAAGGCCAGGTGCTATCACTTTTGGTGTTTTAGGCAAGGGTGTTGGAGTGACTGGTTTTGTCAAATCAATTGTCACATCGACTTTTGGAACCGTTTGAGAGATTGACATTTTTGGTTTTTCCGAAGTCGATGATTTTGCAAACTTAGTTTCCTCACCCTTCCTTTTTTGACTTTCAAGCTGAGACTTCAAAAGATCAATTTGTTCTTGCATGTTTTTGTAAGAACGCTCATACGACAATTTGTCATACTTGCATTCTTCCTTTTTCCGATAAAGTTGTTTAAAATATGTAACATTTTATTTTTCAAGCTTAGCAAGCGCATTTTCATATTATAAAACAATTTCAGAAGTCTCAGCTCGAAGAGTTTCATCATCCTCTACAGAATATGTTTGATAAATAATGGACATAATTTCGGTCGATAGAGCTACTTCAGAGAGAATGTCATTATGTCTTTCCAAAACTTTGATGTGTTCAATGTTTTCATTTGCTTCCTTTACCAGGGATTTGTGGTCCTTGACAAATTCGGCTGATTCTTTCAAAAGATTGTTTTCAACATTTTGAACTATCGCATAAATCGCAGCGATATGAGGATTGATTTCTGTTTCAAACATCTTTTTCTGTTCGGTATGAAAACTTGAAGACCATACATTGTAGTTACTGTTTATTTTGGATGCCACAATACTTTGAAGCGTTTCAATTCCCTGTTTAAGATCGTCCAAATATAGTCTAGCTTTACTTGTGTTGCAAGTGTTCTTAGAGGCCATTTGTTCGATGTTAGAAAGATGTTTTGAAACAACTTTTCGTTTTGCGACAGCCACTGGTCTTTTGAAAAACATTGGTGACTCTTTTTGAACAAGGTGAACGCCAGAATCTGTATTAAGCTTATTATAATCAATTGGTTGAAATTCTCAGTTCATTTGTTGCATTTTAATTCTACTCTTTTCAGTAAGCTCTATCGTTTCATCAGAATCATGAACCTCGGGAGGATCATGTGAAGCATTTAGCACACTACCAGTATATAACACATTCTGTTCTTTCTGAGCTTTCTTGAGATAATAAGGGTTGTCACAACCGATAGCCATTTTCTTCATTGTATGTAAAATTGGGTTTGGATTGTTAATAAGCAAATTAACTGTTTGTGCAGAATGACCCATTTTTACAAGCAAATCTTCCAACTTTTTAATGGTTTCTTGTTTATCAATGATCTCATTAAGAAGATCATTTTCACGTTTGGAAAACCTTTCATTCAACTATTTCTTTTCTTTTTCAAGATCAGAACAAGTTGATTTTTGTTTAGAAAGTTGGTTGGTTAATTCAGAAATTTCCTTGTTTAAAGATTTAATTTGCATGTTTAACTTCACATCAAGTGTGTCAAATTTGATTTGCAAATGTTTTTCCCTTAAAACAAAATCTCTTAAACCAATTTCAAGTTCTGACTGTCGTTTGTTATTAAAATCAAAAGCTCTTTCATTGACCTTATATCTCTCAAGCTCAGCGGTCAAATTTTCATTCGCGGCCTTAACGTCGCGATTGATCTTTTTGACATTTTCAATCTCAATTTGACAAGTATGAAGTAATGATTCAAAGAGAGAACGGGTTTCCTCATCATTAGCATCATTTTGTGCAACTTGAACTTCATTAGGATCCATATATGAAGTTTCACAGTTAACATTGCTATTAACGTGGTCCCCCACATATGTATCATAATTAGGTTCGAGAGGCACAGAATGTGGCTTTTCATGAGCAAACGAATGTGGTACCTCATGGAGTGGTTCTGTGTCATAAGATGGATGAGTTTCAGAATCACTGCATGATGTTTTTTCTTGCTGATTAGCCATAATGTTGTGAATTTCAGATGTAGGTTCCTGAATCGTAGTCGTAAAACAATAATTCTCATTTTGATTAACCCCATTCCGATTCACAAACTGATCCATTTGGTTTCCAGCATACTGCCCTGCATATTGCATTTGATTCCCCATCTGTATACCCATAGCATTTCCTTGCTGATTCTCAATAACATCAACCATTTGACCTTCTTGTCCCAAAGATAACTGCGTATTGTCAGTGTACAATGAAATCCATTGGTTGTTGTTATGTGGTTTGATGTTTAATGCCCTGGATAACAAAGCAAAACCATTTGCCAAAGCAGTTGTGATATCGTCTTGGTGAGTTGCCATTAATGATGATTGGTCTGATAAAGTTGATGTAGGATCGTTTCAACGAAATAGGAGTTGAGGTTGTTGAAGGTTAAACTCAGTTGTGGTTGTGAAGTCTTAGTCCTTTGTTGAAGATCGATCGAAGGATTTCGTAATGGTGATTTCTGGTTTCCCTCCAAAATTTGAATCTGAAAAATGTCTTTACCAAAATTTTGAAATTCACCATAAAAAGCAATTCTAAGGTTATTAGAAAATTTGAGTTGAAAAAATTTTGACACCAAAATTCACCGAAAAAATTTGAATTTTTGGCCAAAATTTTCCCAGTTATACGAAAATTTGAATTTCGCGTAAAAATTGAAAGTTTAGTCTCTTGTAAAAATTAAATTTTACTCAAATTTTCCCGCCAAAAAACTTTTTTTTTGTGCAATTGCGATAGCCTTAGTACAATTGCGAAAGGAAGGACCAATTGTGAAAGGAAGTCTGATTTGCGAAATTATGAACCAATTGCGAAAGAAGGTGAATTTCGAAAGTTGCACCAATTGCGAAAGTCTAGCCCAATTGCGAAAGAGATTCCGATAAGTGTCAATTGCGAAAATCTGAGGCAATTTCGAGAGAGTGCAATTTCAAAAATCTGTTCAATTGCGAGAGTCTATGGCAATTTCAAAAGTGTATCCAATTGCGGGAATCTTGCCCAATTTCGAAAAATTAAATTTTACTCAAATTTTCCCGCCAAAAAACTTTTTTTTTAAGAATTGCGAAAGAGTTTTTAAAGTTAGAATTGCGAAACAAATTCCAAATTAACAATTGCGAAAGGGACCAAACGTGTCAATTACGAAAAGGTTCTTGAATTTCGAAAGATTGCACAATTTGCGAAAGACCCCTACCAATTGCGAAAGTATGTGGTAATTTCGAAAGTCTTTGAATTGCGAAAGAAGGCAGCAATTGCGAAAGGCTGAGAATTTCGAAAGGATGGGCTAATTTCGAAAGTTATCACAATTGCGAAAGACTTATGCAATTGCGAAAGATGGACCAATTTCGAAAAGATTTGTGAATTGCGAAAAGGCAGACAATTGCGAAAGTTTTGTGAATTGCGAAAATCTAGACCAATTTCGATAGATCCAACCACTCTTGACTTTTTGACACCTCTCCAATAATTTAGCCACTGTGAGATCTACCCACTCTTACCAACTTTAACCAAATATTCTTATACAATAATATCTAGTAAGAATCCATGGATGAAGATCGAACAAAAATTACACAATCGTTGGTGTTTAATCACGATCTAATCACTTGGAACACAAAACATTCAACCTTGAAACCAAGAAGCAACTAAAGAACTACCAACTGTTCATACACCACTCGTAAAATGCATAACAAACATAACATTTACCTGGAAATTTGCGTACGAATCTAAGAAAGAACACAAAAGGTCACGTTTTTCAAACACAAAAACGCAACTGTTGGTTTCTTGCCCACAACCCGAACACAAACTAACTCCTACCTCGATATATGGCGTGTTGATACCACTTGTTGTGAATGAAAATCCTTACTTTATCATACCACCAACTGTAGAGATCGAATGGTATACAAGATAGACGAGAATAAGATGGAGAATAAGAGAAGAGATGAGGAGATCGGTACAGAAGGAAGATGAGAGGAAGTATGTAACCTGAATGTATATTGATTAGATTAGAAGAAAAGAGAAAGAAAGAATACAAAGCACACACTCCCACCTTATCCTCACTACTGCACCTTTACTAAAGCGGTGGGAGTGTGTGTTATATAGAGACTAAGAGTTGCCCTAAAGGCTTTAAGATGGACTATGGTTGGGCTTTCGTTGGGCTTGACAATACATGGACTATTATAACTTAACTTAGAACATATTAGCTTAGATCTCAACCAAAAGCCCACTATCTATTCTATACATTTCATATGACACACTAAAGTTGTTGATACGGAATGACCATCACTTTAAATTAAATGCTAACATTTTTTTTAACGGGAAGGTTATTGTTTGTGTTTGGATTTGTTATAGTGATGGTGTTTAGGACATAGGTGTAGTTTTTTTATGCTTCGTTTGACACTTGGATGTTTTTGTGGATTTGTGGTTGTTAAAGCTTAAGTTGGCTATGGTTGTTGTTTATCAGTTCTTGTGCTTCACCTATTTCAATCACACGTATAAATTACAGAAACGCAAAGACAAAAATGATAGGTGGTGAAATTGCTGGTTCAAAAAAATGATGTGGTGAAAATGGTGATAGTGGCTATTTATAATCTTCAAAAAGTAACCGAAAAGATTATTTGCTGCATTTATTCTCAATTGGTTCATATTCATCCTAGACATTTAATTACTCTGTTTTACTTCATCTTCCTGACCTTCAATTCGTGAGATGTATTTTACTTTCAATTCACGAGCCATTTATTATGAACACTTTGCATTTATAAGATAACTCAATCTTTTAGTATATAAGATTATACCCCAAGTCTTCATGTCACACTAAGCCGCCCAAATTTCCAAACCGCCATGCAAGCTTTGCGTAACAGCAGGGGTGTAAAAATGCTTGTTTGGAAACTTAAGTGGTCTAATTGTAACTTGTCGAATACCCCGCCCGTGCATGCATTATCCTTAGGGGGTGTTTGCTTATGGGCTCAATTTTTTTCCCTTATTTTGAAACTTGTGAAGTTTGTTAGAGCATTGGGTACGCTAGAGCCATGGCAAAAATTTGTCTGCCACGTCAGCAAAAATCTCTATGGCACCAGAAATCCCACGGCAACACATTCTGGCCGTTACCCACGGCACCAGAAAATGTGGTGCCATCGTCCATTTTTTTTTAACATAAAATAAAACATATACTCAATATTAAATAAAACATACACAATATTAACTAAAATGTGGTGCCACCTTCATTGGGTCTTCTTCCCCGCTCGCCACCTTCATTGGCAAATCATGTAAATTTATAAAACAATAAGGTTTAAAGTGAATATATATATATATATATATATAACAGAGCGTTACACGTAGATAATGCCACATAAGTGCCACCTCAATGCCACATAATCATAATAATGCCACATAATCATAAACTATGTCCCCTAAGCACCCTTTAATTTGTTCATAAATTTCGGAATTAATTTGTTAAAAAATGCAAGATGCTGTATTCGAACCCAAGTCTATTACTCCACAGGCAAGTATCTCAACCAATGGAACCAATCCATCAGCTGTGATAGAGAATACAAACTAAAATTAATATCCAGTAAAATTATTAAAGGCATTAAAAATTTTATATCCGATTTTTAAAACAAATAGGAGTGTTATCTAAATGCTAAACTAGCGAATACACCTCTTAAACCCTAAAGCATTATCCATCCCACAATAAACAGAAAGATCAGCCACCCAAAATCATTATCCCATCTCACAGTAAAGAGAACGAGCAGCCACCCAAAATCATGACTCTTATCTCTTGCTGAATACTGAGCAGCCATGAATGACCTTTTGTTTAAGAGCAGTATAAGACTTATGGGAGGCAAGAAGGCTGCTCAGTTTGGTGAAGGTACTTTGAGCAGCTACACCAAACAAACAAATCATCCATCATCTTCTCATCTCACTCTACAATGTTCTTTCTGAATTTCCAAGGTATATATTTAATTCGATTTTCGATTCAATTTATGTTCAGTTTTTTTAATTAATTGTAATGGATTAGTACAGCAAGATAGAATCAAAGTTTTAGTACGTTTGTATATGTTCAGTAGCCATTGTATCTGTTTCTGCTTGAATCGTCTTCTGATAGTATATGTTCAATTGCATATTTTTCAGTTTATATTGATTGATAGATTATATGATATTGTCTGATTCATTTGATTTTGAATATTTTCCATGCAGCAGTATTAAGTTATCAACAACATTACTAACTCACTAGCATAGCAGTACTAATAATTAGAAGCAGTACTAACCTTAGTGATAACTTTATTAGTGAAGCTAAAGCAAGAATCGAAGTTTTAGTACGTTTTTATATGTTCAGTAGCCATTGTATCTGTTTCTGCTTAAATCGCCTTCTGATAGTATATGTTCAATAGTGATATTGTCTGATTCATTTGATTTTGAATATTTTCCATGCAGCAGTATTAAGTTATCAACATCAGTACTAACTCACTGCCTAGCAGTACTAATAATTACGAGCAGTACTAACCTTAGTGATAACTTTTTTAGTCAAGCTAAAGCAAGAATCGTATGTGTTTCTGCTTAAATCGCCTTCTGATAGTATATGTTCAATAGCCATTGTGTCTATTTCTTGCCTCTATTTTTGTCGTTGCTATGGCTTTTAATGATTCGACATTTTGTTGCTGGAATGCCATGGGTTACCATATTTTTCTTTAATGGTCTCATAATATCAGTCACAATGTTTTACTACATGAAAGGTTAGATTATATGTAATATTGTACTAACTTATTGATTCTGAAACTTTTTGAATCATCACATCAGTGTTTTGAATTTTAATATATTCCATTATTTTGCATGGTTTAGCTGGATGGATTGGAGACGATGCTATCTCGCCCATCATTGGTGAACATGATCCATACTATCATGTTTCTGCGAGGGTATGTTCTTACATTGATCAGTCCCTTCACACAGTTACTCACAAAAATGAGTTGAATATGTTCATTACTATATATTTACAAATTGACATTATTCAGGAGCAACATCATATCCGTGCTGCTACTTTTTTCATGACGTGTGTGATGATTGTTGCTGTTTTATCATCCATAGCTATTGTAAGGCGGATCTCTGCTGATGATGTGAGTACTTAAGCAACTGTTACCTCTTTCTGTAAATTATTCCATCATCATTTATCGGTTACAATTTGATATAAAGCTATAATCTATGGACTTTTAACTATATATGACACATTATCATTTCTGGATGTAGAATTCTGAAACATTTTATCGATCTCTTACTGTCAATGTCACTGCAGATTATCGAGCCTCCATGGAAAGCGTACAACATAATGAAGAAAATGGACTATCCTTACGAGGTATTAATTCTTTCCTTATTAGTGATGAGTTGTATCCAATATAATTCTCTAGCTTGCACCTGTGGATACGACCCTTTTTTAAGATGTTAAGAAAGGTTCTTGGACAGCTGAGGAAGATAATAAGCTCATCAAATTTATCTTAACAAATGGCCAATGTTGTTGGCGAACTGTTCCTAAGCTCGCTGGCCTTCATCGTTGTGGGAAAAGTTGTCGTCTACGATGGACTAACTATCTTCGACCTGACTTGAAGGGTGGTCTACTTATGGCTTGGCTCAGGGGAAAACGGGTTATGGCTTCATGTTTCCAAACCTCCAGATAATTCATATGTAAAGCAAATATTTGAGGTAAGTGATTAAAACATCATACGAGACACTAGAGGTGACCAAATGGGCATATTGGGTGTAATTTGTTTGGGTTTTACTATGATTTAAAATGGTCTAGGTCGGGTTGGGTTCTCCAACAAACACTTTTTGTCCAGGCTCCTGTTTTTAATATTAGTTAATTATCTGTCAATCAGGGTTTCAGAAACAATGTCATTTCTGCAATAATTCTGAATTTTTGAACCATAAATGCATTAGGAGGCTGCATTCATCAAAAATAGAGTTTGAAGCTACTTTCAATCTGGTTGAGCTATTCCTCAAAAGCCAATGTTGACTGACCTGTGCGAGATAAAATAACCCAAATCATCTCATTTAAAAGCCACCTCTATGGAATACCTTACTTTTTAGTGCCTTACATTTTTCAATATTATATTCGTGTCTTATTGTTCTTGTGTGCAGGGTTTATCGAATGTAGCAGAGGAATTAGGGGTTATAGTTGGGCTAAAACACAAGAAAATAAATGTTTCCAGTTACTGAGTAAGCAAACTTACGGTTGTGCACTTTATTCGTTTTTTCATCTTGTAATACGATTAAGACAACACCAAATTGTCACTACGGATGTTGTAAATGTAGAAATATTACATTGACTTATCAGAGTTTAGAAAGTCGGTTACTTTATGCTAAAGGTTACGACATGCAGGTAGCTTGGGAACATGAACAGTTTTCGAGGTTAAGAGTTACTTCAGCAACACTTTCTGGACATTCAGCTCCACCGGATTTACTGGAAAGTACTAGAGGTCTTTCTGATAACAGGTGAATATTTAGATTCTTTGCCATTTTTACCCTCTAGATAAATCCTATGATTAGGGAAATCATTTTACTGATTGTTTTGCTTTTTGTGTTACTTTTTTCCTTTGCATCAAATAGTTTGTCAATGATATCATGGCATCTTTGGTTTAACGAAATTTAATATTTTGTTTGGAACTAAATGTTTATAGGGTTATTGGAGCGGCAGTCATTGTTATCGGACTATATTTAATCATATGGGGCAAAAGCAAGGATTTGAGTTTGACAGATTCAAGAAACAGTGACATAGAAATTGTTGATCAGGAAATGATCCTAGAAAAAGATCCAGAAGGTTCAGCTTCTACTTTTTAAACAGGTAGTCACTTTTTTTTTTCACTCAATGTTTGATTTTGATACCATATGTACAAGGATTAATATAAGAAGCTGAAGATACTTGGCTTGGAAACGTATGCTGATGCTTGCAGGATTTGAAAACCAAAAAATTCCGTCGATAAAGCGACAAACAGCCTAGAAAACAAGCGGCTGACATGTGGTCATTATTTGATATGTGAATCCTTGCCAAAATATAAAATATGTATATTCACTCAGGTAGTTGTATTTTTGATGAAAAATATGAAACAAGCTCCAGAACAATCTATCCCGTTTCAAATACGTAACAACTTTGGTATATTCCTTTCAAAAAATAGTAACTCAACATTTTTATGTGTTATAGTCTTTTGAATCGTACTTTTTTTAATTAAAGCATCTAGCCTAATTGCTTAATACATTGGTAAAGAGCACATTCTTAGGAGTTTAACGCTGATGTATCAAGGTTTATGAGCTTTTCCGTTTTCAAACGTACTCATAAGCCCAAAAAATAAGCTAACCCAAATACTCCTTAAGTTGGTATTATTTGATTATCATTGTTAATAGGTTTATTTAAATGATTAGTATTTGATTATATAATTTGTGTGTTTTTGGTAGGCTTGAGCAGGTGAACATAAGAAGATTGCATAGCCAAATGAAGATCATAGGAACCCTTGTGACGGTGGGTGAAGCCATGGTCATGAACCTGGTCAATGGGACCACCAATCCCATTGCCATGGATCAATGTGAGCATGGTTCACCACTCTCAAGCACCTTCTACAGTATCTCAAGATCATCATATCAAAGGAGCAGTCATGATCACTGCTGGCTGCTTGTGTTGGGCGATCTTTTGCATCCTTCAGGTAACCATCTAAAATTTGATTTTACAAATAATGATGCATTGGTGTATTGTACACTATTCAACATTTGACTTTTATTTTTCAGGCTGTGACATTGAAGAAATACCCTGCTCAATTGTCTCTTACGACCCTCTTATGTATGATGGGTGCCTTGCAAGGCACTGTGACGATTTTTGTTATCGAGAAGGACAAACCAGGCATTTGGTCTTTGAGATGGGACACGAAACTATTCGCTACACTATATAGTGTAAGAAAAAAGATTATATTAGTGTGTCATATGTTTATAATTTATTTTTCATATATTAAGATTTGAAACTCTATTTGCTGTTTGACACAGGGAATAATTCGATCAGGGGCGAGCTACTACGTTTCGGGTCTAATAATGAAGGTAAAAGGACCTTTCTTTGTGACAGCTTTCAATCCCCTGGGGATGGTGATCTGTGTGATTGTTAGCTCAGTCACTCTAGCCGAACAAATCGAGATGGGAAGGTACTTCATATATCTAACATTTTAACTACGGTTGGTAATTGTAGGATGGTCAAATTGGTTGAGTAATGGGTCAACCGGGTAATCTATAGTGTGTCAAAATAGGTTGGGTCGGATTGCCCACTGATATCATGGCATCTTTAGTTTAACAAAATTTAATATTTTGTTTGTAACTAAATGTTTACAGGGTTATTGGATCGGAAGTCATTGTTATCGGACTATATTTAATCATATGGGGCAAAAGCAAGGATTCGAGTTTGACAGATTCAAGAAACAGTGACATAGAAATTGTTGATCAGGAAATGATCCTGGAAAAAGATCCAGAAGGTTCAGCTTCTACTTTTTAAACACGTAGTCATTTTTTTTTCACTCAATGTTTGATTTTGATACCATATGTACAAGGATTAATATAAGAAGCTGAAGATACTTGGCTTGGAAACGTCTGCTGCTGCTTGCAGGATTTGAAAACCAAAAAATTTCATCGACAAAGCGACAAACAGGCTAGAAAACAAGCGGCTGACATGTGGTCATTATTTGATATCTGAAGCCTTGCCAAAATATAAAATATGTATATTCACTCAGGTAGTTGTATTTTTGATGAAAAATGTGAAACAAGCTCCAGAACAATTTGACACACTGTCGAAATCTGTTAACATACCTTAAGTATTACTCTAAATGTTGTTGATTTAGGGGCTTGTAGACCTAAACAGGAGTAGATACAAGCTTCTTCTGAATTGTTCCTTGATCATAACTTCGGTGGTACCCCCTGAGCTGCCAATGGAATTGACAATGGCTGTTAATACATCTTTAATTGGACTCAAACGACGTGGTATATTTTGTACATAACCTTTTTGTATACCATTTGCTAGGAAGGTTAGCAAGATTGTCTTAGCTTTATGTGCTATTTGGATTTAATATCTAATTAATTAACATTACATTTGTCAAAGGTAACCATTTTATTGAATTTTTTAATCTCTCTTTGCAAATATAAAGATTTATCATGTATTTTTTTGTGTACACGTATCAGGTTGCAATAGAACCCAAAAGCTTTATAGGCGTTCAGTCTGTTGCTGATGCAGTTGAATATTTGCATTCTGGTAAAAGCGTTGGCAAGGTATTTGCAAACTATACAAAAGAGCATTCCCGTCACATATCAATCTAGAAACTTTGCGTGTGTATTTTTAGCTTAATGGATTTTTAATTTTATTTTTGTTTGCAGATGGTGGTTTGCATTGACCCGAGTTTCAGTCAACAAATGGCCAAGCTCTAAGACTGCTGTTAGTAATAAATGTATAATGATCACATCAAAATGCACATGATTCCTTTCTTATTGCTACATAAATCAAATGGCCAAGCTCTAGAAGTGATGCATATTGGTCTTCAACTACCATGGATGATCTTGAATTCCACCCAATAATTTTTGTAAGTTTAAATTGTATTGACTCGAGTTGGATTATATTACTGCACTTGATGTTCATTAAAGTCATCTTATCTGCGGAATTTTGTTGACTATGTGATGGGATCCCATAAAAGTTTTGTCGACGGGTAACTTCACTTTCTATATTCTTATGTAGGGAGCAGACTCTATCTTTTTGTGATAGACGGTGTTTTGCTGTGTGAAGAGAGCCAATTATCAATGACAAAAAGGGCATATGCTTGAATGAAGTATACGACCTTTATGTTCTTATTTGTATACAGATCGATTCTTTATCTACCGAGATAGAGAGGCTCTTTAAGAAGAATTTTAACTTATCTTCAGCTTATCAAAAGGCAACAGGCATGGTGTGACACTGGGAAAATCAGGTAAAATGCTCAACTTGCTAATTCTTAGCCAAACATTAAAGGTAGCAGTTGCAGTTCAGTTGCTTATCACTGGGTTCATTAACTTATTCTAAATCTCTAACAAGTAATAACGAATATATGAGCTTAAAATGACAAGGGTTCAATGGACCAAATGGGTTAAAAGTTGTCTTAGTGTATTTTAATGCATAGAACCTTTTATATTTTTTGAAATTATATGATTCTGTGATCAGATTGGACACACTAATTATCTTCAGGAATAGTTTTTATGATAGAGAAACAAGTGGGTTGCGTCGACTACCGTTAGTGAGATATTGGCCAAACTTAGATAGGATGTTTGGCACAGCATTTGGCGCATCTGAGCTTTTGATAGATTGGCCACATAACCAGTAACTATTTAAGGTTTGGAAATTATAGCTTTTGATAATTCAACCTTGTCCAGTCTTTTTTTCATGCTCTTACTGTAATATGAATGTGCAGGTAGCGAGGAGCGAAAAAACGCAGCTTCTCACACATTGGATGGTGCGGATGTGATTGGTGAGCTATCATCCCAAAAGGTTAATATCTCATTTTTCATAAATTTATCTGCCTCCCTACTTTCAAATGATAGAGGTTCACTTTCTCCCCCCACAAACACGCAACATCCTGAAGTAGGTCTTTTGTTATCCTTGCATCTGTTTTATTATAACTTGTATCCGTGTAGGCTTAAACTGAACCAGCTAATCATGCCACATAAGCAATTAAGCATGACCACCCACCATTAATAATGTGCGTCCTGGAGCTCTTTTTAGATAGCAAAGAATAAGTTCAAGAAGAGCCCGATGCTTTGCTGTTGTTGAGGATATGAATCACCATGACACGTCACTACAAACACGATCTTAGGGCGTGTCACGGTAAGGTAATTCATTAGTCCAGCGAATCGCTTATCTTATAAGGATTAATAATATTTTCCTTCTAAGATGGGAAGATCCTGTTTTCTGTTTATTGATAGGAAGATTCTTTTTTGATTTCTGATTATCCCGATTCCTAGGAAATATCTCAGTGGTCTTAAGTCGTTGATTTGACAGTGAGAATGAAAAAGTGTCTTAAGACGTAGTTTCCTTTCTGTTAGTAGGTAATCCTACCATTGATGTCCAAGTATCACTATGATCACAAGCATTCATTCATTAAATGATAGCAGCACATCATGAATAATGGGCCTTCACTAACAGTTTTAGAAAAGTATTATGGCAATAGAAGTAGAAGCATGCAACTTATCATAAGAATTACAACATAATTGTAATAATTACTGGCAGCTATAACAGCTCACAGGTCCGCAACTAACATTAGAGATAATAACAGAAAGCTACACAGATTTGGAACAAGAACAACTCTGAAACCGTCAGCCATAATAATAAACGGATATTTCTTTCTGAAGTTGAAGATGACAACCCACTTGATTGCCTGATACAAAAGCTAAAAATAGTCAGAGCGCCTTTGAATGTAAGTATATACATTTTTATGTTTTAAATTTAGAAGTTCAACTGATTTTATACCATGTTGTAAATAATTTTGGCTACTTATTTTTAGGCATCAGTTACGATAAATGAGAAAAACTTGGAGCTGGTGACTACTATTATGATATGGCTTATTTGGTACCTTATTCGACTTACCAAAGCTTGCCACCTGGTATATCTTGCTAAACTAAACTTATAGGATCTCTGGGAAATAAGAGTTTCTCAGTGATGGGAGGATTGTTGGGATATGAGAAATAAGGAGTTTCTCATTGCTGCCGATAGTGAAGCTGGTTCCTGCCGATAGTGTTGCATTGCTGCTGCGGTTGGTTCCTGCCGATAGTATTGTTTTGTTTCTGCCGATAATGTTGATTGCTGCGGATAGTTATTGTTTGTTATCCGTAGGTTTAGAAAGTTTGTTAGATTTATTTTTAGAAGAGATTGATCTTTATCTCTTCACACGTTTTCTTGTAAGACGGGTTAGGGTTAGGGTTTCTTATTGTTATAAAAGAAACATCCCGTCCATATGTTTGATATATTTTTTAACGATTTTAATATTCAATAACACCTTTCTTAGTTCATAGTCTGATCCATAGAGGATCATTAGCTTTCTTCTTTATTATACTTGTTGTTTAGTTTCCGCATAAACACTTGTATTCCATACAGAGGTTCTTGTTTAACCAAGCTCAATCTAGCTCGAAGTACTCGATCCTTCAAGTGGTATCAGAGCCTGGTAAGGATCTCTGATAAAGAAGAAAAAGTTCGATTTCATATCTCACAACCCTCTTTCAATGAAAGACGAAATCCCACAAAACAATGTCATTAACCCTGAAGAACACCAACCCAAACCTGAAACCTCACAAGTCCAAACACAAATCCTCACCACCATGTCCACCAACAATGCTAAATTCCCATATCTGAAGAAAGATGAGTATGAAGTCTGGGCTATGAGAATGGAATATTGGATCACGAACACTGATTACAATCTGTGGAATGTGATTCTTAAGGGAAATAGTAAGAAGAATACTGGAAGGGATAATGATGGCAATATCTATATAGAGCCACCTGTTACTGCAGAAGAACACCTTGCTGTTCAAAGGGAAACCAAGGCAAGAACCCTTCTACTTCAAGCTATTCCAGAAGATCATATGAGTGATTTTCATCACTTGGATGATGCTAGAAAGATCTGGCATGCTGTAAAAGCCAGATTTGGAGGGAATGATGAATCTAGAATGATGAGAAGGTCTATGCTCAAGCAAGAATTTCAGGAATTCAAGATCTCTAAGGCTGAGGGGATTCACAAAGGGTATGACAGATTCCACAAGATCCTGAGCCAACTCAACCAGTTGAAAGCTAGGCCGGATGATGAAGACTGCAACACTAAGTTTCTGAGGGCTTTGCCACCATCATGGTCTCAGGTTTCCATTACACTCAAGGCCAAAGGAGGACTGGATTATATGAGCTTTGATGATCTGTACAACAAGCTGAAAACCCTTGAAATTGATATCAAAGGGTATTCCACCTATACACCTCATAATCCAGCCCATACTGCTTTTGTTAGTAACTCTGGTCCTAACAAAACATCATATGGAAACAGTCCAACACCATCAATATCATCAATCTCCTACTCACCTGTCACACCAAAAGCTCAGACTAGATCTGATAATCTTGTAGTGGATGTGCTTCATTCATTTGTTGCTGAGAGTACACCACAGCAGAAGATTGTGTATGAAGATTTCAATCAGGTTGATGAATTGGATCTAGAAGAGATGGACCTAAGATGGCAAGTGGCTATGATATCGTTGAAATTGGATAGGTTTGAAAAGAAGGCAGGAAGAAGGGTCAACTTTGATGGACAGGAACCTGCCAGGTTTGACAGAAGGAAGGTGAGGTGCTATAAATGTTCTCAAACAGGACATTTTGCCAGGGAATTTACAGATAAGAAGGTAGATGACAAAGTACGATATTCTGCTTTCAAAATTCAAGAGCTGGACTCAGAGGACCCCAAGGCATTGGTGTCTGTGGATGCGATGGTGGACTGGGAGTGTAAAACCCTAAAAATCTAAAACATGTAAAATGACTAAAATGCCCCTGCAAGTTTAAAAATTAATTAAAAGCTTATAAAGTCCCGAATCGATTCCAAACTGCTGGCAATGAACAAGTTATGATCCCAAATAATTTTAACAAGCCAAGAAAATTACCAAATTGCCCTTGGGCGCCTAATATAGAATTTAAATTCAAAGTTATGAATTAATAAAAAGGAAACTTAATGGAATTAAATGGAAATTAAGGGGAGATAATCATGCCATTAAATCATTTGACCAAAATCCCGAAATTTTGGTCTTTTATTCCTCTAAAACTCGTTCACTTCACAATTCACATAGCACACATATTTTTTTTCTCTCAAAATTCCAATCCGATCAAACCCTAATACACAAAATAATTCTCTCTTCATCCATTCGAATTTTTGGAAGTGAAACACTATTTTTCCTGTGTTCTTAAGGGTCTCAAGAGTCCTAGAAAAATAATACTTCGAATTGTGGTGGCCGGATTCAAGGGTTTTCGAAAATTCTTGTTTAATTCAACCCGAAAGGTAAAAATTCCATTTTTGATTCATTCGATCTTGGAAAATTCGTTTCTTATTTTTATTGTGTTCCTCACATTATATGTGACACGTGAAAATTGGTTTCAAGATTTTTAGATCATTTTTGAAGCCGTGGTGAATTCTTGTTCGATTTGCTCATACGCGTAAGGAAACAATTCGTACACCCTATCCACACGTTCAAATCTTGATTTGGTAATTTTCTTAGACCCTATTTATGTTATGAACACAAAATAAAATGTAAAAGTCAATCCATGCATGATCTAACAATTATTTGTGAATTAAATCTTAAAAACGTGTATAAACCCTAAATAATTCAATTCGAATTTTTGAGGCTTCATATTTATTTTATTTGGACTCCATATGATCATACTAATCTGGGAAAAAATTATATTTCGAATTGTTAAGGCCTAAAATAATTATTCTTGATTTATTTAGTTTTACCGATTTTAAAGAAATTAAAAAGAATAAAAGAAAAATTTTGGGAAAATTATCAAACCGATCGAGCTAGGGTTTTGAGGTAATGAAACCTGGAAATTAACATGGTATAATGATGATAGAATGATGGTATAATGATTTGGATTAATAGGGTTTGATTTAGACAAGATTTTATGTATAACGATTTGGAAATAATAAGTTAAGGGTGTGTTTTGTAAATTCTAAAACTTGTGGGTCAGTTTTAAAACTTAATTTAGATCATGTACTTGCTGGGAAAAATATAAAAGGAAGGGGTCTAATGTCATTTTTGTATTTTAGAGGGTTAAAATGTTTTTAGGGTTTTATTATGGTTCGAATTGTACAATAATTAATCTAGAGGGACTAAGCTTGTAATTTTGGGAAACTTATGGGTCATTCGTATATTTAATCATATTTAAAGTGCCATGTGTCATTTTGATAATTTAAGGGGCTATTATGGAATTGTGATAAATTAAAGATTGATTTATATAAAGTAAGGACTAAATATGTAAACTTTGTAACTTGAGGGACTTGAATTGTAAAACTTATATTCTAAGGGTTTTGAATCGTACAACATTTAAATTGAGGGTAAAATATGTAAATTTGTAAAACTAAGGGGCTTAACATGTTAACATGAATATTTAAGGTTTAATATGTAACTTTATTAAGTTAAGGGACTAAACATGTAAAATCATGAAGCCTCAAGGGTGTAAAGTGTAATTTTGGATATGCTAATATTAACAAGACCTAATGGCTAAATATGGTAACTTACTAAATATGGAAACTCTCTAAAAATGGAAACCTGCTAAAAATAGAAAGTTACTTAATATGAACATGGGATCCTTAGTAATTCTGTCTCTACTCCTCTAGGTGTCAAGGAGGAGAAGTTTTGGTTCTTTTCTGTGTCTGCCATTCTTGCTTGATCACTAAGGTACAGATATTCTGCCCTTCTTTAATAAGGTGCCTTCGTCTCATTTCTGATTTCTGTTGCACTGCCATGTTCTTTGATTCTGTGAACCTTTCTGGTTTCTTTCATGATATTGTGAACCTTTAGCATGACCTTTCTGTTATGAACCTTCTGATATTAAACATCTCTGATAGATGACCTTTCTGATATTGAACCTGTTATGATTATGAACCTTTGCTTTCGAACCTTTGCTTATGAACCATGCTTATGAACCATGCTTATGAACCATGATTATGAACCATGATTATGAACTTATGAAACAAGATAATGACCTATGCAAGTAAACTTAAAATATGATTCATGATACTTGACCTTGACCCACAGTTTGATACTACGAGCCACTCACTAGGCATGAGGGTTTCATGTCCATGTCAGTCGATGCACCGATGGCATGACTCTAGGGCAGGAGAGTGATGACCTGTCCCGTCCCTGCATGTTATGTTTACGTAGAGGCAGATTATGGCCACCTGGGACGTATGGATGCATCCTAGATTTGTTCATGTACAAGTTATGTCAAGTTATGTTATGTTATTCATGGTGACTGATGGTGTGTGCGATACACGTCTTTCACACTCTGGGAGCTAGCTACTCCATTCATGATTTCTGGGATTAGTGAGAGGAACATCTCTCTGCATGGCGGTATGTTTATGATTTCATGTTCATGTTTCTGGGCTCGTAGAGGATTTCTGTATCACTAGACCTCAGGGACTTCTGACCCTTACCCTTATGACACCCATGATATGTTTCTGGACTTATTTCTGTATGGGCATGGTATGTTGGGACTCATGGGATTCTGGACTGGGCTTGGGCATGTTGGGCTTTATGGAACCTTGGACTTATTCTGTACTGGGTTGGTTATGTTTGGGCTAGTTGGGACTTTTATTCTACTCATCCGTATTCATGGTACAACTCCATACCCCTGATATCTCTGCATGTTCTTTCCTACTTCATTATTATTCATGTACTTTTCTATACCTTCTAATATCTCTGTATGACCTTCCTATCTTTTCTTATCTACTACTATGTCACGTTTTGTTTCTTTCATTTATTTTACTTCATCATTTTATCATGATCTGTTCTGCCTTTATTTATCTCATCATTATATCACGTATGGTTTCTTTCGTGTTCCTCTATTTCATGATTATTATTTGTTATCGTTATATCTGTTCACTGAGCTCGTGTAGCTCAGCCGCGTTTCTTTTCCCGCGGCAGGTATTAAGCTAGGAGCTGGGTTATGGATTTGGGAAGAGTGTTCACGAGTGAAGCCTTGTTTTTGTTGGATTATTCTTCAATTGTATTATGTTTTGTAATTCAAGTTTCAACTTTTAAATTTCCGCTGTTTTGTTTTATGGATGCCATGTATGTTCTGATATGAGACCATGTACTTGTGACACCTTTACCCTTGTCGGGTCGGGGTGTTACAATTTATGGTATCAGAGCATACAGGCACCCGAAAACCTTCGGCTTAGGCCATTTGACCTGTGAGGATCTGGGTAGACATTAGGTTTCCGTCCGCGCACTCTCTTCCGTTGCTTCTGTTATCCTACTTGCTCATGTCGACACCTTTCGTATTCTATTTTGTCATCTATATACTCCTTCTGATCGTTCTGCTAATCGTGTAGATGGTGTCCACGCGCGCTCGACAGTACTCCACACGGAAAAAGCAACGATGGACCATCGTTTATCCTACCGGCAACAGGAAGATTGGGAAGATATGGAGAACGGCAAGGAGGAAGTTAATTCCTGCTAGTATATGGCCGTGTTATATCGAGGAGGAGCTGACCATAGTGAACAAAGATGGAGCAGAAGTGCTAGAGTACTCCACCCAGGTGATCTACAAAGATGGAGCGGTCATTCGGTACACAGGCAAGTGCCCCAACTTCATTGAGGAGAATGGAGTGGTGATGCGTGGGTTTTGCAACCTTACAACAGGTTTTACCTCTCGAGGGATCTCAAGAGGCTTACAACCCCACCAGGCAGTGTACCTGACCGATGTAGTATAGTGTAGTGGTAAGTACGGGGGATTGATCGTTCTCCACAGGGAATAGTGTTCGTTAGGTGTGAAAGGCTACTCTAATTAGGTCTAAGGGTTGAGGAAGATTCTTTTTTTGTTTTTATAGTTTTTATGAAAGCAAGTAAAATCTCGGGTTTTGAAGGAGTGGGCGGAATTAGTTGCTAGTCAACTAACCCAAATTACTACAAATGCAAATAAAATAAAATAACAAAAATGAAAAGTGGTGAGAAACTTATGTGTAGAGAAATGTGTTTACTTAGATTTCCTTACTCCCTAACTATCTTTTACCGGTTAATTAGTGTGTATTAGTCGCGTGGATGACGGGTGTATTCCTTAATACCATTCGTGGGGTGGCGTACTTACTTCCCCAAACTCTACAAGCTCCTACTTCACTCCTATGTCGAGCCGGCTAGGAAGCTCCTAACATGGGATCACTAGAATTCGCTTGTGCATTAAATACAACCATAAGAACCTTTAGTACGCGTTTGGTTCATGTTTCTTAAGACGTTCAAGCAAGTTACCGAATAGGAAGTTAGCCAGTTTTCTTAAGCCTAACATAGATAAACAATCATCCAATACAACTAATAACACACTAACAACCAATAATCAATAGCTAGGTTTCATTAGATCTAAGCAAACACAAGATAAAATTAGCCTAACATGTTAAACAAAAGACAAGCATAAGATAGAATCAAACAACACATAGACATATTGAATGATTAATTGATAACTTATCTTTCAATGAAACATGGAAGATCTCAAGGCAAGAAGCCCTGAAAAAGTAGCTAAAATCGTCTTAGGGTTTTATCCCAAAATTCCACACACTAAGCTCTCCTTAATGACAAAAAATTAGAAAACTATATATAGACTTTGACATCTGACGGCGTCACCTTATGCATTGTGACGCCGTCACCTCGCCGCTTTTAGGGTTCCCGGATGACCATCTTGACGCCGTCCCTCTTTAGCTCTACCAAAATCCATTCTGGCTTATCAAGGCTTGACGTCGTCGGATCATGAACGTGACGCCGTCCCCTTATGATTTAAGCCGTGACGCCCTTGATTTAGTTAAAGCGTGACGCCGTCAGAATTCTCATGCAAACTCACTGGCCCGTCATGAGTAAATTTCACATCCAACTTTTCTTGCCAAGGCATGACGCCGTCCCATGTTAATTGTGACGCCGTCAAGAGTAACTTTTAGCCGATTCTTGAGACTTTGCCGTTTTCTTCACTTTAATGCTCCAAAAACGTCCAAAATGCCTCCTTTTCCATATTTCTCCTCAAAAGTACCTAAAATGACAAAAGGAACGATTTAGGGCAATATTTGATCAAATAAATACGATTTAAGGCTTAAATGACCCCTTAAAAGCGGTACACTTTTCGCCTCATCAAATACCCTTACACTTGAGATTTGCTTGTCCTCAAGCAAATGCGCTTTTATTCTAATCAAAATATAAGTTAGGGGTCATTTAATGCAAACATAAAAGTAATTACAACAAATAATCGTTCCACTTCAATCATAATAAGCACGGAGATTATATACTAGCACCTCACAAGTAGTGTTTAGATACTCACATCTCTCAAGTGTCATCAAAATAAATCTCATAAATGAAAACGGAAAATATCTCTCACTACCTGTCATAGCAAATAGATTACCATAGGCTTGGGAAAGGATCGAAAACCTCCTCCACTAGGCGTAAGCACCTAAGATAAACTATCAAAGAGGGCTTTTAAATGGGTTATAACGTTAGGTGTAGGGAAAAGGAAAACACGGTTTTGTTGGATACGGGATATTTTACTGGTGGCGAGTTAAAGATCTTGATCAATTACATGTACTATACAACGTTGCTAAGCCAAGACCAGACTCGATCTAAGCTAGAAACAAAATAACATAAACATAACATAAAATAAAACGGGATGGTAGTCCGTATGTTTTTTCTATTTTTCTTTTTCTCATTTTTTTTGTATTTTTCTTGATTTTTTTTTTTTTTTTTTTTTTTTTTTTTTTTTTTTTTTTTTTCATACACTTTTACCCTACCATCCAAAATAATACATCAAAGGGGCAGTGCATCCCCTTACACTTGAACTTTTACATAACTTTACAAATACTAATCTAATGACTCGAATTAAGATAATTGAAAAACTTGGAGTACTTTTAAAACATTTAGCACATATGGGGGTAATAAATGATGTTCTTCCCCATTACTCCATTACACTAGTACTTTACCCATGAGTCCCAATCGTCCCAAAACAATATGTACAAGGATATGACTCGACTTAGCAACCATGTAATCAACTAGATAATTAACTTGGGTTTAAACAAATGTTGTAACAATAATGCACTAAAAATGAGTGCATACAAGGTAGGCTAAGGCGATTTGGGTGTACATTTAAGTGGGGTGTAACAAATTCTTCCTTTAAGTAAAATGCTTAAAGGTCGAAACGAAAAGATAGGCTCTGAGGGGTGTACTAGGGGTATCGTGTACTAAAAATGAGTACAACGCAAAGGGTGTGGGAGAATTACTTGACCAATGTAGCCAACGTAATTATAACAAAAACACAGGTGTAAAACAATGGGTTAATCCTAATGCCTCTTATCATGTAGTAAATCTAACTACACGAATGTAGTCTCACTTGTGGCCTCGGAATGGTCCTAACGCAAGTTCTAGAATCTAAGTGCTACCGGCACACACATCATAGCATAAATGCTTTTCCTACCAATTCTAGGGGCGAACCTCACATATTTGGGGGTGGAAAATTTTTTAGTGGTACGGTTTTTGTGCTAGTCATATAACTCCTATCCATGAGACGCTTATTAGGATCAAAGTTTCACTCCTATATGTTGTAAAAAAAATTTTAAATTTGGCACTAAAATTACCTTAACAAGTATTTCTCTCAGTTTTATTACACATCTACCATCAAACAAACAAAAATCAAGCGCAATAGTATTCTCTAAAATCGTACTTTTACCCTCCCCTTACACTTAAGATGAACATTGTCCCCAATGTTCAAATAACAAGATGTAAAAGCATAAAGTAAAAGAATGAAATCAAATACTCCCCTGATTCGCTCGTTGGATAATGAAATTACACGGTTAAATCTTCCTCCAAAGAGAATGTTGAAGCTCCATGACTAATGCATCGCCATAAGCTTGATTCAAAACATTTCCTTGTCCAAAATAACCTGTTGAACCTGAGAAAACAAACACGAAAACCTGCATAACATCGGCGGGATAAAATCTATATATAAGGATATAATGCTTGTGGAATGATAACTTTGCAGATTCCTGGAGATTATAAGTTGGAGATTTTAATAAAAACTTTTTATGAAAACAAAATTTTCAAAAATTTCTGGAAATTAAATCTGACGCCGTCAGGTTATAACCCCTGACGCCGTCAGAAATGACCTGACAAAAAATTTTCGTTTTAAGTTTCCGGAAAATTTCTAGAAAAACCTTTACCTTACTTCCTGGAAATCCTGCAAAACATCATTATGACTCGATACAAGCATTTGACTCAAACAAATACGAATATGTATGTTAATTTAATATTATTACGATTCATGTTCATTTATGTTCTAATAAACCGATTTAGATTTCCCTTACACTTATCTTTTGCAAAATACCTTTATATGTAGTTAAGACGAAGTTAAAAACAACATAAAGCATTTTCACAAATTAGTTTTGAACATGAATCAATAATGATAAAAATTAAACACACATACGGAAACAAATAAAAACAAACAAACAAATAAATAAACACACAAAGCAAATAAAACAAATAAAGATTGGGTTGCCTCCCAAGAAGCGCTTTTCTTTATTAACGAGTCTTGTAGCTAGACTCAAAGTCACGTACATTACGTGACTCCATCATCGGTCACGGTTCCTAGGCCATTCTCCTTCCCGGTTTTATATTCCGGTCCTAATTTCAAACAATCCTTGTAGAAACCGAATATCCTTTCCATAACATAGTCTACTCCTTTACTTCTATCCTTATCATTCCTATAGTAGACCGCTTGTTTAAGCTCCTTCTCAACATTTGACAAGTGTTGGAATTGTTCTATCTTATATGGCATTTGGTAGCTTACTTCATCGGTCTCATCCTTAAATCTAACTATCCCTAAGGAAGGTTCATAAGTCATTCTAGAGACCTCAACAAATGGTTTTCCAAAAACCACTTGAGTCAAGGATGCATCGACTATTGGACGGATATCTTCTACAATTGCAAAGTCGGTGACATAGGTGAAGTTTCCTACATAAACCGGTAATCCCTTAACTCTTCCCGTGAAGTTACTCATCCAACCCTTGTCAGGGAACATCCTATACCCAAGTTGATTTTTCATTATCAAGTTGTAGTGGGCTCTAGTCATGATGTTTATGGGCGATCTAAGGTCGATGTAAGCTTTCCACACATGTAGATGTCCGATGTTGCATGGTATGTTGAGATTAGAAGGGTCGCCTATTTCAATGATTGGTTTACCTAGGAAGTATGGTGTTTCGGGGTCATCGAATAAGTTTGTATGATATGCGCGCTCTTCCTTAGTGGGTAGCCTATTGAAGTAGTCCTCATCATCATCTACTTCTTCAATCACACTTGTCCTAACTTCCTTATCAACCTCGACTTTCCTATCCTCATCCTTAGGTTCACTATTATCCTCATTCCTATCAATTGGTTTAATAGTGACAATGTTGACAAAGTGGACGTGTTTGGATGAAGAGGGGTCTTTTACTTGGGGTCCGCTATTTGTGTTCCTAGCGTCCTTATGTGGAGGTGATAACACTTGGTTATGGAGGGCTTTCAACAAGTTGTCAATTTTATTGGTCATCTCAGTTTGTTGTTGATTGAATTCGGTCTCGAATCTAGCTATCCGAGCTTCTTGAGATGCCATAAATTGAGACATCAATCCTTCAAAGTTATTGGTACTACCATTGCCGGAAGGATTGTTGTTGAAAGTACGGTTCGAGTTGGAACCGCTTGATTGGAAACGATTAGGTGGGTTGGAAAAATTGGGTTGTTGTGTGTTTTGGTTTTGTTTCCACCTAAGGTTCGGGTGATTTTTCCATGAGGGGTTATATGAATCACCATAAGGGTTTGGCTCGGGTTTGAAAGTGTACCACTTATCTCCCGCTCCGTCGGTACGCGATGATGCGTAGTCCACAAAAGCTTGTTCGGGGAGTTCCATGCAATCACGAGTGTCGTGGGGACCACTACATAACTCACATGAAGAAGTGATTTTGTTCACTTGGCTTGAAGGTTTAGGAGCCTCGTAGGATTTCATGAGAAACTTGACTTGGTCTTCAAGTTCTATGATCCTACGGTCGGAAGTGCTTGAATTGTTCAAAGGCAAAGATATTGCCTTGACCGTTTTATTCAAACCACGGGGATCACTCCAACTTTCGTTGTCATAAAGAGCAAGATCCTCTAGGAGAGCCCATGATTGTTCCGCACTTAGATCACGTAGCTTGCCACCGGCCGATTGGTCAATGGTTTGCCTCGTGGAGAGATTGATATGGTCATAGAAGATTTGGACTTGGAGCCAAAGTTCTATGCCATGGTGAGGGACTTTTTGGAGTAAGTCCTTGAATCGAGTCCATGCCTCGTAGAGAGTTTCGCCTTGACGTTGTTGGAACATCAAGATATCATTCCTTAGCTTGGTAGTTCTTCCCGGTGGGAAAAACTGAGCAAGGAAACGAGTGGTGAGATCATCCCAAGAGGTAATGGATCCTGCGGGTTGACGTTCTAGCCACTGACTAGCTTGGTCCCGCAGAGAGAATTGGAAGAGACGCAATCGGGTCGTCTCTCGAGTGGCAACATCAAGGTCTATAGAATCAACGATTTTAAGAAAGTCCTTGAGATGTTGATTAGGATCTTCAGGACGAAGTCCATGGAATGCGCATCCACTTTGCACCAACCGGATGGTGTCGGATCGCAAGGGTGTGATATTGGCTCCTTGAGTGAGCTCAATGGTGTTTCGATAGCCGTGGTGGCTAGGACGGGAATACTCTCCTAAAGTACGGGCTCTAGGAGGTGGTGGTGGTTGTTGTGGTGGTGGGTTGTGTGGGTTAAGGATATTACCATCTTCCATGATGTCGGACGGTAATGGTTACGAACAAAGACACGAAGAAAATAGATAGACTAAAGAAAACCTAGAAAAATAAAATAAAAATCTCACTAGAAAGGAATCTAGTGAGTAGACCTAATAGAAATAAAAATTCAACCTAAACAATAACTATTCCCCGGCAGCGGCGCCAAAAACTTGATGCGTGGGTTTTGCAACCTTACAACAGGTTTTACCTCTCGAGGGATCTCAAGAGGCTTACAACCCCACCAGGCAGTGTACCTGACCGATGTAGTATAGTGTAGTGGTAAGTACGGGGGATTGATCGTTCTCCACAGGGAATAGTGTTCGTTAGGTGTGAAAGGCTACTCTAATTAGGTCTAAGGGTTGAGGAAGATTCTTTTTTTGTTTTTATAGTTTTTATGAAAGCAAGTAAAATCTCGGGTTTTGAAGGAGTGGGCGGAATTAGTTGCTAGTCAACTAACCCAAATTACTACAAATGCAAATAAAATAAAATAACAAAAATGAAAAGTGGTGAGAAACTTATGTGTAGAGAAATGTGTTTACTTAGATTTCCTTACTCCCTAACTATCTTTTACCGGTTAATTAGTGTGTATTAGTCGCGTGGATGACGGGTGTATTCCTTAATACCATTCGTGGGGTGGCGTACTTACTTCCCCAAACTCTACAAGCTCCTACTTCACTCCTATGTCGAGCCGGCTAGGAAGCTCCTAACATGGGATCACTAGAATTCGCTTGTGCATTAAATACAACCATAAGAACCTTTAGTACGCGTTTGGTTCATGTTTCTTAAGACGTTCAAGCAAGTTACCGAATAGGAAGTTAGCCAGTTTTCTTAAGCCTAACATAGATAAACAATCATCCAATACAACTAATAACACACTAACAACCAATAATCAATAGCTAGGTTTCATTAGATCTAAGCAAACACAAGATAAAATTAGCCTAACATGTTAAACAAAAGACAAGCATAAGATAGAATCAAACAACACATAGACATATTGAATGATTAATTGATAACTTATCTTTCAATGAAACATGGAAGATCTCAAGGCAAGAAGCCCTGAAAAAGTAGCTAAAATCGTCTTAGGGTTTTATCCCAAAATTCCACACACTAAGCTCTCCTTAATGACAAAAAATTAGAAAACTATATATAGACTTTGACATCTGACGGCGTCACCTTATGCATTGTGACGCCGTCACCTCGCCGCTTTTAGGGTTCCCGGATGACCATCTTGACGCCGTCCCTCTTTAGCTCTACCAAAATCCATTCTGGCTTATCAAGGCTTGACGCCGTCGGATCATGAACGTGACGCCGTCCCCTTATGATTTAAGCCGTGACGCCCTTGATTTAGTTAAAGCGTGACGCCGTCAGAATTCTCATGCAAACTCACTGGCCCGTCATGAGTAAATTTCACATCCAACTTTTCTTGCCAAGGCATGACGCCGTCCCATGTTAATTGTGACGCCGTCAAGAGTAACTTTTAGCCGATTCTTGAGACTTTGCCGTTTTCTTCACTTTAATGCTCCAAAAACGTCCAAAATGCCTCCTTTTCCAGATTTCTCCTCAAAAGTACCTAAAATGACAAAAGGAACGATTTAGGGCAATATTTGATCAAATAAATACGATTTAAGGCTTAAATGACCCCTTAAAAGCGGTACACTTTTCGCCTCATCAAGTGGTACGAATCCAGCCCCGCAATGTGGACAACCTCGAGGATGGCAAGAAGGACCCTGCCGATGCGACTCCTGCCTCAGCCTGAAGAGATCGCCTGCATGATTTGTTTCCTTCTGTTTGTTTGAATGATTTGATACGCATGTTTTCTTTCCGTTTATGACGCATTGACTTCCTCTTGATTTTCGTACGAATATTTTGGATTTAGATCTAATAATTCCATTCCAAGTTGGATTCTGAGATTTGGCTTGATTTGTTTATTCTGAGTATTTTGTAATCATGATCCGATGGAAGAAACCAGGTATGTACTTCATTCTGCTCTACCCTAAGAGATTTTACTCTACCCGTTTATCTCCGTCATTACATGATGAAGTCCGTTATGCTATTCCAAGTCTGCTGCAAGTAACGCTTATCTACTCTGGCATGTTCTGTCTCGTTTCTGTCATGTTCGCTCTTCTATGTCCCTGCAAATTTCGAGGACGAAATTTTTTTTGTTAGTGGGGAAGAGTTGTAAAACCCTAAAAATCTAAAACATGTAAAATGACTAAAATGCCCCTGCAAGTTTAAAAATTAATTAAAAGCTTATAAAGTCCCGAATCGATTCCAAACTGCTGGCAATGAACAAGTTATGATCCCAAATAATTTTAACAACTTCATTTAACATTTATACAAGCCAAGAAAATTACCAAATTGCCCTTGGGCGCCTAATATAGAATTTAAATTCAAAGTTATGAATTAATAAAAAGGAAACTTAATGGAATTAAATGGAAATTAAGGGGAGATAATCATGCCATTAAATCATTTGACCAAAATCCCGAAATTTTGGTCTTTTATTCCTCTAAAACTCGTTCACTTCACAATTCACATAGCACACATATTTTTTTCTCTCAAAATTCCAATCCGATCAAACCCTAATACACAAAATAATTCTCTCTTCATCCATTCGAATTTTTGGAAGTGAAACACTATTTTTCCTGTGTTCTTAAGGGTCTCAAGAGTCCTAGAAAAATAATACTTCGAATTGTGGTGGCCGGATTCAAGGGTTTTCGAAAATTCTTGTTTAATTCAACCCGAAAGGTAAAAATTCCATTTTTGATTCATTCGATCTTGGAAAATTCGTTTCTTATTTTTATTGTGTTCCTCACATTATATGTGACACGTGAAAATTGGTTTCAAGATTTTTAGATCATTTTTGAAGCCTTGGTGAATTCTTGTTCGATTTGCTCATACGCGTAAGGAAACAATTCGTACACCCTATCCACACGTTCAAATCTTGATTTGGTAATTTTCTCAGACCCTATTTATGTTATGAACACCAAATAAAATGTAAAAGTCGATCCATGCATGATCTAACAATTATTTGTGAATTAAATCTTAAAAACGTGTATAAACCCTAAATAATTCAATTCGAATTTTTGAGGCTTCATATTTATTTTATTTGGACTCCATATGATCATACTAATCTGGGAAAAATTATATTTCGAATTGTTAAGGCCTAAAATAATTATTCTTGATTTATTTAGTTTTACCGATTTTAAAGAAATTAAAAAGAATAAAAGAAAAATTTTGGGAAAATTATCAAACCGGTCGAGCTAGGGTTTTGAGGTAATGAAACCTGGAAATTAACATGGTATAATGATGATAGAATGATGGTATAATGATTTGGATTAATAGGGTTCGATTTAGACAAGATTTTATGTATAACGATTTGGAAATAATAAGTTAAGGGTGTGTTTTGTAAATTCTAAAACTTGTGGGTCAGTTTTAAAACTTAATTTAGATCATGTACTTGCTGGGAAAAATATAAAAGGAAGGGGTCTAATGTCATTTTTGTATTTTAGAGGGTTAAAATGTTTTTAGGGTTTTATTATGGTTCGAATTGTACAATAATTAATCTAGAGGGACTAAGCTTGTAATTTTGGGAAACTTATGGGTCATTCGTATATTTAATCATATTTAAAGTGCCATGTGTCATTTTGATAATTTAAGGGGCTATTATGGAATTGTGATAAATTAAAGATTGATTTATATAAAGTAAGGACTAAATATGTAAACTTTGTAACTTGAGGGACTTGAATTGTAAAACTTATATTCTAAGGGTTTTGAATCGTACAACATTTAAATTGAGGGTAAAATATGTAAATTTGTAAAACTAAGGGGCTTAACATGTTAACATGAATATTTAAGGTTTAATATGTAACTTTATTAAGTTAAGGGACTAAACATGTAAAATCATGAAGCCTCAAGGGTGTAAAGTGTAATTTTGGATATGCTAATATTAACAAGACCTAATGGCTAAATATGGTAACTTACTAAATATGGAAACTCTCTAAAAATGGAAACCTGCTAAAAATAGAAAGTTACTTAATATGAACATGGGATCCTTAGTAATTCTGTCTCTACTCCTCTAGGTGTCAAGGAGGAGAAGTTTTGGTTCTTTTCTGTGTCTGCCATTCTTGCTTGATCACTAAGGTACAGATATTCTGCCCTTCTTTAATAAGGTGCCTTCGTCTCATTTCTGATTTCTGTTGCACTGCCATGTTCTTTGATTCTGTGAACCTTTCTGGTTTCTTTCATGATATTGTGAACCTTTAGCATGACCTTTCTGTTATGAACCTTCTGATATTAAACATCTCTGATAGATGACCTTTCTGATATTGAACCTGTTATGATTATGAACCTTTGCTTTCGAACCTTTGCTTATGAACCATGCTTATGAACCATGCTTATGAACCATGATTATGAACCATGATTATGAACTTATGAAACAAGATAATGACCTATGCAAGTAAACTTAAAATATGATTCATGATACTTGACCTTGACCCACAGTTTGATACTACGAGCCACTCACTAGGCATGAGGGTTTCATGTCCATGTCAGTCGATGCACCGATGGCATGACTCTAGGGCAGGAGAGTGATGACCTGTCCCGTCCCTGCATGTTATGTTTACGTAGAGGCAGATTATGGCCACCTGGGGCGTATGGATGCATCCTAGATTTGTTCATGTACAAGTTATGTCAAGTTATGTTATGTTATTCATGGTGACTGATGGTGTGTGCGATACACGTCTTTCACACTCTGGGAGCTAGCTACTCCATTCATGATTTCTGGGATTAGTGAGAGGAACATCTCTCTGCATGGCGGTATGTTTATGATTTCATGTTCATGTTTCTGGGCTCGTAGAGGATTTCTGTATCACTAGACCTCAGGGACTTCTGACCCTTACCCTTATGACACCCATGATATGTTTCTGGACTTATTTCTGTATGGGCATGGTATGTTGGGACTCATGGGATTCTGGACTGGGCTTGGGCATGTTGGGCTTTATGGAACCTTGGACTTATTCTGTACTGGGTTGGTTATGTTTGGGCTAGTTGGGACTTTTATTCTACTCATCCGTATTCATGGTACAACTCCATACCCCTGATATCTCTGCATGTTCTTTCCTACTTCATTATTATTCATGTACTTTTCTATACCTTCTAATATCTCTGTATGACCTTCCTATCTTTTCTTATCTACTACTATGTCACGTTTTGTTTCTTTCATTTATTTTACTTCATCATTTTATCATGATCTGTTCTGCCTTTATTTATCTCATCATTATATCACGTATGGTTTCTTTCGTGTTCCTCTATTTCATGATTATTATTTGTTATCGTTATATCTGTTCACTGAGCTCGTGTAGCTCAGCCGCGTTTCTTTTCCCGCGGCAGGTATTAAGCTAGGAGCTGGGTTATGGATATGGGAAGAGTGTTCACAAGTGAAGCTTTGTTTTTGTTGGATTATTCTTCATTTGTATTATGTTTTGTATTTCATGTATTTTCTATCTCATGTTACATTGTGTTTCCGCTGTTTAATTATGGATGTTATGTATGATCTGATGTGAAACCATGTACTTGTGACATCTTTACCCTTGTCGGGTCGGGGTGTTACAGGGAGCATCATGAGAAGACGATTGCAAGTGGAGCAGATAAGGTCTTTGGGATGATAGCTGGATATGGTGAGAAGAAACAAGTGGCTGGTCAGTTTGGAATGATGGGTCATCTATCTCAGGTACAAAACTGTCCATTTGGTTGTGAATCTATATATGCTAAATTGAAACAGGAATTTGATGATATAGAAAGTGAAAATAAGGATAACTTTATTCAACTTAAGGCTCATAAAAAGGCTGTTAAAACATTAGAACAACAAAAGGTCTGGTATCAACAACAACAGTCTGCTTATGAAATAAAAATAAAGGTGTTAGAAAGAGATTTAAAAAATGCCACTAATGAGTTTAAACATTCTGAAAGGGAAAAAGCTAAGCTAGTGTTAGAAAATCAAGAGTTACAGTCTAAACTAGATAATTCATTAGCTAGATTTGATAAGTGGAAAGACTCATCCAAAAACCTTCACATGCTTATTGATAGTTCTATGTCTACTAAAACTAAAAGAGGTTTAGGGTTCGGTGACCTAATAGGGCCAAATTAGTATTATGACCCTAATGAGTATAGTGTTTTTAACCCAGAACCTGTAGATTATAGAAAACCTGTAAAGTATGTGAAGGAGGGAGGAATGAATGATGTTCCTCCACCCATAACTGGAACATTTAAACCTGCTAATCCTTTTGATGACTTTGATGATTCACAAATGATCTATGGCAAACAGGCAAAGGACTTGCCTAATCTTGATTGTGACTCTAATGAATTTGTCTCTTGTTCTTACAGTGACAAATCTTCAGAAATCAAGACTAATGATTATGCCACATGTGGATCAAGTGATAAGTCAGCTCCAATAAAGTCAGAAGATCTCTCCTCAGAAGTAGCTACTGATGCATCTCACTCAAAGACAGCTGCATTTGAAGATATTTCTTTTGATAGTGTTAAAAACAATAATGTTTCTAGTTGTGGTTCTGTTTCAAATCTTTCTAGCTGTGATTCTGTTTCAAACAATTATCGTTGTGGTTTTAATTCTGTTAAGGATAATTTTGTTTCATGTGTTGGTTTGAATAATTCTGTTTGCAATGAGAAAGTTATTGTTAAGAAAAAGTCCCCTAGAAAGAAATCTTGCTTTGTGTGTCGTAGTTATGATCATCTTATTAAAGACTGTGACTATTATGAAAAACAGATGGGATTATATGCTTGTAAAAATAGCTCTGTATGGAAAAATGTTAATGATATTCCCCCTTATATTCCTCAAGCAGCAAGGAGAACTTCAGTTGCTTCTGGCAAGCCAGTTTCTGCTGGTAAGCCTGTTGCTGCTGAAAAGTTCATTCCTGTCGATAAGCCTGTTCCTGCTGCTTATCCTGTTCCTGCCGGCAGAATCAATCCTGCTGGTTGGAGAAGCAATATTGCTAGACCTTTCAGCAGACCTACTAGTACTTACTTTCAAAATGATATGAGACCTGTTTGTTTTGACACAATACACAAGGGAGGGGCAAGATGGAAAACTGCTGTTAAGTCCTCAGCAGGTTGTTCTTGGAAAATCAATAACTAATATATGAAAATGGGGTCCAAGATCAATGGTGGATCTCAACAATCTCCAGGGTTTAATTCTTATTGATCCACTAGGCAGGCTCAAGTCAGCAATGGCTTGAGTCTCTCTTGTATCTAATGTTGTATATGTATTCTTTTTCTCAGGATTTTCCTTTTAAAAGCAAAGATGTTGGAATTGTTGACAGTGGATGTTCTAGGAGTATGACAGGGAATTTGGAAAGATTGCATAACTTTGTACCTTTGAATGGAGGTACTGTGACTTTTGGAGGAGGAGATGGAATAATTTCTGGGAAGGGAACTATCAAAACTGCCAAGCTGGACTTTGAAGATGTGCTTTATGTGAAGGAACTCCAAGACTTCAATTTGTTTTCTGTCTCTCAAATCTGTGACAAGAAGAACAGTGTTCTCTTCACTGAGAATGATTGCTTTGTGCTGTCCAAAGACTTCAAGTTGCCTGATGAAAGTCAGGTTGAACTTAAAGTTCCTAGGACTTACAATCTTTATAGCTTCAATCTTAGTGATGTTCAGCCTGAGGGTTCACTTGCTTGTCTGGTAGCAAAAGCAACTGTGGATGAATCTAATAAATGGCACAGAAGAATGGCCCATGTAAATTTCAAGACCATTAACAAGCTGGCTAAGAATGGTTTGGTTAAAGGGCTTCCTTTGAAGATCTTCTCTAATGAGCACAATTGTGTTGCCTGCAACAAAGGAAAGCAGCACAAAGCTTCATACAAGGCTATAACTGCTGTGAGCAACATCTCTGAGCCTTTGCAGCTTCTTCATATGGATCTTTTTGGTCCTACTTCTATCAGAAGTATTGACCATAAGAACTACTGCCTGGTGGTTACAGATGATTTTAGCAGGTTTTCATGGACTTTCTTTTTGGGTACTAAAGATGAAACTTATCCAGTTCTTAGGGATTTTATTGCCTTAATAGAAAATCAGCTAAGTAAAAAGGTTAAGTCGATAAGGTGTGATAATGGCACAGAGTTTAAGAATTCTAATCTTATTGAACTCTGTGGGAGTAAGGGGATAAAAAGGGACTATAGTAATGCTAGAACTCCACAACAAAATGGGGTTGCAGAAAGGAAAAATAGGACCCTGATAGAAGCAGCTAGGACTATGTTAGCTGAATCTAAGATGCCTACTATGTTTTGGACTGAAGCAGTATGCACTGCTTGTTATGTGTTGAATAGGGTATCTATTACTAGTCCTCATAATAAAACACCTTATGAACTTCTGTCTGGGAAGGTTCCAAACATTAGTTACCTTAAGCCTTTTGGATGTCATGTTACTATTTTGAACACTAGTGATTACCTAGGCAAGTTTGATGGGAAGGCTGATGAAGGGTTTATTGTTGGATATTCTGCTCATGGTAAAGCCTATAGGGTTTATAATCTGTCCTCTAAGAAAATAGAAGAGACTCTCAACTTAAGATATCTTGAAGATAAACCTAATTTGCAGGGTGCTGGTCCAGAGTGGTACTTTGATCTGGATTATCTAACTGACACCTTAGGTTATAATAGATTTAAATCAAATCTATCTGTTGGTACAAATGTTTCTCAATCTAACAATGCAGGTACCTCGGATGATGATTCTGATGCAGAGAGTGATGAACGACCTATAGTTGTTCCTTCTTTTCCTTCTAACAACATTTCAGGTTCAAAGCTCAAAGATTCTTCTGATATGGCTGGAGGTGATTCTAGTTATGCAGAAGATCTTGCTAGGCTTCAAAGACAAGAGTTTAATGCCAAGAGAGCTGCTGAGATGTTTGGTTCTGGGTTTTCTAAAGAGACAGAGGAGATTTTGAGAAAGGCTGAAGCTGAAGTTAGAAGGCAACTGAATTTGTCTGGTGGTATTTCTGTTCCTGCTGATGCTGTTCCTGCTGGTAGTAGATTTGTTCCTGTCGATCCTTCTAATGTTTCTGCTGATGTCTCTGTTCCTTCTGATGTTCCTGTGGCTTCTCTATCTGTTGATACTTTGGGTATTGATAACTCCCCTGAAAGATTTCCAATCCCTTCTGATCTTGGAAATTCAGTCTCTTCAAAAGATAAGCTGGAAGATCCTCATCATCAATCTAGAACAGGCATTTTCACTTCTTCCTCATATGATGATGACTTCAACCCCTCAATTACTAATCAGGCATCCTCCATTGATGTCAATCCCATTGTTACCAAGAGGATCAATACTGTTCATCCTCAGTCTTTGATTCTTGGAGATCTTAATTCCCCTGTTCAGACAAGAAGTAAATTGCATCAACCTAAGTTTGGAGAATCTGCTTTTCTCAGTTATATACAGGATCAGTTGAGAAGCAATCATACTGATTACTTACATTGTCTGTATGCTTGTTTCTTATCTCAAGTTGAACCAACTAGTATAGCTCAAGCTCTTGCTAATGAAGATTGGGTTGAGGCTATGCAAGAGGAAATGCAGCAGTTCCAGAATCAGAAAGTATGGATGTTGGTTCCTTTGCCTGTTGGAAAGCATGCTATTGGAACTAAATGGATTCTAAAGAATAAAAGGGATGCTAGGGGAATTGTGGTTCGAAATAAAGCTAGGTTGGTAGCTCAGGGTCATAGACAAGAGGAGGGGATTGATTATGATGAGGTGTTTGCACCAGTGGCAAGAGTTGAAGCTATCCGATTGTTCCTGGCTTTTGCTTCCTTTATGGGGTTTGTAGTATATCAGATGGATGTGAAGAGTGCATTTTTGTATGGAAGGATTGAGGAAGAAGTTTATGTTACTCAACCACAGGGATTTGTAGATCCTCAGAATCCTAATTTGGTTTACAAAGTGGTTTAAAGCACTTTATGGTCTTCATCAAGCACCAAGGGCTTGGTATGCACGGCTATCAGCCTTTTTGCTGAAACATGGTTACAGAAGAGGGGCTATTGATAAAACTCTTTTTATCAGAAAGAACTTCAAAGATATCATTCTGGTACAAGTTTATGTAGATGATATCATCTTTGGTTCCACTAATGAAGCCTAGTGCAGGGAGTTTGAAGAATTGATGAAGAGTGAATTTGAGATGAGTGCTATGGGTGAAATGACTTTCTTCTTGGGTCTTCAGGTTAAGCAGAAACCAGATGGGATCTTTATTTGTCAGGAGAAGTATGTTTATGACATGCTTAAAAAGTTTGATATGGAGAATGTGAAAATTGCTGCAACTCCTTTTGAACCTCCAAAGCCTAAGTCTAATAATGAACCTGATGCTGCTGTTAATGTTCATCTATATAGGTCCATGATTGGTTCACTCATGTATTTGACAGCTTCAAGACCTGATATCATGTTTGCTGTTGGTGCATGTGCTAGACATCAGGTTACACCATTGACTTCTAACCTTAATGCAGTCAAGAGAATCTTTAAGTATTTGAAAGGACAGCCCAAAATGGGACTTTGGTATCCCAAAGACTCTCCTTTTGTGTTGGAAGCCTATAGTGACAGTGATTATGCTGGGGCTAACTTTGATAGAAAGTCTACTACTGGAGGTTGTCAGTTTCTGGGTCAGAGGTTGGTTTCTTGGCAGTGCAAGAAGCAGACTATAGTGGCTACATCTTCTACTGAGGCAGAGTATGTTGCTGCTGCTAGTTGCTGTGGACAGGTTCTTTGGATGCAAAATTAGCTGTTGGATTATGGGTTCAACTTCATGAACACTAAGATCTTTATTGATAATCAAAGTACTATGTGTATTGTTAAGAATCCTGTTTATCATCAAAGAACAAAGCATATTGAGATTCGACACCATTTTATAAGAGATGCTTATGAGAAGCATCTTATTCAGGTGGTCAAGATTCACACAGATGATAATGTGGCTGATTTGCTAACCAAGGCTTTTGATGGACCAAGGTTTAAACATTTGGTGGTCCATATTGGGATGGTAAATCCCTAGCTACTGAGCTTAAGGGGAAGATTGCAGATTAAGGGGAGGATGAAGCTTAAGGGGAGGATTGTTCTTGTTGTTGTTGTATATTTTTCTATCTTTCTTTCTTTTGATTTCTTTTCTTATTTTTCTTTCTTTTCTTTTGGTGTGTTTCTGATTTCTTTTTCTTAGTTTAAAAAAAAAAATAAAAAAAAATCTTGTATATTTTGTGTGCTAATAAGTTGGTTTTGAGCAACACCTTGCAGGTACAGTGTTGGTGTTTACACCTACACAGCAAATGGTATTCAACTCACCATGTCTTGCAGACAAGAAAGAGTTGACTCATCATGAGGGTACGGCTCTGGTGTGATAATCAAATCCGTTGATAGCTGTAATAGCTTGCTCAAAGCTATAGGGTACTTCAACTCACCCATGATTCAGTTCTAAGAGTTGAAAATGGTTCTCAATTCACCATGGATGTAACCCTTTATGGGATCCAAAGGATTGGCTAGTCCACAAAAGTATGGTTTGTGGTAAAGACACTTGGTATCCATATTTGGTATTCAATTCACCAAGGTTTGCTGTAACCTAAGAATTGACTAGTCCTGAGCAAACGGCTACAGGTAAAGACAAGTCAAATCAGTTTATAGTTGCTGATTTGCTAATAAATCAGATGGTTATCAATGTACCATGGTCTAACAAACCTAAACATTGGCTACTCCAGTAGTGATGGCTATTGGTAAAGAGACATCAAATCCATTAATTTTCAATGATTCACCTCTCACAGGAGTTAACACACCTGGATGTAATGAGAATAGTATGCAACTTAAAGTGATTTGATGTACATATTGTCATAAGTAGCAGCCAAGTTCAAGTGAATGTCATGGTGATCAGTATACCTCTTTTGAAGAAGCTTTCCTGTTCCTGCTGCACTATTGAAGTTGCTGCTGGATGCTATAGAGGCTGGAATCTTGCAAGTTATGCATGTTGCTGCTGGTTCCTACTTATTGCTGCTGCTAAGTCGCAGTCCTCAAGCCTGAGAAGTTAAAGCTCTATCACATTGGAATCTTGCAGGTTAACCTAGTCAACCTCAAGATTAGGGGAGGATTGTTAGGATCTCTGGGAAATAAGAGTTTCTCAGTGATGGGAGGATTGTTGGGATATGAGAAATAAGGAGTTTCTCATTGCTGCCGATAGTGAAGCTGGTTCCTGCCGATAGTGTTGCATTGCTGCTGCGGTTGGTTCCTGCCGATAGTATTGTTTTGTTTCTGCCGATAGTGTTGATTGCTGCGGATAGTTATTGTTTGTTATCCGTAGGTTTAGAAAGTTTGTTAGATTTATTTTTAGAAGAGATTGATCTTTATCTCTTCACACGTTTTCTTGTAAGACGGGTTAGGGTTAGGGTTTCTTATTGTTATAAAAGAAACATCCCGTCCATATGTTTGATATATTTTTTAACGATTTTAATATTCAATAACACATTTCTTAGTTCATAGTCTGATCCATAGAGGATCATTAGCTTTCTTCTTTATTATACTTGTTGTTTAGTTTCCGCATAAACACTTGTATTCCATACAGAGGTTCTTGTTTAACCAAGCTCAATCTAGCTCGAAGTACTCGATCCTTCACTAAAACTTTGGTATATTTGAACAATTAAATGCAGATAATGAAGAGGATGCAGTAGAGTCTGATTCTACTATTTCTGTTGACTATGCTGGTAATGAAGTCTCTCCACAAGATAGCAAAAAGTCTGAGTTGAGAATTCTTGATCTCTATTCGGGTTGTGGGGCTATGTCTACGGGTTTATGCCTTGGTGCCAACATGGCAGATGTCAATCTTTTACATTAGTACCAATTCCACATTATAATACATCACAAATCACAAAACTAAATAACAAGGTTATGACAATTTGATGTGATTTCACTATCCAAGTATCCAACAGACTAGGATCGACTATGTGCAGTGGTTGTATACACAACGCGTGAAGACTCCCTTTGACGTGTCGTCCATTATCACACGAACCCCTCACAATGCGTTGTCGACTAGACTTTTGTACGACTCGGTCATCTCCAGGACCATGTTGTGGAGGGAAAAAAAAGTAAATGCGTTTGTGCGAGTATATTTCATTATTTTGTCATTAAGTGGGGGTATGTTTGGATAGTTAAGTTGGTGGTGATGTTTGTTGTGAAGTAAAAAAGCTAATGTGGTGTTGAGTTGACGGTGGTACCTGTTTGCAAGCTAATCATATTTTTTTTCGTTCTTAACCCATTCAATATATAATTTAGTATGTTAATATCTTTTTTTTTTGCTAACTTAGTTTTTACAACGATAATCATAAGTCTACCCCACCCATCAGGCGGACCATGCAAATTACAATAAAGAGCCATCACCAAAAGAACTACGTAATTAACAATTATAATAAAGAGCGTGAAAATTACAAAAGAAAAAATTATAAAGCATGCATATAAAGAACGTGGACAATTGCTAATCGCTAAATAATCCAAGATTCGTTTTTTATGTGTCTCGGTAATTAACAATTTTAATAAAGTGCGTGAAAATTACAAAAGAAAAAATTACAAAGCATGCCCGCCCATTGGGCGGGCTTCGACAACTAATATACATACATATATATATATATATATATATATATATATATATATATATATATATATATATATATATATATATATATATATTCCCCCATCTTCCTTGGGTCTTCTTCCCCGCTCGTCACCTTCAAAAGAAAAAAAAAAAAATAATAATAATAAATCAACACAAACACAACAAACACAAAAAAAAAAAAAAAAAAAATCGATGGCGTGGGCTGGCCACCATGGCGCCAGCGACGGTACCGTGCGCCGTCGGCTGGTGGCCATGGCGCCAGTTACCAGCCAAGCGTACCCCATGCTCTTAGGATAACTATTATGTTTATAGTTCAAAAAAAAAAAAAAAAAAAAAAATAAAAACTATTATGTTTAGTTTTAACTTTTAGAAAAATTTAAAATCAAAGATAAAAAAGATATTAAATAAAACCTTTAATGAGACCTAGATTATCGAAAGTTAGGGCACAAAGTGGAGCAGATACTGTTGTTGTTCGTGACATCTTTACCAACAACAACTTATATAGAAAAATATATACTTAAAAAAAAAATAATAAAAAAAATAAATATTAAAAATTGAAATTTATATCCATGAAGAGTGCATACCCACTGAAAATGGTGTGAGCCAACCGAATTCTTTAAAAGATAAAAAACGTTAATCAGAAAAAAGTATTTGTTTCTCAGCCTCTAGGCTTTGGAAAGGTTGTTTACTTGTTTTTGTTAAGAATAGGCCCAAAAAAGTTTTCTTATAATGTTAGCATATACCCAAAGTCCATTTACACTTTGATACTTTGATACTCATACGGGAACTTTCAATTTTCCATTATAAATTACAAGGTATTTTCATTTTGATATATTTGTTTATGATTTAAAACTTTATATTATATGCCTTTTTTAAAAGTGTATATTGTATTGTGCTATCAACGAGAAATTAGGCTACTGCGCGTTGTGACGGAGCCAAATTAAGTATGATATTTGTTCTAAATTATTTTCAGTATTTTTAACGTGTTGCGACGAAGCTAATTTGAGTCTGATATTTATTCTAATTTATCTTAGCTGATTAAGATATTTTGTTACATTTGATTCTTTGTTTTAGATTTCTATGAATTTCATTTTTGACTTAGTTACACATTATATACAAACCATTTAAATAAAATGCTTATTTTGTAGTAAAGCTGACCATTACTTTTTTTGTAGTAAAGCTTACGTCATGTTTGGCAACAAGTATTTGGAAGCGTTTATGAGCGATAAGCATTTGCTTGTTTGGTAACACCTCAACAAGCATTTGAAACATGACCAACTCCTCCAATCTTAAATGCTTCCTAAAGAAGCGGTAAGCATTTGCTTATTTTACACTTTATAATTACAGTTACAAATACATTACCAAACGCGTTTTTTAAACGAACAATTACTACTTACTGCTACTGTTACGTGTCGCCAAACAAAGCCTTAATTATATTTTATTTTGATGCTATTGATTATTTATATTAGTCACATCATTTGTATTATTAACGAATAATATAGAGCCCGCACGCTGCGGCGGGGCTTAAATCCATATAGATGCTTCACTTTTAGATGTTGCACGTATTGTTGTTTACATGAAGCTTCTATTTACGTAATCTTAGATACTTACACCAATATAAGCATACCAATAATCATCATACAATCCGGTTCAGCAAATTTACTTTTGCATCTTTATTACTCATACAAAATTTGTGCTTGGTCACAAAGAAATGAGGAGAAATCAAATGTATTAAAGGATTGTGCAAAGCATATGCACTTATATAATTATTTAAGTTCAAAATCAAGGGATCAATTCACTTATTTGGAGGGGCTACAACACTAAGTCAGTAAGTATGTAAGGTTTCGTATCTTTCATTAAACCAATCGACATGATTTGCAAGATGTTTTGTATATATGTTCTTTGGAGGATTAATATATTTTTCACCATTTCAAAAAAAAAATAAATATAATAATAATAAATAAATAAATAAATAAAAAAAAAAAAAGTGTATAATCATGAAGTCGCTAGTCTTGATCAAGAGCTAATTCTTGTAGAATTGTAATGATCGACGATCTTTTTACAACTAAACTAGAACTTTGATGATTCTTCGTTCTGTTATGTTATAAACCTTGTTCTGACGACACTTAAACAATTTCTCCACATGTTAACTTCATTAGATTAAAACAGTTTGGATATTATGATAACTAAATAACAAAACCTATTCAACTAGAATTAAAATGCATGCATATTAAAGTATTAGGGACATCTAATTTCTTTTTGCAATAAGATATATCATGAAAAAGAGAAGTTAAACTAACATTTGGTTGAACAACTTTTTTTATATTGGTGGTCCATTCCAAAGCTTGTGGAGTAAAATAAAGATTTCAATTTGAAACGAGACAAGCACGTCTTTTTAACCATAAAACGTTGTCACATACAAGAAAAGTAAAGAAGGTAATCCCTACCAAAGATTGTTATACTCCCAAGGTCTTTGGACCCATAATTCTTCTTTATATATTTCTTTCTTTAAATCATATGCTTTCTATTGAGTTTTTAAACAATAAAACAAATTACTGTGTATACTTCTGGAATTATATATTTCTATATTGTACATTTTTCTTTGATAGTTGATACTAGTAGTAACATCATTTTTCCATCGTGCTTTTATCCCAAATTGATCAACTATGTTAGATTGGACACTACATTATTTAGTTTACATGATTATTAATGTAATTGTCATACATATATATATGCATGTATGTAGAATTGGACTATTAATTGCACCTTCATTTGAGGTAAACTTTTATTTTCTTTATTCTGTTAAAAAACAGGCTAATGCAACGAAAATTTGGAAGAGTGGATTTCTGTTGCAAATTTGCAACCGTAATGCAACGAATTACCAACCGAATTGCAACGCCAGAATAAATGGTTGCAAATCCGTTGCAAAATAGATACTAATTTCTTTTACATTTTTTTTTATTTTTTCTGTTGCAAATGCGTTGCAAATTATAAAAAAATTCAACAGAAAAGCAACGAAAGACACAAATTAAATCTAATAGAAAATATAATTTATTTTCCGTTGCAATTCCGTTTCAGATTTTCATAATTTGCAACAGAATAGCAACCGAAGACAAAGTTTAAATCTAAAAGAAATTATCATTTGTTTTCCGTTGCAATTCGGTTGCAAATTTTCAATATTTGCAACGGAAGACAAAAATTAAATCTAAAATAAATTATAACTTATTTTTTGTTGCAATTTCGTTGCAAAAATCTAAATTTAAAAGGAATAGCAACGAAAGGACATAATTTAAATATAAAAGGAATTATCATTTCTTTCCGTTGCCATTTTGTTGCACATTTCAAAAACTTGCATCGAATTTGCAACAGAAGATTATATAAAAATGTAAAAGGAATTATTTTTGATTGTCGTCGCAAATCCCTTGCATTTATTTTATCCTATTAATCCCCTAGAGAACGCGTGAAAAGATCAATGATCCTCGTAGCAGGGGTAAATAAGTATGTGTAAATAGTGTGTAAAATGATGAAGATTGCTTTTTGGTCTTATGAACAAGCACATCTAGTCATCATGAGGGCATTATAGTTTTGGATAAAACCTTAAACGGTGATCTCATAGTTTATATTGCACTGACCATGATCATCCATTAGGAAAAAATTATTGTCGCTTATTTGGTCTAATACAATAATGAAGAAATCCTTGTGATGTACTTTGTAGTGCACGCTATTTGTTTGTTGATTTCATTTGTACATCGATTACAACATGCGTGTGGAGATTATATAACGGTCATAATTATATATGTCTCTAGAAATCCTAGATACCTTCATTATACACTGATGAGTAACTCTTCATGGCAACCACTGTAGCTGCATGTCAAGCAATTTGGCTAAGGGAGTTATTGGCGGAAGTGACAGGGTTGGAGAGACAAAAGGTGTTAATTGGAGTTGATAACAAATAAGCAATTGCACTAACAAGGAACCCGATCTTTCATGGTAGAAGCAAACACATCCATACTCGTTATCACTTCATTCGTGAATGTGTGAAAAACGAGCAAGTGATAGTTGAGCATGTATCCGGAGAAAACCAAAGAGCAGCTCCATTGACGAAGGATTTGGCGCGTATAAGGTTCAAGGAGGTGAGTGTTAGGTCCACGAATTGTATGTGGATCTCTAAGTATCCTTGAATACTTAGTAGATGATTTGGATAAATCCAAACCAGTCTAAGTGAGAAACCCTTAACGATTGTTAATGTTAATGCGGAAACTTAACAAGAACAATGAAGAACACACACAGAGTTAACACTAACTTCGTATATTACTTTGATTTTGATTGTGTAAAACTCGTACAACTCTCTTGTTAAACTAACAATCTTAGAGATCCTTTTATACACCAAGGAAACCCTAATACTAACCGACTAAGAAGATATTCACGAATCTTCTATAAAGATACTTACACGTTTTGTATCTTTTCCTAACTTATCTCTAACAAACTTTCCTTACTTCACGACCAGACTTAACATAATAAGTCAACCAGACTTAATACAGACTACCAGATCTAATATGTATTACCAGACCTAATACAAAGACAGACCTAACTCTGACATATTACCAGACCTAAGTTTGTCTTCTCTTGAATCGTGTGATAATTCCCAACAATCCTCCCCTAACTTGATCTTCATGCTCCATGAACTTTAAGTTCTTTTGATTTAGCTTTCTGAGGATTGAATTTTGAACACCTTGAATTATCTTTAGGTCTTGAACCTTTCTAGCAGCTTGAATCTTGATAAGCTCTTCTGATATGGTCTTTGCAGCAACATTGACTATATGTACATCAAATTCATTTAAGTTTCAGACTATTCTCATCACTTCCAGATGTGTAACCATCTGTGAGAGGTGAATCATTGAAAATTTAATGGATTTGAAGTCTCTTTACCAATAGCCATTACCACTGGAGTAGCCAATGTTTTGGTGTGTCAGACCATGGTACATTAATAACCATATGATTTTTAGCAAATCATCAGCTTATCAACGGATTTGTTAAGTCTTTACCAAAAGCCGTTTGCTTCTGGACTAGCCAATTCTTTGATGGAAAAGCACCTCATCATGGTGAATTGATTACCATCTATGGTTTTCCACAACCTTTACCACAAGCCATAACCTTGTGGGCTAGCCAACTCTTCACTTATCTTAGATATGGTGAGTTGAATACCATACAATTTTTGGCAAATTGTCAGCCATAAACGGATTTGAGCTATCTTTACCTGTAGTCGTTTGCTCAGGATTAACCAGTCCTTGTGTTGATAAGACAAGGTGGACTGATAACCTTTTGTTGTGTTAGTGCAAGGCACCTCCACCAAGTGAGAAGTTCCAATAATCTCACTTAACAACTTGAAAATTCTTTCAAACACCATCAAACAACATCCTTCAAAGACTGCTTCTTTATCAAATCCAATATCTGCTCATATACTTCATCCTTCTTATCAGCATCCAGCTTCTTGTTCATCAGTTCCTTGCAAACACCTGATGATAAAGGATATTCTACCTCTGCAAGCATATAAATGTCAATATTCTTTAAAGATACACAATGCACTCTGCAATTATGAAAATATCTCCAACAGATAATTCTTTGCTCTTCAGGAATCTTCCATACAATATTAGTCTCAGCTGGTGGCTTAAACATTACTTTCAAGTTTCCCCAAAATACTCTCTCATATTCATCCTCTGGTGCAGTATCTCCATGTTTGATGTTCACCAACCTATATAGCTCTTGAAGATCCTCTCTACTCACATCATGTAGAATTCCAGCAAAATTCATATACACAATATTAGAATAATCCTCCCTTATAATCTGATATGTTGCTCTTTGACCAGTCTTAATTAATTGATAGTTTGCAACCTTAGCTGGTTCCTTTGAACTTTCAATAGTACCCATAGTAGCACCTTCAGATGAAGGTTCTTCTTCAGATGCCTCTTCTTGAATCACCCTTTTGTGTTTACTCTTTCTCTTTGTTCTTCTTTGAAACACAATTGGCTTTGTAACATCAGCTTGTACTATTTCAGATGGCTTCCCAGCTTCAGGTTCCTTATCAATTTCTTTAATTGACTCAGACTGTGTCTTTTTCCCTTGGAAGGGAAGAATATCTTCATAATCAATGGGCTTGTACCCATGATCTCTTTCATAAGCCTTTTGAAAAATGTCCAAAACTTCTTCATAAGATTTTCCATGCAGTCCTTGCATCCTCTTGTAACCTGAATGCTCTGTATGTTTCAAATAAATCTCCATGTTTAACATCTGTTCAGCCTTTGACATTTTCTTTTGAACTCTTGTTTTCTTCTTCTGAGTTAATTTAAGCATGTCCATGAAACCACCCAGAGTATCATCATTATTTCTTGCATTTATGAATTCCGCAAGCTGTCTGGATTTTTCATCAGCAGATAATCCTTCAGTAGCCTTAAGCTCCTCAAATTTAGCCCTAATTTCATCATCAACATTAATCAGCTGTGTGATTGGATCATCAGACTCAACCATTCTTCTTGCATACAGTGCATCATGCCTATTTTGTTCTTCTTTCTTTTCCAAGTCAGCCAGGTCTCTTGCCTTGATTCTTTCAATCTCAGCCTTGGAAGCTGCTTCTTCCCTCTCATCCTTTTTCTTTTTCTTAAGTAGAGGAGTTTCTATAGGAATCTCCTTTCCTTTTCTTTTAGCTCTAGCAGCAACCTCTTGACCAGACCTATCTTGTGCACTACCAGACTTATCACCAATATTAAACTCTTCATTACCAGATTTTTCATTAGGTAATATACCATACATATCAGTCTCTTCCTCAGCAGATAAAAGCAACCTTCTTTTTCTTTGTTTAATCTTACCCATGGATTGAACTAGTGTTTCTGCTACTTCCATTGCCTCTGGACTGATAGTGGTATCCGGATCTTGAATTGGTTCTTGAACTGGTGTTTGAAGAATGTTTTCTTGTTCCAAATCCAAATTCCTCCCCTGTTTGGAAGAATTTTCAGCTTCTCCTTCCTCTTCATCAAAGTGAACACCTTTCTCCTTCATAACCATTTCCATCTTTTTCACCTTTTTCACCAAGGTCACATAAGCTCTCCTGATAGCTTCATTAGACTTTTCCAATGTGGCCACCTTCTTTTGCAGCTGATGGACCAAGGTAAGAAGTTCTTCCACAGTAAGTGGTGGATGTCCCTCCCCCTATGCAGGACTTAGAACATGTGGTTGGATGGGTGAAGATTGAGGGATAGGTGTGGGTTTAAACCATCACTAGTACAAAAATGGGATTTAGTCACACATGCTGTTTTTCGAACAGCCACACAGTCGCCTTTTTATGTGACTAAATGTACCAGAATAAAATAAACAGCCACACTTGATCCGACTTGTGTGACCATTTCGGAATTACATCCGAGGCTATAGCCACACATTTGAATATTTTCGTGACTATACGTATCTGGTAATTTTTTTTTGATTTTTTAGTCACTTATAATTTGGGACGTGTGACGGATACAAATAAGGTTGAAACATTAGTCACACTATATATATACATATGTGACAAATATATGTCACGCAATTGAAAAGTGTGACCAAAATCCATATATGGTCACACGAAGTAATTGTGTATGTGGCTAAATCATATGCTCAAGTTTGTCACACATTATTTAAGCGTGACTGCTAGTTTTTGTTGAAAATTTAGCCACATATGAATTTGAAATGTGTGACAACTGAAAAGTAAGTTTGAAGCATAGTCACGATATGCATTTAAAAGTGACAAATATATGTCACACACTTGAGATGTGTGACCAAATGTCATATATGGTCACACTAAACCATAGGCATACATGATTAAGTGTGACCAAAATTCGATACAAATAGTCACGTAAGTTAATATGTGTGTCTAAAGTTAAGTGTGTGTTTGCCTGCCAATTCCTAATGTGTATGGTCACATTTAATTGTAGCACAATCATGTGACTATAGGCTATACAATAGTAACACCATACCACAAATGTGCATCTAAATTATGTTTATGGCCACATTATAAGGGTATTATATGTGACCAATACATTGAAAATAGTCACACTGAAATATTCATGTGACTAATATGTATAGCAAAATGTGAACTCAGTTATCATTAACCTTGATATTAGTCACATTGAGTGTTTGTGTGACTAAATTCAAGATGTTACATATGGTCACATGAAGTATTTATTTAGGTGTCTAAATCATAGAGTCATATTTTGAGTTCAGACTGTTAGTCATGACTCTTCATTTAATTTGCCCCATTACAATGCTGGGATTTTATAGTCTATCTAGTTTAATGCAGTAGTATGTAAGTATGTTACTTGCCCCTAGCTGGAACCAGATTACTTGACTTTCTAAAGTCAATTTTCAACTTTATAATGAAGTAACATGTTACTAAGTGCCTGCAAGTGCATATACATGATAAATGGAAACTGCAAATACAATAAAGCTTGACTGCAAGTGGACATATACATGATAAATGTCAGACTATACATTCTAGCAGTAATAACTATACATTCTAGCAGTAATAACTATACATACTAGCAGTAATAACTATACATGTTTAAGTCAAACTATACATTGTGGCAGTAATAACTATACATTCTATTTCTTGTCCTTGGGTCCTAGATACTCTTCCATCTTCCTGAGCAGTTCATATGCCATGCCATCATAATTAAGCTGAAGCTTGAGTGTTTTCTTCACACGCAACATCTGATGTAGAATGTCTTTGTGAAACTTTAAAGGGTAATCCTTTTCTACAAGCATGTAGATCACCAACTCATTCACAGTTAAAGCATGTACTCCACATCGTTGAAAAATTTTCCATTCTTTAACAGTATTGTGCGTTAGTCTTCTCCAACATTCATCTTCATGATTTGGTTCAAACATTACCTTTAAATAATTCCAGACTTCTCTATCATAATTAGCTTGTTCTGGTGTCTTATTACCAAATCTTTGTTTGAGTAATTTCCATAGAGCTATCATATCTTGTCTATCAAAATCATGAACCATGTGAAGAAAGCTTACATACCTTCTAGAAGAACCATCATGCCTCTTAATATCGTAATAAACTGTTTCCCCAAAAGATCCAGACTTATAATCAACAATGGGATGTTTGACAGTTAAAGGTTGTGCATCCATGGCTTCTCCTACAGAGGCAACTGCAAGTTCAGTGTGAGCTTGCATTTGTTCTTCAGCAACAGCTTGCTCAGTTTGTTCTTGTTTTCTCTTTTTACTGCTTTCTATTTCCAACTGTTCACCTGCTCTCTTTGAACTGTCATTCAAGAAGAGATCATTGTTTCTCTTGGCAATTGCATATAATTCTTCAATTCTTTTATCATCCAAGAATTTCAAATCCTTTAGTTTCCATCTGTCCACATTCTTCAAATACCTGCACATGAGTAGATGTTTATGATATGATGTACATATTGGGTATTGTTGATATTAATATAAATACCTTTGCAAAAAAAAAAAAAAAAAAAAAAAAAAAAAAAAACTACCTGCACATGAGATCTCTTCTTTGTTTTTGAGTGGGTGGCTTGTTCTTCTTAGCTGCATATCTTTGTTCTGCATACAACTTCTTTTTTTCATCAAAAAATTCTTTCAGCATCCTGGCTTTTTCATCTACTGAGTACTTATCTTGCTCTTGATTATGTAGTTTCTTAGCAAGCTCAGAATCAGCTGCAACCTGAGCCCTTTGCTCATCCCATGAAGCTATTAACTCTGCATCTTTTTCTTCTTGTATTCTCCTTTGTTCCAAAATTGTCTGATGTTCTGCATCATACTTTTCTGAGAATTTCATAGCAAGTTCAGCATCAACTTTTAATTGCTCTTCTTTTGATAATGGTTTCTCCACAGGCTCTTCAGTAAGAATCCCTTTACCTTTGCCTTGTACCTGTGGAGTTGATTGTTTAGCTTTTGGAGAGGATGATGGCTCTTGTATCACAACACCTTTGGTTACTGGTTTTGCTGTCTTCAGCTCAGCAAGTACACTAACAGCATTTGCAAAAACCTCTGGTGTAGCAGTACTAGCTTTTGTAGTACCAACTGTAATTGGCTCAGTAGCACTATCAGCATTTGTAACCTTGCCCAGACGATGATCAATCACCACTTGATTCCCTTGGTTATCCTCCCCTGAAACTTTGCCTTCATTCCCTCCCTGTTTGGGAGCATCCTTAGAAGCTTCAGAAGATTTAACCTTTTGTTTGGGAATTCTTGATCCTTTGACTCCTTCTAAATACCTAACCCTTCTCTTCAAAGCCTTTATCTCCCCACCTTGAGCTTTGATGACTCCATCTTGGGAAGAAGCTATTGCTCGCAGATCACCAATTTGTGCAGACAGCTTGGCACAGGTATCCTTCAATTCATTCAAAAGTTGCATACTATCCTCACCACTTCGGCTTGTGTTACCTAGCCCGAGAGGTGGATCACTGGAAAAGTTAAGTTCAGTCTCACCCCTAGGATGAACATCCGAACCCCCCATTGTTTCCATGTGACTGGGACCTTCACCTGAATCAGTTCCAGAGGAACTTTCTTCATTAGAAGTTGTCTTGGTTCGGGTCTTAATGATGTTACCACTGTCCTGTGCTGCTGCTAAGCTAGACACAGTAGTGGCAGCCCTTGCCAACATGTCACTCTCCCCCCCAGTGACATCCTCATCTGCAACAGTTGGTATAGAACCACTAGCCTGAGGTAGCTCAGTGTTCTTGGTGTTAGTCCTACGTTTATAGGTCTTTTGTTGTTGTTCTGTGGGTGTGTGATGGGTACCAGCTGGGATTGCTGAACCTTCACCCATTTGGGTTTGGGCTAGTGCCAACATTGTTGGAAACAAAGGTGTCACTCTCCCTGAAAAATCTTTTCCAACCCTACTCATATTAGCAAAAACCTTTTTGGTAAGGCAGGGAGTGGGATAAACATTTTTGTGACTTTTCTTTTTTTTAAATTGGTTGTCCAAAAAGAGTTGCAAAAACCTTGGATATAGAAAATATTTAGCCAAAGAACCATCCAAGTTCTTAACCATATTATCAAAAATTAATTTTGAGAAATTAAATCTTTGAGTATTTTCAGCCAAACAAATTATAGCAGAAGCTAAATTACTGCTAAATTCATTCCATGCAGTGGTCTTTGGACTTAGACACACTAAGACAGTATGAATTAAGAATTTCCACTGAGGAGAAAAATTACCTTTTTGGAACTTTAAAGCATCTGTATATCTCTCATAGCCCATCAGTGCAAGTTTTTCAAAGATTGTAGTATTTGGAAGATTCTCAACTCCGTTAGCATCATCTAGGAGAAGATCTCTTCGAATAGACGCCTCTGTAATGATAATCATCTGCCCATCTACAAGGGCATGGATTTGTGCTTCCCCATTAATAGTTTTGACCTTAGCAGACGACCAAAACTGGATAATGTTGGAAGTATATATAGTAGGTTTTACTGTTAATGCAAACTTAATATAGCTTGCATTAAGGAAATCAATGATCTCAGTAAAATCTACAGACTTATTGGATTTTTCTAAAAAGGCAACATTATTATGAGGTTCGGTAAAAGTTAGGTTCGACATTATGATTTGATTTGGGGGTTTTGCAATTTGACAATTAAAATTCGATTAGGGAGTGGAAGAGAGAGAGTAATGTGTGCGTGAATGTGATTGTGTGCAGCAATTGGGGGTTTATACACTTTAAGAAAAAAGTGATACAAACTACCCTGCACTCCCAACCACTGCTAAAAGGATACCCAGCAGTACAACGTTTCGATAGCAGTACAATTGTTTACCTAGCAGTACAATAATAATAGCTGTATTCAAATATCATAAACTTGTACATAATAACTGCATTCATATATTAAACCAAGTCAAAATAAGTTTACATTTACATAGGCAAAATATACATAGGCAAAATATATAAAGAAAAGATACATTAAGACACATATTTACTAGCTTCAATACTTCTGTAAACATCAACTATTTTCTCTCTTTCTTCTTCTATTTTTTTGTTCCTCTCCTCAATTTTCTTCTGATGCTCCTCAATGACCTCTAAATCTTTCTTGTTCCTTTCTTCATACATATTTATACGCTTGTTGTGAATTTCTAACAATGCGTTTTCAACACCATACGTGCCTTTATTACATTTCTCCCAAATATTTTGGGATATGCCCATTTTTTTATAATTTTCAGGCATTGGTGGAGGAGAATCATCCCTTGGGCGTTTGTTTTTGTTGGAAGAAGGAGTTGAAGAGGAGTCGGCCATTGAAATTTGAAATTTATTTTCTAATGAAAATATCAAAGGAGTTGTATATGGTACGGTTGATTAATTATGAACGGTTTTCCATGTCGAGTTGTACAAATAGGCTAGAGAGGTATACGAACGGTTCCCAATACTTTAGGCGGGAAGAGGGACCATCGAGAGGCGCCAAAAGTAAACAGATGGATAATATTGATCGGATTTGGTTTGTGTTTGGTTTGGATTTGACTAGTGTAGTTGATCTAGAAGTGTGTTTGGTGTTGGATTGACTAATTGACTTTTTCATTAGGGTAATTGATATTTTCTATATTATATTAATGATGTTTAATGTAATTTGTGTGCTAACTTTAATGACTAATTGACTTTTTCATTAGGGTAATTGATATTTTCTAGTACATGTTTAATGTAAATACATGCTTTAATATCTATCGCAGTCTGAATGTGTTTGAGAAGTATGGGTATATTTAGGCCACTTCCAACAATAACTCAGCCTTAACAAATTAAAATTAAAATTCAAATTCAAACGTAAGATAAAGTACAACATATTAACGCTGCGTTAACGCAGGTTAGCACCAACAATTAAAATTCAAAGTCACGTTAATAAAACGTGTGCATTTGTACCCTATAAATACCAATGCTTCTGAAGCACAAGTCACACAGAAACACATTCCAAACTTCTCAAATACTCAAGATCCAAGCATCTCAAATTCAAGATGTCTTCCAGAAAAGATTTCGGGCAACAATTTCCAAGCCCACCTCGCCAAAAGGATTTTGGCCAACAATTTCCAAGCCCACCTCGCCAAAAGGATTTTGGCCAACAGTTTCCAAGCCCACCTAGCGAAAATGAAAAATTCCATACTCCACCCGAGCATATCTTTCCGGTTTTCCAACCGGAAAATTTTCCGGTGAATAATCAACCTGAAAATGAACCAGTTCATAACCAAGACCCAAATCCGTTTGGGTTAACTGAGGAACAACTTAGGCAAGAGGAAGCAGATATGCAAGTCCTCCTGGAAATGGAAGCACTTGAAAGAGAAGAGGAAGCTGATCGTTTGGAGCGGCAAGCCAGGGAGGATGAAGAACGTAGGCAAAGGTGGGAGTCTGGTTTTTTCACACCTTCCGAATCCTCTGAAGATGGTTACCCAGATTCAGATGATAGTTTTTATTAATCGTCCGTTGTTTATGTTAATCGTATGTTGTTTATGTTAATCAATCATTGTTTATGTTAACGTAGTTTTTATTTGACATTTAATGTATTTCTATTTCATGTTTAATGTATTTCTATTTCATGTTTAATGTATTTGTATTTGATACTTTATTTTCAATTTATAAATTGAATTGAATTTGAATTGAATTGATAAATTTTAAATATATCCCGCCTTTTTGTTTAATTTGAATTTGAAATTTTAAAATTTAAATATCCCGCTCGTTATTAATATGTTGTACTGTTACTTTACGTTTGAATTTGAATAATACTCGTACGGTTACTTTTACTTTCAATCTGATTTTTAAAATAGCCTCCAACGGCTAGTTTAACGGCTTTCCACTATCAAAGCCACTTTCACAACACTTCGTTTTCTCACACAACTTCTTATAAAACTCTCTCGCAAGTATCACTAATTTTAACACAAACATTGTGGCTAACAAATTAACTAGCAGAGGTGCAAAAGGCTATCCTCACCCGATTACACAATGAACAAGAAAAAGAACTCAAATTGATTAACAATTTGCTAGGTGAGATAACTCGTATTATGCTACAGATGCATAATCGTGCTGATCCAGAGGTCGAAAGGTTGCGTGAGTTGCCTCAAGACCATCCAGCTATCAGGGTTGGTCTAGAAATTAAACTCTTTTAAGAAATGATGAAACAGGGTCGAAAGGTTGCGTGAGTTATTGTTGGGTGTGTTGCTCATGTACAAACATATAATCTCGGCTCATTCGCTAAACATCTCGTATACAACCATATCATCTCGGCTCATTCAATTCGTTAAACATCTCGTGTATAACCATATCATCTCGGCTCATTCGTTAAACATCTCGTATACAACCATATCATCTCGGCTCATTCGTTAAACATCTCGTGTACAACCATATATATCATCTCGGCTCATTCGTTAAACATCTCGTGTATAATCATATCATCTCGGCTCATTCGTTAAACATCTCGTATACAACCATATTATCTCGGCTCATTCGTTAAACATCTCGTATATATACAACCATATCATCTCGGCTCATTCGTTAAACATCTCGTATACAACCATATCATCTCGGCTCATTCGTTAAACATCTTGTGTATAACTAAAGCTCAGTTAATTAAGGGTGAGTGTGTTAAAGCTGACGTGGCATTGTGTTAAAGTTTAAAGCTGAGTTATTGTTGGGAGTGGTTAGAGTATTTTCTTTTGTTTTTTCGGTGGATTTTAGCGTGACTTAATCTTAATACCGCCAATTTTGTCCATATAATATTCAACTACGTACGGATAACTAATACCCGCGGGGAAACCCGAAAAACCGATGGATAATATTAATCGGGTATCCGGTGGGATATGGGGCGGGTACGGGTATATTATAAACGGGTTCGGTTATGGGTATACTAAAACCCGCCCCGAACCCGAACCGTTGCCATCCCTATTTACCGGCTATAGCCGGATTTCACCGCCACCTCATCACCATTAGTTTTTTTTTTTTTTTTTTTTTTTTAAACAAATCTTGCCACGTCAGCTATAGTTAAACCAAACCACAAATTCAATATTCAACCAGCAATTAATCCCTTTACCCGGTCATTTGTAAACACACACAAAAATCAATAAACCCTAATCAACACACACATTCTTATGGCAAACACAAGCACGCAAACAATGAAACCAAATAACAAAAAGGTAATTAGTAATTTGTGTTTTGTAAATGTAATTGGTAAGGGTACAATATGTAGTAATTACGTTTGTACTGTTGATGTGATGGTTGCACAGTATGATACATTATTTGCGATTATTAAGATAGTAAATAAAAAACAAAAATCAAGTTTATGCTTTAATTAACAGGTTCAAAGGGAAAATTTTCAAATAATTCAATTGTTAATTTCAAATTACAACTTGGAGGCAAATTTTTGGATCGAAATTTTTTGAATCACAAACGATTCATATTCTTGGTGTATAGCCTCTTTTCTCTCCTAAAAAAAAGACTGCAAATAAAAAACAAAAATCAAATCTTCTCTCACCATTACTCTCCAAGCTAAGCCATAATCATTTTCTTTTACCCTTTGTTGCTCAAGAGTCATGGAAACTGAACCCATTGTTGATAACCATACTTTGCTTCCTCTTGATCATATTGTACATGATGATAACGCCTTAGAATATGAATCCGAAAAGTCTTCTGATGAAGAAGATATAGATGAGCCTTTAACCAACCAAACACCTGACATAGTAGCTAAGAGGGGCTCAACCAGGCTAGTAAAGTTTCGCGCGAAGCATGACAAACCTGGTGCAACAAAGCTCAAGGTAACCTTCGATGCACTCGGTAGGGTAACAGGGGAAAACAGAGCAGTGTTTGTGAGTTTTTTAGGAGATGTGGCTCGTGAGCAGATAGGTGTGAAGATTCTACACTGGAAGAAGGTGAATAAAGAAGCAAGAGATAAACTATGGGATGAAATCTTGGTACATATATACTATTTTGTAACCCAATACTACATAAGTTTATGTATGCAGTTACATTATGTGCAACTAATTAACAACATTGTGTTAATCTTTTCAGAAATTTTTTGTTGTTGACGTCCAATACAGAAAATTGATAATGATTAGTCTTGGTAAAATGCTAAGGAATTACAGAAGGAAGCTCAAAGTCAACTACATTTTGCCCAACCTAAATACACCTTCCAAACTGAATGAAGTCCCGGACTTGTATAATACAATAATGAAATCAGAAGACTGGGTCGAGTATGTTAAATACACGACCACCGAAGCATACAAGGTTTTAATTAGTCATCTTTAATTAAGTGTATATGTCATTTTGTTATTTTCAGTTTGCAGCATTACCGCATCTAAACGCCTTATGATTTTGTGTTTTTAGGAGAAATCTGAGAAAGGTAAAATGGCGCGTTCCCAAAATATTTATCAGCATAAAATGGGACGAGGTGGATATGCTTATGTCAAAGAGAAAATGGTAAGATTACACAATGTTTGTTTTACCAATTAAGAGACGATCAGTATGAGAAATGAATCCGTTTACATTGCCCAATTTGCACATTTGCATTAATACCCTCATATTTTCGATTATCTTGGTTTAACTGTACATGTGTAAGCATCCACATATTTTCGTTTATCTTGGTTTAACTTTACATGGGTATGCATTTGATGTTTATTAGATCGAAAATAAAGAGATTGAAGCGGATGAAGAACCCCCCCGTGATGTAATGTGGGTGAAAGGAAGGGTAAACAAAGACGGCGAATACCCAAATGATGATATTAAATCAAAGGGAGATGAACTTGTAAGTTTGACTGCTAATTCTATTGTTATGCTTATATAGCAGCAACATTTAACTGTGTACTAGCAGTAGTAGCTTGTGTACTAGCAGTAGTAACAGCATCAAGAAGACTTTTAATCCCAACATTTCCTATATTTTTTGTGCAGAAAGAAGCTGATGACAAGATCAAGGAAGGAACATCGGGTTTTGATGATGGCACTGATGCCATGACATTTGTATTTGGTAAGGAAAAGGGCGGTTATGCCAGGGGAGTGGGAGGTGCAGTAACATACAAAGAGTATTTTGGCCTTCCTCGAAGAAAACAAGAAGCCAATGAAAAAATTGCCTTACTTCAAACTCAACTGGATAATGAGAGACGCGAGCGTGAAGAAAAAGATAAATTGATCAAAAAATTGTCCGCCGAGATGACCGAAAAAGATGTGCAGGTCAATAAATTATCCGGTGAGGTGGAAAACACAAATGTAATGCTTTCTCAAATTCTGCAACAGTTGAATGATAAAGGGATGAATATAACTCTGCCAACTCAACCATCGCCAATAGCCTCAGTTGTAAGCCATTTTTTATGTTGTTAACAATTTCATTTTCTAATGCTAACACCACTGATGCTAATGATACTAGGCATTGAACATAAACTGATGAGTGACTGTATTTCTTAATTTATATTGCAGGTGACTCCAATGGCCATTGACAATATTGCAGGTGACTCCAATGGCACTCAGACAAGTGGTGTTGTAAGTCCTAAAGATGCGGGAATTGAGGAGAAATCCAATGGCCTTGAAACTTCTAAAAAGGTAACGGAAACAATGGTAAGTATAGTAATAAAAGATCGCCCTTTGATTTTTGAATTTTACATACATGATCGACTAATGTACCGTGTTTTATATATACGTATAGGAACCTGCTGCTAAAACTGTCAGGCCTAAGCATAACCTTAAGTCACGACGAAACGGGTCTCCAGATTCCCAATCGCTACAAAATGTGTCGTCTCCAACACAACCACTGCCAACAGTATGTATTTCAACATGTTTCTTGTTACTCTTTTGTTTAAATAATGTAACGTGTTTTATATATACATATAGGAACTTGCTAAAACTGTCGGACCCAATAAGCCAAAGCAAAAGAAGCGACGAAACGGGTCTCCAGATTCCCAATCGCAACAAGATGTGTCTCTAACACAAGCACTGCCAACAGTATGTATTTCAACATGTTTCTTGTTATTCTTTTGTTTAAATAATTTCTGATATATACATGCAATTTTTTTTTTTTTTTGTAGACACTTAAGTGCAAATTCTGGCACACAAAGAAATCAAATATCGTTGCTTTTGGTACCGTATACCAGTCTCATGGAAAGCAAATGCTGCATAACCTACCACTCCCAAATGATTGCTACAGAGTGTCAATTGATTCATCGTTAGTTGATGCAGCATGCATACCGGACGTAGCAAATAATGGGTTCAAAACAGTTAAGGAAGTCGAAGGTAGTTTCGTTGCATGGCCAAAGGATCAAGTTATTTTTGAAGAGGTGGTACGTACATGTGTTTTTTCAACCTACATATATAATTATTCATATGTAATTCAATGTTTGATAGAAGCGTCTTTTGTTTACTACAGGTTACACCAACAAACCATGTGACTAAATGTGTACCACAGGCACCAACGAAGAAACAATATATATCTGCTAACGACTTAAGGCAAACTGCTAAGGGGGTGAAGGTTCAAAAGTCTTTAGATATTTGATTAATTAAGTACGACATTACAATTGTATATTTTGTCCAGTTATATACATTAGAGTTTAATTCAATTTGAAATTTCTTGTGTTTTTTAATATTGTTTTATATATAATATATATACACATTCCAGCAGCACTAGCATAGTACTAGCAGCAGTAACTCTGCTTCAGCAGGACTACCTTGGACTACCTTAGTACTGCTAGCAGTAGCAACTCTGCTCCAACATTATTGGTCACTCTTTGTTTAATTCGATGTGTGACTAAATAGTACCAAAGGCCACACAAAATAAAAATTCATGTGACCATTGGAAGAACAATGGTCACGCAAAATACACATTTCTTCACTTTAAACAGCATATGGTCACACTTATTAACAACTTTGGCCACTTTATGCTTAATTGTATGTGACTAAATACCCAAAACAAACATGCTTTGTGTGACTAAATATTACAAAAGGCCACACAAACTAAGAATTCATGTGACCATTGGATGATCAATAGTCACACAAAATACACATTTCTTCACTTAAAACAACATATGGTCACACTTATTAACACTTTTGGCCACTTTATGCTTAATTGTATGTGACTAAATACCCAAAACAAACATGCTTTGTGTGACTAAATATTACAAAAGGCCACACAAACTAAGAATTCATGTGACCATTGGATGATCAATAGTCACACAAAATACACATTTCTTCACTTAAAACAGCATATGGTCACACTTATTAACACTTTTGGCCACTTTATGCTTAATTGTATGTGACTAAATACCCAAAACAAACATGCTTTGTGTGACTAAATATTACAAAAGGCCACACAAACTAAGAATTCATGTGACCATTGGATGATCAATAGTCACACAAAATACACATTTCTTCACTTAAAACAGCATATGGTCACACTTATTAACACTTTTGGCCACTTTATGCTTAATTGTATGTGACTAAATACCCAAAACAAACATGCTTTGTGTGACTAAATATTACAAAAGGCCACACAAACTAAGAATTCATGTGACCATTGGATGATCAATAGTCACACAAAATACACATTTCTTCACTTAAAACAGCATATGGTCACACTTATTAAGACTTTTGGCCACTTTATGCTTAATTGTATGTGACTAAATACCCAAAACAAACATGCTTTGTGTGACTAAATATTACAAAAGGCCACACAAACTAAGAATTCATGTGACCATTGGATGATCAATAGTACACATTTCTTCACTTTAAACAGCATATGGTCACACTTATTAACACTTTTGGCCACTGTTTTTTAAATTGTATGTGACTAACTCGAAAAAAACAACACACGATGTGTGACTAAATCATCACAAACGTCACATTTATTATATTTTCGTGTGGCCATAGGATGGGAAATAGTCACACATACTGATGAATCCAACAAAACTTGTGCCTAATTAGTCACACATATTCGGGTTATGGTCACTCTTTTTCGATGAAAACGGCCACAAAATAAACAATGTGACCATATGATACCTACGGTGGCGCGACTTTTTGTCACACACACCCAAAAAAACGTGTGTGACTATATGCATATAGTCACGCATTTCCAGTGTGACGATAGGCAGAATCTGTACCAGTGGTTGTCTGTCAGCAGATGATGAGGGATATGGTTGAGGTGATGAAGTTGAGGTAGGTGAGGGTGTAGCAGACCTAGATGATGCTTGGGCTTGTTCCTCATCAGGTTGCACTTGTGCAGCTCCAGATGTACCTGCATTGTTAGTACCAAGCATAGCAGCAAGCAAAGGTCTATGTGCCCCTTGAAACCCCCTTTTCATATTTGCAAAAAGTTTTGGAGTAAAGGCCACACTGATGTAAGGCACTTTATCCTCAGTTTCATAGTTCAAGACCATTTGCAAAAACCGTGGATACATTAAAAATTTAGGATCCTTAGCATTTTTCCCCATGCCTTCAAAGATTAGTTTTGAAAAATTAAATTTCCTTCCAAGTGATAAACAGACCAATGCAGAAGCAATTCTGCTTCCAAATTGATCCCATCCACCACTTTTGGGACTTAAACTTTGAAGTAAATGATGTAGTAAAAACCTCCACTGTGGTGTAAAATGACTTTTCCAAAAGGTAAAATTTCCATCAGTGGGGTATCCAATGTTATTCAATCCCTCCAAAATATCATTACCAGGCAAATCAAAGTCCCCTGAAGCATCATCCAATTGGAGACTACTCCTAATGAAGGCTTCAGTAATGGTGAAACCATTATTGTCAATAGTTTCCCTTAAACATGGTGTCCCATCATCAAGAGTCTCAGAGGTAACTGACCCCCAGAACTGCTTAACAAGGGACTGATAAATAGTGGGATTATGAAGTAAAGAATAACAAATATATGAACCTTTTAAGTAATCCACAACCTCCTCGAAGCCTTCACTTTGATTTGGTTTCTTCAAGAAACCAACTTGATTGTGCCTGTCAACAAACTTTAGGTCAGCCATGGATAAGTAAATGATTTAGGTCTGGTTAATTTGGACGGGTAGGGTTTGAAAATTTATATCTTAAAAACAAAGACGTGAGCCGAAAATAAAGATATTTTAAATAGGAAAGTAAATAATGAATAAAAAGTGAAAATGATATCAAATTTTATCCTTATATACTTGATCAATATCTCTTTTTACCGAAAATAGTGCAACGGTAATATTTTAGATAAAAAATCTTTATTACTCTGACCAGATCTAACGGTTATAATTTTAACACTACCCGACTTAAAATAGTCAACCAGGCCGAACCATAAGCTTACCAGACCTAACCAAAAGAGTGGACTTACACACTGATTTAAGCGGTAGCAAGGCTAAACCTCATCACCATTCCAAGCTTTTCTACAGATATTAGTCCAAACAGCAAGAAAAGGAGACAAAAACCAACAATATTTGCAAGAAAAAATAAATACACAAGCTACCAGATTTAACACTTAAGGTTACTCGATTTTAAAACTTGTACATTTGCCTCCCCTTAAATGTACATTACCTCCCCTTAAGTGTAAACCCCTTTTTTATTTTTATTTTTTTATTTATTTTTTATTTTTTTTAACACTTAAATGAATAAAACAAAACAAAGAAAGTCAACTTTCCCAATAGTACAAACGTAACTCTAAACCTGCAGAGAGTTAATTTGTATACCAACCAAGCATTAAAGAGCCTTAAACCTAGAGTTTCCCTATAAAAGGCCCCATAAGCCAACACATAACCATCACAAATCATAAACCCAATCTTCTTCACAATGAATCCATCTCCATCAAATATAGTAGAAGTTTCATCTGATTCATCTTCCGACTCATCATCTGAGTCATCTGATGGAGGATGGGCTGGATACTTTCCACCAAGTTACTCTTCAATATCAAGAAACAAAACAGCAAAGGAGACTATACTGAAACATTGGTTAGCTGCATATGATCTCACTGAGAAAGAACCAGAGGACTCTTCTTCAGAGGATGAAGCAGAGGAGACTTCAGAAGATTTAACTTCTTCAGAGGACTCTTCTGATGATTATGAAGAAGAGACCTCCAAGACTGTGACATCCAAGAGCACCAAGGTTGTGCCTCGTCCAACACCAAACAAGCAGGTTCTAGGACTCCTAAGTCCAAAGGTCAGAGACCTTATGGGTAAGAAGAGGACCAAGAAGACCATGCCTGATGTGAAGGATAAAGGCAAAGGGAAAAAGAAGATGTAGGTGTTGGTGTTTGGCTTGTTAGGGTTTAGGCTCTTGACTTTTGATGTGCTATGTTGGTGGTTGCCTTGTTTGTAACTTTGTTTAATATGAATAAAACATCCATGGTTCTAATATTTTATTATGAAAACTTCAAAACAAAGTTATGCACAATATACCAAAGACAATCGTACTATGGAAAGTTGAAAACAAATATAACTAAAAAGAATAACAATCCAAAACAGCAAGACACAAACAAGTATACAAACTATACAAAGTTAAGAAAGAGAAATCAGTTTTTCTTAACAACCCAGGCCTGAGTGGGCTTGAGTCCTTTCTGTGGAGCAACATACTTGAAGGTTTTGTATGAAACTGCTCCAGTGAAACTATGTTTGGACTTATAGGTATACTCATTTTTAAATGGATCCCAATCTCAGCATTCTGAGAGATTATCGGCAGAACCCCCATTTGAATTTGTTTGATTTACAACTGGTCTTCTCACAGGTGAAGGTGATTTATAAAAAAAATTTCTTTGAATGCTTGCATTCACTTGTGGCTTTTGAAATGGTTGTCTGGGTCTCACAGAATTAACATAACCAGTATTCACATTAGGCCTCATAAAATTACCATTTTGCCTATTCACATTAAAGTTCCTAAAGCCAATCCTAAAATTTTGTCTACCAGTATTAACATAAGAGTTAGGTCGGGTAGAGTAAAACTGTTGGGCTGGTCTGGGGTTAAACTGGTTGGCATGATTAATCCTATTAGCATTATTCCAGACTGGTTTATTTGAAACATGACCAATATTTGCATTCATTCTCTTTTGCTCAGCCTCTATCTTCATTCTCTTTTCATGAAAATCACAGTCCCTAATCAAGTGACCTAGACTTCCACAAACAAAACATCTTTTTGGAGCATAAGTGTAACTACTCCTAGATTCTCTGTGAACACTATTGCTTCTAAGTGACTCATTCCTTTTAACAGATTCCCTAGGAGTTTTTATGTGCTGGGCATAACTAGGTTTGACTGTCTCAGGCTTTGGTTTAGTCACTACAGGTTTAGTTACAACAGGTTCACACTTCTTAACAAACTTAGATTCAGGACTCTCATTTACTTCACCTTTTGACTCAGACTTAAAGTGATCAGAGGCATCACCAATAGATCCTTCAGAGTCATTAGATTGACAAGAAGAATACTTACTAGTTTTGTCCTCTGAGGTGGTTGACTCAGGCACTTGAGGACCTTTCTTTCCATACACAAAAAGTGAATCATCTAACTATTCTTTTTCAAGAGGAGTATAGTCATCACTCAGTGGTAGTGGTACTCCCTTAAAGTCACCAGTCTTAACAAACCTATTATACAATGGTTTGCCCGCATAATCATCTTCTCTAGACTTAAGGATTACCTTTTTCTCATCTTCCTCATATCCTAAGCCACATTTTTTATTGGACTTTATTTGAGAATCCCAACATTTGAACAGGTTATTATTTGAATTGTTCCACTGATCTACCCGTTTTCTCAACTCATCCCTCTCCTTTTGAATTCTAAGGCCCATTTGTCTATACCTTTTAAGCTTTTCATCTTGTTCATATATTTTATTAGCTTGAAAGTATAGTTTTTCATTTAAAGCAGTATGTTGGTTTTGAAGGGTGACCTTTTGTGCCTCTAGTGTTTTTACAGCATTTTTATGTGCTAAAAGATTTACTTCTAGGTCACCTATTTGTCCTAACTGCTCATCACATAAAGCCTTAATATGATTATATGAATCAGTGCATAATTTAGAGCATAATGATACCTCATTACCAATGGCCATGAGAGCATGATCAGACTCCTCATTCACTCTTGGATGCTCACCCCAGTTGACTCCTCCAGCTTCCAGTGTCAGTAAGCTCATCTGATTCTTTTCCAGCTTCCCTTCTTCATCTCTTTTCCCATCAGCAGGCTTCTTCTCTGGACAGTCTCTTGAAAAATGTCCATGCTTGTGACAGTTGTAGCATTCAACTGTCCTCTTTGTGTATCCCACTGGTGATTTGTTGTTGAAGTTGATGGTCCTTCCATATTGCTTCTGAAATCGTTTGACCCTTAAAGCAACCATGGCAATGTGCCATTTTATGTCCATCTCCTCAACTTCAGCATCATTAATCTGTTCTAAATCTTCACTAATAAAGCTTTCATCTTCCGTTTGGTTGGCAAAGAAAGAATGGATCACCTCATCAGTAAAATTTGAAGCAGATCTTTCACTTGAAGGAGTTTCATAGATACCAGACCTAACACTACCAGGTTTAACCTTGTAAGTGCTGCTTTTGTTCTGTGACACAAAAGCAACGTTTGATGAACTGGTAGATGCCTGAGTGTTGTTACCGATGTCCCTTTCAAACATCCTAAGATTATTGTGTAGGTCATCAGGTGTCATTGAATCTACTTCCTACTTTATCCTCATCGCCACAGATACATTACCCCATTCTGATGGTAAAGATCTAAGAAACTTGTGGTTTGCATCCTCATTCAAAACTGCTGCACCATGAACTTCCAGCTGGGTTAACAGATGTTGAAATCTGTCATAGCCCTTCTCCAATCCTTCAGTCTTTGAAACACTGAATGTCTCAAATTGCTGTTTAAGAACAGCCTTTTGCATCTTCTTGGAGTTTGCATTGCCTCCAAATCGTTTCTTGATAGCCTCCCACATCTCTTTAGCATCAACCATGCCATGGAACCTTTTTAGATGCTCCTTAGGAATAGCCATAAGAAGCAAGGTTCTTGCCTTCTTTTCCTTCTCCACAGCCCAAATCTCCTCAGCAGACACTGGTGGCATTATTCTTAGCTGCCCATCAGTCCCTTGTGTGACTCTTTTCCTAGATTTTCCTCTTTGGATAACCTTCCATACATCACTGTCAATATACTCCAGGTAATGTTCCATTTCCATGGCCCATATATCATATTCTTCTCTTTTCAGTAATGGAAGTTTTATGTTTGAGATTGTGGTTGTGGAAGGGATGGGTTGTTGTTGTGTTTGGGAGTTACTGGATTCAGGTTTTCCTTCATCTTCATGGTTTGAATTCTGATGAACTCAAATAAGTACATTTTATTACTATCATTTATCCTATTAATTTGACTTGTTTTATTATATTATGTATGAGAATTGATACTTAATCGTTTACTTTTGTAATTCTCAGGTAAAAACAAGCATTTGGTGAAACTTGGCGATTTTGGACTAATTATGGAGCAAAACAAGCAAGAAGTTAAGAGTCTACTGAAATATACAAGATCAAGACTATTCTGCTCCAGATGCGCCGCATTATACTTCTTACATACGGCGCATCGCTATCAAGATTTCACAAGATATTATCCAAGACGGCAAAGGACATGCGCCGCATCCAAGAATGAAGATACGCCGCATCTTCTGGCGGTGTACGAATATTCCTGAATATATTAATCTTGGACCCCACGCGAAGTTAAGTCAATGCGCCGCATCTACTTACTAAATGCGCCGCATCTTACCCTCAGACAGAAACTATAAATACCCCAAAGACCAGACGAATTAAGGAGTTCGACAGTTTTAGATGACAGAAGACCACAGAAACCTAAGGCCGAATTCAGACGATTAGGCAGCACAAGACACACCCGAACGAAGATACAAGAGCTGTAAGAAGGTCCTGCATGTATTTAATTCATTAAGTAGTTTTGTTTTATTGTGTTAGTAAACTTTAATTCATCAGGATTGGTGGCTTGTGTAATGTGAGGAGAAAGATTGCACTCCCTTAAAACTGCTTTCCCATCAATTAAAGTTTATATGTTGATGTCTTTGGTTACTACTTATTAGTGCATTGATAACCTCTGTGTTTATTAATGGCCTGCGCATTTGACTACGGAAGAGAATGTGGCTCCCACGGTTGTTACTAAATTGATCACTTAGGAATAACTTTTAGACATAAGTAATCATTAAGGGATTTCTCGCCGATAAGATTAGGGCCAACGAGAAAGGGTTAATTACATACACTTCATATAAAACTATCAATAAAACAAGTGACAATCTACTTAATCATCAGGACAGGTCTTCTTATTGTCTCGAGTATTTATCTGTGTACGTGCATGCCTATCGCTGATTCGTGCTCATTAGTTTAGTTTATTATTTAATTGCAACCAAAACGTGCCAGTCTCTCAGGCTGAACCCCCTTGCGTTAGATTAGGTTGTATAGCTAACTTAGAATATTAAAATACTGATTAGAATGACTAGATAATACGTTCCACTCTTAGTGATCGACACTCTACTTACCATTATATTCATACTGACCGGGTACACTGCTCGTTAAGTGTGTGTGTTATTGATAAGTCGGCTAAATATAAATTTAAAACTTGAGTAGGCATTAATACTGCTAAACCGCAACGACACATCGCACGCATCAAGTTTTTGGCGCCGTTGCCGGGGAGTGAATTGTTATTATATGTTAATTTGTTTAGTATTTTAATTAGGTTTTTCTTCTTTTTCTTTTTAATTTTTAATCTAACCGCTAACTGTGTTGTATATTAGGTTAATTTGCATTCATTGTATTATTTTGCATATTTTTTGTTTTGTGTGTTATTTGTTTGCTTTTATTTGTGTTTATTTTGGTTTGTTTTTATTTTTCGTATTTTCTGTGTTCTGCTATCGTTGTACTGAGCTTATTTAAACGATACGGCGCATCTATTTTCTTAGATACGGCGTATTGCGTTTAATTTTTATAAAATACAACGCGTTTAATTAATTCGATACGACGCATCTTTCCCCAAGATACGGCGTATCTGTTTTTAATAAGAAATTTTTTCTAAACGATAACGCCATACGACGCATCTGTTTTAGCAGATACGGCGTATCTATTATTTTAATTAAAAACAGTTTTCGAATTATTAAACAGATACGACGCATCGATCTCTGTCGATACGGCGTATCTTCTGAATCAAAAATCTTGTATTTTAAAACGTAACGAAAATACGGCGCATTAACCTTTGTTAATACGACGAATATAATTTGATAAATATAGTTGATTTTTGATATTTACTTTGATTGGTCCGCTACTCTCGTGTGCAAGTTGTTTATTTTCAGGATAAATGATGACTCAAGCATCACCATGAAAGATTACATTCTGAACCAAACCAAGAGACGCTAGCTGGAGTGATCGAACATAAGACAACGAGAGTGGAGGAAAACTCAGTACTGGTAACATTGAACGTCTTAAATTCTTGAAATAGAATTCCAGGTAACCTCTACGATAATTCAACCAGCTCAAAGGAAAGTTCTCTACAATATAATCTCAATTTTATTATCCATATAATACATCTTAATTTTGTATGCTCAAAAACGATATTTGTTCCTAACCTCGGAATAAATCCTTATCCACTAAACAATAAGATTACAATTATTAATAAAACGTTTATGCCTATTGCTCTTATTTTGAATTCATTTATATCAGATGGTATGACCGTTTAACCCTAATTTGATGTATAAAGAATTGTGTTGCGGAGGCCAAGGTACGTTCCTTATTTAAATTTCGTTCACTAACATTGCGATGCGGCGGATCTAAATATCCCAAGCGCCGTATCTCTAACCAACTAGGACTCATTGACTAGTCAACGAGATTAAATAGATACGGCGCATCCCATTTTTTTTCAATACGGCGCATCGTTTTGCCCTATAAATACGACGGGAATGCGCCGGATCTAAAAATTTTACCACAAAATCCTCACACAGTTAAGAACATACACGCAGTAAAATTATACTCTAATTCTGAGCATTTTTCTAAAATCCACCCTCTAATCCGATCTATTATCCTACACCTAATCATACAATTAAGGTAATTATTCTATTTCGATTTAATCTTGTTTAATATGAAAATTAGGGTTTATGTGATTAATTCGATTATGGCTTAAATGATATAGAGATATGATTAGGACTTGTATTAGATGATCTCCCCCGTATTTAATTTGCTTAAATCATTGAATTTCTGGCCTATTTTAATTTGAATGTAAATTAGGGTTTTGAATTCGATTTTGAATTTTAGTGGGAAAATGGATTAGTAGTGGTGTAAAGTGGTGAAATGAGCTCTTAGAACTTTTATAATGGGTAAATGAAACTGTGATATTAAGTGGGAGTTTACGTCACGGATACGGATTCTTGGAATGCATGCCTGACCCCCTTTATTTTATACTGATATGCTTTTAGATGCGGCGCATCTAGGTTAATTGATGCGGCGTAATGACCTATTTCCAAATTAATAAAATTCTAGATACGCCGTATTACTTAATCTAGATACGGCGCATCTCCATACGCCGTATCTCATTTCTTGCTCCGCATCTCTTATATTTTGTGTAGATACGCCGCATTGATTAAAACAGATGCGCCGTATCTGCCTAATTTGCAAACTGTTTACTAACTTTGAAAATTTATTTCAGATGGCATTACCAGAGGTTGCACAAAGACATCAGTGGCTACGTTTCGAGAATATGGGACTGACTCCTGGCACTTTGGATGATTACTTGCGGAGACTAGAATCGATTTACTTTAAGAGAATATTTAGGGTCCAGGTTTTGGATTTTGCTGATGTGGGATTGATTGGGGGGGGCATGCTGCTGAGAGTTTACGAAGTAGGATGGAGATGGTAGTTACTGGTGATGATGAGGAGGTGGTATTCAGATCTTTTGCTTGGGAGAGATTGTTCAGGATTGACGAGCCCTTGGTAAAGGAGCTCATGATGGAGTTTTTCAGTACGGTCTACTATAGAGAGACGGATACTGGGTTGGATATTGCTGACACCCTTGTGTTTAGACTGGGTGGGGTGCCGAGGCAGATGTCTATGAGACAGTTCATTTTGGCTATGGGTTTGCACACGGTTGAGGAGCTTGAGTCTGATGGGTTTGCTAGATATTGGGATGATAGTTTGAGAGTGGTCCCTGACAGAGCATTGTTCGGTGATTACTGGGACAGGATTTCTTCGGTGGGTGACATCGTTACTTCTACCCCCTCTTACACTTTGATCAGGGAGCCCATGAGGAGGCTGTGCCACCGTCTGATAGCACTTAACATAGCTGGGAGGGGTCAGTCACCTGAGAAGGTGACCACTCTGGACCTCTTCCTCTTGAGGAGCATGGATGAGGGGTTGTCGGTGAACATCCCCCACTTTTTGGCACATTATCTCCACCGGTCAGCTGCAGGGAGAGATAGGAGGAGTCATATGACTGGCGGGCATTTTGTTTCTAGGCTGGCCCGCCATTTTGGAGTGATTGGAGAGGAGATTCCAGCAGGGCTGGAGGTTGTGGTGACCCATCTCCCGGTTATTGACAGGGATTATTTGGTTAGAATTGGGATTTCAGTTGGCTATGGGGGGTTCACGTTTGAGGTGCATTGGGGCCCGCTAGAGCTGCAGGGCCAGAGGCGGAGCAGGGAGGTCCCCAGGGAGTTCCGGCTGCTGCTCCAGCCTATCAGGAGGAGCCACAGGCACCAGTACCCCCACCAGTACCTGTACGCACGGTGAGTCAGAGAGTTGAGGCAGTTGAGGGAGAGCTGAGAGCCTTGAGAGGCGTTGTAGATGGTATGAGGAGGGACTCGGAGTGGCTCGTTACGAGTGTGAGCCGACTTTTGGAGCAGCAGGGTATTACCCACACTCGTCCGGATGGTACTCATGTTGCAGGAGTGACACTTGCATACACTCGCAGAGTCCGGGCTAGGACTGATGATGCCAGCACTTCGGGGACCCACCCACACTGACCCTTGATCTCTTGATTTTACGTGTTTATTGACATTGTTCCATGCATATTATTATTATTCTTTTTGGATTGTATTAATCGATATTCTCATTTATGCATTTGATGTTTCAGTTTATATTTCTTATTATGCTTGACAAAGACTGGCATTAAGTTCAGCATGATAATACGAGAGGACGTGAGAGAAAACCATGGAATGAGCTGTTTTACAACAGACTGTTAACAGTCTGTCTGGTGAACACATGCGCCGCATCTGGTACAACAGATGCGCCGCATCCTATCATTTATTTTGTTTTTATTTCGTATTTATTCCAGGCTCGATACGGCGTATCTTCTTCCATAAGATACGGCGCATCGACTGACCTGATGATTTTCATTTTAATTTTTAAGTTTTATTTTTCCTAACTACTAATGTATTATGCAAGTTTGAACCTTTCTTAACTTAGGTGTGTTTAAAGCCTTGGTGGTATTATAGATTCCTGCATTTCCTGTGGATACATCAATTATGAAGCTTAAACGTTCTAATCCACAAGAAAGATGATTTTTGCTCTTATACTAATGGAGGATCATACCGAGCAAATCTCAGGGGAGTTTTTCTGTTCTAATTCTTTTATTTTCCAGTTTTTAACCTTTTATACAAACAACGAGGACGTTGTTTAACTTAAGTGGGGGGATTGGAGAATTAGAACACTTACTTGTCCTAAACTTTTTCAAAAAATATGCTTAAAATGTGCTTAATATATCAAAATTTAAAAATTTTTTAGCATGTTTTTGTTTAAGATCTAAGTTGCATAGCTGCACACATAACGTTATTTTCAAAAATTGTGATTTTTCAAAATTCACAAGTCTATGAGTGTGCCGGTGACTTGTAAACTTTAGAACTTGGCTTGTATACTATTCGAGACCACCATAATAAGTATTATTTATATAATTGGAATGACTTGTCTAAATTGGTAAATTTCTAGGATTACACCCAAATAGCCTTTATATGTTATGTGTTATTAGCTAACTACACTGGTTAGTTAACCCCCGTATAAACCCTTTTGTTACTCTCATTTTTAGAGTAAGATACCCCTAGAAAAACACTCAGAGCCATTCCTTTCGTTTTTTACACCTTTGTTAAAATATTTCGTTACACCCTTACACCTTAGCCTACCCTGTAGATTAAAATCCGTGGTTGGTTAATTGCTTTAGGCAAAGTGTTTTTCCTTACATTACCTGTGTTCGCGTGCGTAATTGATGCGCGTGTGTGTCGTTGCGGTTTAGCAGTATTAATGCCTAGTCAAGTTTTAAATTTATATTTAGCCGACTTATCAATAACACACACACTTAACGAGCAGTGTACCCGGTCAGTATGAAGATAATGGTAAGTAGAGTGTCGATCACTAAGAGTGGAACGTATAATCTCGTTAATCTAATCAGTATTTTAATATCCTAACGCAAGGGGGTTTCAGCCTGAGAGACTGGCACAGTTTTGTTTGCAATTAAATAATAAAATAAACATATAGGCACGAATCAGCAAGTAGCACACACGTACACAGATAGATACTTGAGACAATAAGAGGGCTGTCCTTATGATTAAGTAGATTGTCACTTGTTTTATTGATAGCTTTATATGAAGTGTATGTAATTAACCCTTTCTCGTTGGTCCTATTCTCATCGGCGAGTAAACCCTTAATGACGACTTATGTCTAAAAGTTATTCCTAAGTGATCAATTTAGAAACAACCGTGGGAGCCACACCTTGTCCCGCAGTCGGGTGCCCGCAAGCCACTAATAAACACAGAGGTGGTCAATGCACTAATAAGTAGTAACCAAAGACATCAACATATAAACTTTAATTGATGGGAAAGCAAGTATTAAAGGGAGTGCAATCTTTCCGTTGTCACATTACACAAGCCACCAATCCTGATGAATTAAAGTTTGCTAAAACAATAAAACAAAACTACTTAATGAATTAAATACATGCAGCACCTTCTTACAGCTCTTGTATCTTCGGTTTGGGTGTGTCTTGTGCTGCCTCTTGACTGAATTCGTCCTTCTCTTCTGTTGTCCGAACTTCGGTTAGGGTTTCGAAACTCTCTTTTCTCTCTGGTCTACGGGGTATTTATAGTTTGTGTCTGAGGGAAGATGCGGCGCATCTACTTAAGTAGATGCGGCGTATCTACGTAACTTCGCGTGGGGTCCAAGATTATAATATTCAGGAATATTCGTACACCGCCAGAAGATGCGGCGTAACTCTTTATTAGATGCGGCGCATGTCCTCTTGTATCTTGGATCGTATCTGGTGATATCTTGATAGAGATGCGGCGCATGTTGATAGTGAGATGCGGCGCATCTGGAGCAGATTAGTCTTGATCTTCTTCATTTCAGTAGACTCTTCACTTTATGCACGTTTTGCTCCATTATTAGTCCAAAATCGCCAAGTTTCACCAAATGCTTGTTTTTACCTGAGAATTACAAAAGTAAACGATTAAGTATCAATCCTCATACATAATATAGTAAAACAAGTCAAATTAATAGGATAAATGATAGTAATAAAATGTACTTATTTGAGTTCATCAAATATCCCCCCACTTGAACTTTACTTGTCCCCAAGTAAACCTTAGATTAAATCTCATGAAAATGTATCCTAAAAGATGTTAGGATTTATTTTTATATTTAAGCATGTATTCGTTTATTTCGTAATCACACAACTAAACACTTAACGAATTAGAAGTAAAATAAAATAAGTCGATAAAAGCAAATCTAATCGTTTAACTGTCCAGTCGCGACGAATATTCTATCATAAGCTTGGCAAGTATACACATCTCCACCACTAAAGCTAAGGAATAACAAGTCTAAAGCGGTAAAAAGGGTTTTTAGGCTTAAGGGTTAATTATTCTTATTTCACTATCGATCTCAAATTCCAGAAAAGGCGACAAAATCACAAATACATGATCGAATCCACGAACACGATACTTGCAATTGCTCAAATCCTTAACTCGAATAGGCTAAAGATAGGTCCAAACTTCACCAATAATAATATATCAAAAAGGGCGACAAAATCATAAATACATAGCCGAATCCACGACTACGATACTTAAGATTGCTCAAATCCCTAATCTCAATAAATCAAAGGTTCGGTTGGATAAAGAATAATATAGGGTATGGATAATATTTGGGATATAAATTGGTGTAAAATAAAAAATATAAACAAAACAAATAAATTAAAATCCTAAGTGTGGTTAATCACTATCCCAACCATCCATGAATAAGACTCATATCATTGAATAACTCACGCTTTAACACTTGAAACACACGCTTTAGGTAGACACGAATCATACTCAACAAAATCTTAATCAAAGAATAATCCTTAATTGGCATTCCCATAACTGCCAATTCCCATTCAATCCATAGATATAATACAACAAATAGTGGCCATATGAACCACTTACATAACTCTACATTGTTGGCTTAAAATAAACATCCAACTCTTTTTTCTTTCTTTTTCTTTTCTCATTTTTTCGATTTTTTTTTTTTTTTTTTTTTTTTTTTTTTTTTTTTTTTTTTTTTTTTTTTTTTTTTTTTAACTTGAAACATAAACATAGATGTGTAAAATTTCACCACATCACTATAACTTTCTTTCCGGATAATTTTTCCATACTTTTCATAACTTCAGAAATAATGGTAAATAGTGAAAGTAGTAAACACACGAAAAATAAACTCTAAAATATACAATATTTACTTTCACTCCAATTGCATTGTGCAATTTCCCGACCTAACCATATATAATGAATTACGCACGCGAACACAGGTAATGTAAGGAAACACACTCTGCCTATAGCAATTAACCAACCACGGATTCTAATCTACAGGGTAGGCTAAGGTTTAAGGTGTAACGAAACATTTTAAACATAGGTGTAAGAAACGAAAGGAATGGCTCTGAGTGTTTTTCTAGGGGTATCTTACTCTAAAAGTGAGAGTAACAAAAGGTTTTATACGGGGGTTAACTAACCAGTGTAGTTAGCTAATAACACATAACATATAAAGGCTTTTTGGGTGTAATCCTAGAATTTTACCAAGTTAGACAAGTCATTCCAATTAAATAAATAATACTCATTATGGTGGTCTCGAATAGTATACAAGCCAAGTTCTAAAGTTTACAAGTCACCGGCACACTCATAGATTTGTGAATTTTGGAAAATCACAATTTTTGAAAATAATGTCATGTGTGCAGTTATGCAACTTAGATCTTAAACAAAAACATGCTAAAAATTTTTAAGTTTGATATATTAAGCACAGTTTAAGCATAATTTTTGAAAAAGTTTAGGACAAGTAATTGTTAAGTGTTCTAATTCTCCTATCCCCCCACTTAAGTTAAACAACGTCCTCGTTGTTTGTATAAAAGGTTAAAAACTGGAAAATAAAAAGAATTAGAACGGAAAAACTCCCCTGAGATTTGCTCGGTATGATCCTCCATTAGTGTAAGAGCAAAAATCATCTTTCTTGTGGATTAGAACGTTAAAGCTTCATACTTGATTTATCCACATGAAATTCAGAAAACTACAATACCACCAACACTTTAAAACACACCTAAGATAAGAAAGGTTCAACTTGCATAATACATTAGTAGTTAGATAAAAATAAAACTTAAAAATTAAAACTGAAAATCATCAGGTCAGTCGATGCGCCGTATCCTATTGAAGAAGATACGCCGTATCGAGCCTGGAATAAATACGGATCAGAATAAAGATGCGCCGCATCCTTAACCAGGGATGCGCCGCATTAAAATAAACTGATAAATAGTTTTAAAGTCGAAAATTAAAATGCAGAAAAAATAAAATAAGATATGACCATTGCAGAGGATGCGTCGCATCTCAGGACTGAGATGCGCCGTATCTTCGTGCGGCCTGGACTGACTCGACACAGAAAACAGAATAATAAATGATAAATCCGGGTTGTCTCCCGGTCAGCACTTGTCTTTATTCCAGAGTCTTCAAGTTAGACTCACGTTCAGCTCTTTAGTTTCGATCATTGAAGGAGTCGGAAACATCGCGCTCCTTCATTGCCAATTCAGTAATATTGAACACTCCTTGCTCGTTCTTAATTTCCACGCCATTCTTCTTTAATATCTGTATAAATAAAGTCCTGTCCCTTTCGGGCAGAGATGACAAAATGATAGACGGGAAATTCTTATTATTATGTAGGCACAAATAAGCAAGGTGGGGCGGTAGTTCAATAAACACATCATGATTCAAATTCGTTTTCTCAACTATTCTCCTACGTTTATTAATTACTACACAATCATACCACTCATCATCAGAATCACTAACAACATCGCGTCTAAGTTCGGTAGGTACATTAAGGTCAATGAATTCCTCAAAGTCTTCATGATTAGGATTAGTTGAGTTGTTTTGAATCAATGTTTCTCCCATAAGTCTAGCTTCAAGATCGAGGTCCATACGCTCTCTTAATCCTAGCATATAAACACTTCTAATAATGCTTTTAACCGGATCTTGGCACTTGTAGACTAGTTTATTATTCCCTACCCTTAATGAAATTTTTCTTTTAAACACATCAATCTTAGCATGGGCAGTAGATAAAAAAGGTCTTCCGAGGATTAAAGGAATCTTAACATCCTCGGGCATGTCTAGTATAATAAAGTCTACGGGAAAAATAAATTGCTCAATCTTAACTAGCACATTATTAGCAATCCCCTCAGGTCGTTTTACCGTTTTATCAGCCAATTCAATAAGTAATTTAGTTGGTGCTAATTTTCCTAGTCCTAGGGTAGCGAATGTCTTAAGAGGCATAACACTAACACTAGCTCCTAAGTCAGCCAACACATTATTGAAAGATATATTATTAATAGAACAAGGTAGAGTAAAACTTCCTGGGTCTCTTTCTTTATGAGGCAAGGCATTTGAATCGGTTGCAGGGCTCTCTTCTTTCATTGTTGCCTTGATCTCCTCTTCAATTTTTGTCTTCTCTTTTAGTAGTCTCCTTAAGCTGATTGAAGAGTTAAAGAAAAATTCGGGTCTTGCACCATCATTACCATTCATCGATCTTCTAGGTATATTAGGAGTGACTTCTTCAGTGGTGCTTATGGCCTTGACATGATCCCTTGGGTTGGTTTCAGTTGAGCTCGGTAAGCTTCCATATCCCCTTTCTTGAAGAACTTTGCTCATTTGACCAATTTGTTGTTCCAATGCTTTGATCGAAGCTCCTTGATTTCTTGTAGTAGTGTCCGTTGAAGCTCGAATTTCCTTGATCATAGCAGTATTCTCTTCATGTCTTTTAGCAGCATCGGCCATAATTTGCTTTAAAGTATCATCTAAAGTCTGCCTCCTCTCTTGATAAGCGGGATTGAAGTTGTTCTTTTGATAGAATCCCGGACTAGCTTCCCTAAATCTTGCTGAAGGTCGGAATGGTTGTCCAAATTGGGTGTAATAAGCTTCTTCAAACGTCTCACTTTCATTCTTGCTCGGGCAATCTTTAGTGTAGTGAGGTCCTTCGCATTTTTCACATCCAACTTGGGCAGCATATGCTCTTTCATCTCGCTTCTTCATCTCTCTACTAATTTTATCCAATTGAGCTTGAATAGCAGCAATCCCGTCAAAATTAGTGCTGCTCTTAGATCTAGTAGAGGTCCCATCGTGCCATTTCTGAGAATGATCAGCAGCTTCTTGGATCGCTTTCCTAGCATTAGTTGCACTCATCTGAGGTACAGCTCCCTTAGCATCCAAAATCTGTCTAGTAGGCACGTCCAATCCCTGATAAAACAATATTATTTCCTGCATATGGGTTAGATAGTGTTGAGGACATTTTATCAATAAATCTTTAAATCGTTCCCAAGCTTGATAAAGGGTTTCATCAGGCTCTTGCTTGAAACTATTGATAGCCTCCATCTTCTTAGCAGTCTTAGCAGGTGGACAATATCTCTTCAGGAATTTGCTCTTCAAACCTTCCCACGTAGTGATTGAACTAGCAGGTTCATTCCTTAGCCACTTGTTAGCAGCTCCTTTTAGTGAGATTGGGAAGATTCTTAGCATGAGTTGATCGGTATTGACACTTTCTGTAGTAAACAAATCTGCAATCTCCAGGACCTTTTCAACATGCTCATTAGCATCCTCTTGTTCCGTCCCACTGAAAGCATTCTCCCTTAGTTCTTTGAGAAATTGTCCCTTCAACTCAAATTTTGACTTGTCGTCAAACTTAGGTCTAGCAATTCCTGAGGTGTAATCAGCACGGGTATTGTTCATGTATTCCTCCATAGTAGTGTTTTCGCCCATTGTTTCAGTTTCAACTTCCTCTTTCTCTTCAGAAAAATAATCAAGCTCGAGTGAACTTGAAAGATCAAAGCTTCTTGTGTTGAAAAGCCTTTTAAGCGAATGTAGGGCTCGTTCAGGATCTTCGAAAGGTTGAATCAAGTTCTTCGTAGAACTCCTGGTCATGCACTTCCTGAGATCAACACAAAAATATCAGTAGGGTATGCTCGAGAAAGTAGTATATCAGATAATTAATAACGAAAACGGAATACGAAAAATTAAAGTAACTGATATCTGCAGACGATGCGCCGTATCCAAAAAGTTGGATACGCCGTATCTTATGATCGTTAAAATTAAATCAGACTTTATCCAGAAAATAGATACGCCGCTTTGGATTTATGAATGCGCCGTATCGAATTAATCAAATCAAAAATCAATTTATCTAATTAAAATTAAATGCGTCGTATTAACGAAAGTTAATGCGCCGTATTTTCGTTACGTTTTAAAAATAAAAGATTTTTGATTCAGTAAGATGCGCCGTATCGACGGAAATCGATACGCCGTATTTGTTTAATAATTCGCAAACTGTTTTTAATTAAAATAATAGATACGCCGTATCTGCGAAAGCAGATGCGTCGTATGGCGTTAACATTTAGAAAAAATTTTATCAAAACAGATACGCCGTATCTACAAAAGCAGATGCGTCGTATTACTTTATCGCTTAGAAAAATTTTCTTGTTAAAAACAGATACGCCGTATCTTGGGGAAAAGATGCGTCGTATCGAATTAATTAAACGCGTTGTATACAAAAATTAAACGCAATACGCCGTATCTGAGAGATCAGATGCGCCGTATCGTTTGATTTAGCACAGTACAACGATAGCAGAACAGAAAAATACGAAAAATAAAAACAAAAAATTAAACACACAAAAACAAAATAAAAACACACAAAAATAGCAAACAAATAACACAAAGCAAATAACACACAATACAACAAATATGCAAAATAGTACAATGATGCAATTAATCTAATAAAAAGAAAAATAACCTAATTAAAATACTAATCAAATTAACAGAAAATAACAATTCACTCCCCGGCAGCGGCGCCAAAAACTTGATGCGCGTGATGTGTCGTTGCGGTTTAGCAGTTTTAATGCCTACTCAAGTTTTAAATTTATATTTAGCCGACTTATCAATAACACACACACTTAACGAGCAGTGTACCCGGTCAGTATGAAGATAATGGTAAGTAGAGTGTCGATCACTAAGAGTGGAACGTATAATCTCGTTAATCTAATCAGTATTTTAATATCCTAACGCAAGGGGGTTTCAGCCTGAGAGACTGGCACAGTTTTGTTTGCAATTAAATAATAAAATAAACATATAGGCACGAATCAGCAAGTAGCACACACGTACACAGATAGATACTTGAGACAATAAGAGGGCTGTCCTTATGATTAAGTAGATTGTCACTTGTTTTATTGATAGCTTTATATGAAGTGTATGTAATTAACCCTTTCTCGTTGGTCCTATTCTCATCGGCGAGTAAACCCTTAATGACGACTTATGTCTAAAAGTTATTCCTAAGTGATCAATTTAGAAACAACCGTGGGAGCCACACCTTGTCCCGCAGTCGGGTGCCCGCAAGCCACTAATAAACACAGAGGTGGTCAATGCACTAATAAGTAGTAACCAAAGACATCAACATATAAACTTTAATTGATGGGAAAGCAAGTATTAAAGGGAGTGCAATCTTTCCGTTGTCACATTACACAAGCCACCAATCCTGATGAATTAAAGTTTGCTAAAACAATAAAACAAAACTACTTAATGAATTAAATACATGCAGCACCTTCTTACAGCTCTTGTATCTTCGGTTTGGGTGTGTCTTGTGCTGCCTCTTGACTGAATTCGTCCTTCTCTTCTGTTGTCCGAACTTCGGTTAGGGTTTCGAAACTCTCTTTTCTCTCTGGTCTACGGGGTATTTATAGTTTGTGTCTGAGGGAAGATGCGGCGCATCTACTTAAGTAGATGCGGCGTATCTACGTAACTTCGCGTGGGGTCCAAGATTATAATATTCAGGAATATTCGTACACCGCCAGAAGATGCGGCGTAACTCTTTATTAGATGCGGCGCATGTCCTCTTGTATCTTGGATCGTATCTGGTGATATCTTGATAGAGATGCGGCGCATGTTGATAGTGAGATGCGGCGCATCTGGAGCAGATTAGTCTTGATCTTCTTCATTTCAGTAGACTCTTCACTTTATGCACGTTTTGCTCCATTATTAGTCCAAAATCGCCAAGTTTCACCAAATGCTTGTTTTTACCTGAGAATTACAAAAGTAAACGATTAAGTATCAATCCTCATACATAATATAGTAAAACAAGTCAAATTAATAGGATAAATGATAGTAATAAAATATACTTATTTGAGTTCATCAGTAATTCATTATCTTTGGTTAGGTCAGGAAATTGCACAATGCAATTGGAGTGAAAGTAAATATTGTATATCTTTGAGTTTATTTTTTGTGTGTTTACTACTTTCACTATTACTGTTATTTCTGAAGTTATGAAAAGTATGGAAAAATTATCCAGAGTTATCGTTATAGTGATGTGGTGAAATTTTACACATCTATGTTTATGTTTCTAGTAAAAAAAAAAAAAAAAAAAAAAAAAAAAAAAAAAAAAAAAAAAAAAAAAATAATCGAAAAAATAGAAAAGAAAAAGAAAAAAGGAAAAGTTGGATGTTTGTTTAACCAACTAATGTAAAGTTTTGTGTTAAGTGGTCGATATCACCACTAGTTGTTGTATATTATATCTATGGATTGAATGGGAGTTGGCAGTTATGGGAACACCAACTTAAGGTTATTCTTTGATTAAGATCTTGTTGAGTATAATTCGTGTCTACCTAAAGCGTGTGTTTCAAGTGTTAAAGCGTGAGTTATTCTGTGATATGAGTCTTATTCATGGGATGGTTGGGATAGTGATTAACCACACTTAGGATTTTAATTTATTTGTTTTGTTTATTTTTCATTTTTACACCAATTTATATCCCAAATGTTATCCATACCCTATATTATTCTTTATCAAAACCTTTGATTTATTGAGATTAGGGATTTGAGCAATCTTAAGTATCGTAGTCGTGGATTCGGCTATGTATTTATGATTTTGTCGCCCTTTTTGATATAATATTATTGGTGAAGATTACTTGGTCCTATCTTTAGCCTATTCGAGTTAAGGATTTGAGCAATTGCAAGTATCGTGTTCGTGGATTCGATCATGTATTTGTGATTTTGTCGCCTTTTCTGGAATTTGAGATCGATAGAGATTAAGGAGAATGATTAACCCTTAAGCCTACAAAACCCTTTTTACCGCTTTAGACTTGTTATTCCTTGGCTTTGGTGGGGGAGATTAGTATACTTGCCAAGCTTATGATAGAATATTCGTCACGACTGGACAGTTAAACGATTAGATTTGCTTTTATCAAATTATTTTATTTTACTTCTAATTCGTTATGTGTTTGGTTGTGTGATTATGACAAAAATGAATACATGCTTAAATATAAAAATAAATCCTAATATCTTTTAGGATACATTTTCATAAGATTAATTCTAAGGTTTACTTGGGAACAAGTAAAGTTCAAGTGGGGGGATATTTGATGAACTCAAATAAGTACATTTTATTACTATCATTTATCCTATTAATTTGACTTGTTTTATTATATTATGTATGAGAATTGATACTTAATCGTTTACTTTTGTAATTCTCAGGTAAAAACAAGCATTTGGTGAAACTTGGCGATTTTGGACTAATTATGGAGCAAAACAAGCAAGAAGTTAAGAGTCTACTGAAATATACAAGATCAAGACTATTCTGCTCCAGATGCGCCGCATTATACTTCTTACATACGGCGCATCGCTATCAAGATTTCACAAGATATTATCCAAGACGGCAAAGGACATGCGCCGCATCCAAGAATGAAGATACGCCGCATCTTCTGGCGGTGTACGAATATTCCTGAATATATTAATCTTGGACCCCACGCGAAGTTAAGTCAATGCGCCGCATCTACTTACTAAATGCGCCGCATCTTACCCTCAGACAGAAACTATAAATACCCCAAAGACCAGACGAATTAAGGAGTTCGACAGTTTTAGATGACAGAAGACCACAGAAACCTAAGGCCGAATTCAGACGATTAGGCAGCACAAGACACACCCGAACGAAGATACAAGAGCTGTAAGAAGGTCCTGCATGTATTTAATTCATTAAGTAGTTTTGTTTTATTGTGTTAGTAAACTTTAATTCATCAGGATTGGTGGCTTGTGTAATGTGAGGAGAAAGATTGCACTCCCTTAAAACTGCTTTCCCATCAATTAAAGTTTATATGTTGATGTCTTTGGTTACTACTTATTAGTGCATTGATAACCTCTGTGTTTATTAGTGGCCTGCGCATTTGACTACGGAAGAGAATGTGGCTCCCACGGTTGTTACTAAATTGATCACTTAGGAATAACTTTTAGACATAAGTAATCATTAAGGGATTTCTCGCCGATAAGATTAGGGCCAACGAGAAAGGGTTAATTACATACACTTCATATAAAACTATCAATAAAACAAGTGACAATCTACTTAATCATCAGGACAGGTCTTCTTATTGTCTCGAGTATTTATCTGTGTACGTGCATGCCTATCGCTGATTCGTGCTCATTAGTTTAGTTTATTATTTAATTGCAACCAAAACGTGCCAGTCTCTCAGGCTGAACCCCCTTGCGTTAGATTAGGTTGTATAGCTAACTTAGAATATTAAAATACTGATTAGAATGACTAGATAATACGTTCCACTCTTAGTGATCGACACTCTACTTACCATTATATTCATACTGACCGGGTACACTGCTCGTTAAGTGTGTGTGTTATTGATAAGTCGGCTAAATATAAATTTAAAACTTGAGTAGGCATTAATACTGCTAAACCGCAACGACACATCGCACGCATCAAGTTTTTGGCGCCGTTGCCGGGGAGTGAATTGTTATTATCTGTTAATTTGATTAGTATTTTAATTAGGTTTTTCTTCTTTTTCTTTTTAATTTTTAATCTAACCGCTAACTGTGTTGTATATTAGGTTAATTTGCATTCATTGTATTATTTTGCATATTTTCTGTTTTGTGTGTTATTTGTTTGCTTTTATTTGTGTTTATTTTGGTTTGTTTTTATTTTTCTTATTTTCTGTGTTCTGCTATCGTTGTACTGAGCTTATTTAAACGATACGACGCATCTATTTTCTTAGATACGACGTATTGCGTTTAATTTTTATAAAATACAACGCGTTTAATTAATTCGATACGACGCATCTTTCCCCAAGATACGGCGTATCTGTTTTTAATAAGAAATTTTTTCTAAGCGATAACGCCATACGACGCATCTGTTTTAGCAGATACGGCGTATCTATTATTTTAATTAAAAACAGTTTTCGAATTATTAAACAGATACGACGCATCGATCTCTGTCGATACGGCGTATCTTCTGAATCAAAAATCTTGTATTTTAAAACGTAACGAAAATACGGCACATTAACCTTTGTTAATACAACGAATATAATTTGATAAATATAGTTGATTTTTGATATTTACTTTGATCGGTCCGCTACTCTCGTGTGCAAGTTGTTTATTTTCAGGATAAATGATGACTCAAGCATCACCATGAAAGATTACATTCTGAACCAAACCAAGAGACGCTAGCTGGAGTGATCGAACATAAGACAACAAGAGTGGAGGAAAACTCTGTACTGGTAACATTGAACGTCTTAAATTCTTGAAATAGAATTCCAGGTAACCTCTACGATAATTCAACCAGCCCAAAGGAAAGTTCTCTACAATATAATCTCAATTTTATTATCCATATAATACATCTGATTCTAATTGTAATCTTAATTTTGTATGCTCAAAAACGATATTTGTTCCTAACCTCGGAATAAATCGATCATTATGGAGAATCAAACAATGAGCGGGTAGAAAGAGAAGAATTAAACATTTAGAGGGATAAGAGGATAGAATCAAACGTATAAGAGGAATAAGAAGAATATTTTTGGATTTTTAAACATGGAAAATCACAAATGAAAAAGGAAAATAAATTTGAAAAGTAAATCTTTTTGGGTTTTTATATTTTGAAAATATTTATGAAGAAAAACGAGAACTTCTCGGGGAAGGATCTTCAAAACACGAATCAATAAACGAGAATCACGAACTCACTTCAACCTTCCCCGGCAGCGGCGCCAAAAATTGATTTGTCAATTATAGATCGAGGGAGAAATCACAAAAGGTAAATAATGTGAAAACCCGGTGTTCGTTGTCCCGACGAAGGTGTGAATGGAATTGTGATTCGGGATCGTAATTCGTGAAGTGAATGTGAATAAGAGTGATTTTGATTTGGGTTTTTATACTACAAATAATGAAATAACAAACAACAATAACTAATTAAACTAAAGGAAAAATTAAGCTAAGCATACGAACCTAAAAACGGAAATTAAATTTTAAAACGTACGCGACGTAATTTAAAAACGTAATTAAAAGTAAATTTCTAAATTCTAAATCCTAAATTTATGAAAATAATTTTCCTAAACTCTAAATATTAAAAGAAAATTTTTTTTTTTTGACTTTTTAATTAATTAATATGAATTAAAAACTATGTTTAAGAAATTAAATGCTTAAAAATATTAAAACTATTTGTAAAAATCTGAAACTTTTCCAGAAGCTAATTTAAATAAAAAGAAATGCAAGAAAAATAAATTGGTGAAATCAGCAAGAGTAAATAAGCAGTAAGTAAAAATAAGCTAAAAAGAAGAAAGAGACTTTAAAAGAAATGAGGATGTAAGTTCTAGCAGATAAATCCCAAGGGTGCAAGTGGTATTGGTGTGTTATGTGTTGAGGCTGGGAAGTCTGAGACGAGGGTTCGAACCTGGCTCAGTTCTTTTGGCAAAAACATTATTTATTTATTTATTTATTATTTTTTTATTTTTCTTTTTGAAACTTAATTCTAAGCAGTGAATAAAAACTTTTTACAAAAGCAACCTTTTTGAAAACTAACATTAAACTGGTGAACAAGCTATAATCTAAATCAGTTTAATAAGAAAGTTTAGAAAAAAAAAAAAAAAACAATTGAAACTGAAAAAAAAACTTGAAGATAAGCTATAAGCTAAAAGATGAGAAACTAATAAGCTACTAATATCCAAATGCAATCTAAATAAGCTAAAATTACCTAAAAGAGCAGATCCTAGTTAGCTAATAAGCATAAAAATGAGCAATAACCACACAAGGGCTGCTATTGCATCAGCAGCCCTATGCCTACTTGCAACCCTATAATAAGCTACTAATTAAGCTGTAAAACCTTAAATAAGCTCAAACAGAAGGAGACTAACCTACAATCTATCAGTGCACCAAAATCTAGATCCTAATTGCAAATAGATAAGCAGATAATCAGCTATGAAAAGGGCTAGTTGGGCCTGATCTAGTGCAGATTTGGCCAAAGTATTTCCTGTATTGATGAGTTACCAGTAGCTTATAAAAGATTAAAGTTGAGTACTAAATGACACCTAAAAGACACTACTAAAAATGTTTAAAACATCAAGCTAATTAACAGCTTATTACTACCTTATTTCTCTAGAAAGTCGCACAAATCTCTTTGAATTCTCCTGATCCTCTAAAGACAGCTAGAATTCTTCTAAAAAACAGCTAAACAAAGTTGCTTGAATCAAAGTAAGGCTAGAATGAGGAGCAAATGAATAGTGATTACTCAGTTTGTACCCATATTCACCCATATACCAACTTTGTTCCAAACAGCACCTATGCTGATCTGATTTGAGGAATCTCAAATGAAATAGTCCTTTTAAAGCTATAAGTCAGAACTCCAACAACCACTAAACTTATTTCAAACTTAAGATGAGATTTTTTAAAAGAAATTAAGCTGTGAAAACAACTTATGCTTAATTTGACTTTATATTTGACTTTAAGCTAATATGAGGAAAATTTAGAAACATATAAACACTAATCACTAACCTATTATCAAACATCAAAAGCAATATCAAAATGAGCAGAAAAATCAAAATAAGTACTTACATTAAGAATTAAGCTGTTGACCAAATGTTGACTTCGATACAAAAATAATAAACTGAGTACAAAGTAAGAACTGGAAATGAAAATTAGACTAAGCTGAACAAAAATGCAGAAATCAGCTACAACTACTACTATACTACCCTACTCCTAATACCTAATAACCTAACCCTCAATTATCTAACACCCAATCCGTGAGTGAGGGTCTTGTATTTATAGCCTTCAGCTTCTAATCATAGCCCTTGATTTACCCTCTTGTCATCATATCCATCTATAGCCCTTGGATTGAACGTGTGAGGTGTCACCCCCAATCAGAGGTCTCCTTTTGTCCACGCTGGCCATCCGTGTGACTGACATTCCCTCTGACATGTCAGGTCTTGTGTGAAATTCCATTGATGCCCTTAATCTCTGTAATTTTTATTATTGGGAAAGTTAGGGTTCGTGCAACAGTAAAAATTGGGGAAAATAAAAGGCGGGTAAGAGTATTTTGGCTGGTGATAATTTCTTTTGACCGGGTTGTGGGAGTTGGGTCGTGGGTTATAGGGTGGATTCGGATCTTATAATAAAAAGGGAGGGCTGGTGTTGTAGACTTGGGTTTGATAATGGGCTTTGGGTTTATGGTGGACTATGGATTTGATAATGATAAATCCGGATTTGTAAGCATAGGATTTTTGTAGTTTTTGTAAAATTGTAAAAATGGAGGGCTGAATTTGTAATTATTTCAAAGTTGATCCAAGGGCTATTCTTGCCAATATTTGATTCTTCAAGGACTTTGAATGAACATAAACTTCCTGGCTTCGGCTTTAAATATCCTTTCCAAATCCCGTGCTCGTGTTTCTCGGGTTTTCCGTGTCTTTGGTCGTTTTTCACGATATCCGTCCCTGCAAATATAAAAACACAAAAACACAATATCTTTTGGCATTTTGGTCAGGTTTTTGGTTATTTTGGTCCGGTTTTGGTCGAGAAAAGGTATGTGAATAAGCACATACCAAACACACACAGAGTTAACACTAACTTCGTATATTACTTTGATTTTGATTGTGTAAAACTCGTACAACTCTCTTGTTAAACTAACAATCTTAGGGATCCTTTTATACACAACGGAAACCCTAATACTAACCGACTAAGAAGATATTCACGAATCTTCTATAAAGATACTTACACGTTTTTTATCTTTTCCTAACTTATCTCTAACAAACTTTCCTTACTTCACGACCAGACTTAACATAATAAGTCAACCAGACTTAATACAGACTACCAGATCTAATATGTATTACCAGACCTAATACAAAGACAGACCTAACTCTGACATATTACCAGACCTAAGTTTGTCTTCTCTTGAATCGTGTGATAATTCCCAACAGTGAGGTCGTTACTTGGTGTGCAAGAGTTACTCTCTTTGACTCAACTTTAGAACCCTTGTGAGTCTGATGGATCAAATCGCATAAGACAGGTGCCGAAATACCACATGGACACATCGCGTACAGTTAGAAAATCATTTTGGTCGGAGCAAATCATATGTATTTTTATTTTGAAATTCATTAAAATTAAACTTTTTTTACTTTGTTTTTTTAATTTCTTATTCTTAATTTTTTTATTGATGATAAACAATAAACTCGATATTTTGGATATTCGGATGATTACTATTTTTGGTTTGATTTGCATATTTAGAGATTTGGTTTTAAGTTATTGTGTATTACAGGATAAAACTTGAAGGCTGAGGGGCTGAATAATGCTATTTAAAAAAAAAATTGAAGAAGTTTAAATATCGTTTTTGTAATAAGAATTTCTGCTGCCAAATCTTACTGATGTAAACAGCAAATTTTGGTTGTTGCAAAAGTTACCATTGCAAAACCCGTAGCAAATTATAACCGTTGCAAATTATGTGTTGCAAAAAATATCCGTTGCAAAATTGTGAGAAAAGGTTTTCGTTGCAAAAAAGTCTAGTTCCAACGAATTATCTTTCATTGCAAAACGGTTGCAAAAAGTTTTCTGCATGTTGTAATTCGGCTGCAAATTAAATTTGCATGGAGCCTTTTTGCAATAGTCAGAATCCGTTGCATTTCCGTTGCAAATAGTCTTTTCCAACGGATTTGCATCGTATTGGGACGGTTGCATTAGGCCAGATTTGTTGTAGTGATAGTAAACATGCATGCATGTAGTTGAGGACTTGAGGACTAAATATATGCTTAGGTAACGAGTAAATTATAGTTCATATGATGCAATTGTGTGTAATAGTAGCATCTAAACTGGATTTGAAGCAATAGTTGGCCACAGTAATTAGGAACTTATAATCAAATTTTCACCAAAGTTTTAAATTATAGACAAGATTCGTATACGATGACAGAATAGCCATATTTTCGATCGAATACCACATCTAAAATGTCTAAGAGTCTAAGACCAACCATCATAAGGATTGTTGTTATATGTTGTAACCTGATAGAAATCCGAAGTCGTGTGAGTACACTTTCAGATCAATAAAATGGAGTGGATACCAATTTATGATCGGATAAAATCGAATTTGATTCAAGATTTTGTATGTGAGTATGTTTGCAGAATTTCGTGATCAAAGATATATTGGTTGATCAACCTTTTTCATTCTCCAAAAGAGAATCTATATATAAACGGTTTATTAGAAACGGTTTATAGGGTCCAAAAAACGGTTATTAGGGCCTAATAACTATAAAACAGTTATATTGATCTACACCAACTAGCAGCAGTATCTAGACACTAGCAGCAGAAACTAGCAACTAGCAGCAGAAACTAGCAACTAGCAGCAGAATCTAGCAGCAGAATCCAGATCAACTTTAATGTATTATTTGCCGCCCCATGGACCCCGCTTCTCTAGGGGGCGCTGCCCCCGAACCCCCGCCAAGGGGGCTACGCCCCCTTGGAACCACCGTTAGTCCCCCATTTTAGTGTAATCATAAATTAACTAACTAGTTCACAGCAAACAATCAAACTAATGCATAAATGAAATGTCAAGACGATTGAATTTCATATTAGTATATTATACATTCCAAATATTCGAATACCAAGGTTTCCTGAAAGATTGAACCTTGTAATATTCATATTGAATACATGATGATAATATACACATTAGTTTTACATACATAATTCTTACATGACACATTCTTTTACTAGCCTATGTCCCTATCCTTCATAAGTATATCAAAGCCAAGTCCCAGCTTCTTGAAGCAGCTAAACTTCATACTCATATAGGTAGTTCTTTTAATCTTGCACCTGCAAATGCAATTTTTCAAAAGAACTATTAAGAAGAACACTTCAACCTACCTTAACTTGCAGAACCGAACACATACCTTTGGGATAAATTTGATGTTGTGTTCCAAACTCTAGATGTTAAGCCTTCCACATTGAAAATTCTGCACCTAACGTCATATTAGGTGGGAATTGGGTATCTTAACATGAGAGCTTTCATATATGAAAATTCTGCACCTAATGAGTGTCAAATCATTATGCTTTTATGGATTATTTAGAAATAGTTTAGATGTGTTTTTTTTGGGTTTATTATGAAAAACGATTTCGTGCTTTGTAACATGTCAGAAGCTTGTTTTTTAAGTAAACCATCTATATACTTGACCCAATTTTGTTCATAATTTATTTTATGTTTCATATAAAACCATGAATTATATGTTAAAAATTTCCAGTAATATTATTAGAATATCCTAATTTAATTTATTTGATTATCAAGAAAAAAAATATTATGTTTCCCTCTATTATAAATTATGTCGTTTCATTTTCAGATACAATCCATTTATCCTTTTCCATTAACCTATATACTATAATAAAAAAAGTTACAGAATCACGTACCAATAAATTAACACTATATTTTTGCATTAATATAAATGTTATCACGAAAAACTTATATTAAAAAACATTGAAAAAGAAGTAGGTGCACGTATGTAGTAAATTTGTGCAAGTGAGCATTGCAATATATCTAATATTCTACTATTACGGTAATTGAACATATAACTTTTTATTTTATCATCCATTTAGATTCGTTTATCATACGAAATATTATATAGAAATATAAACTACAACCCCTATACAAAAATATATACATTTTCATAAGATTTTACGATCCCGATCCGATCCTACGATCACGATCTTGCAAAGCCAAAAACGATCATAGGTAGGATCCCAATCCTGACAACCTTGATTGATAGTGTATGGCCCACAAATTAATTAATATTAGATATTCATTTGCATTACCTTCAATTCATATGTGTATGAGACAACATATAAGTGCAACCCAATAATACGCTTTTTAATTACTTACGAGATAGGCGACTGACGCCGCGTTGCGGGCCTGCCTGTTTTTCGGCCGAGGTGATTTTGCATAAATAAAGTAGAATATTTAAGCGTTGTAAGACACCAAGTATGTAGAATACATATACATGTGTGCTTGTTTGGGGGAGGAGGAAAAAATCTGGCAAAAAATCAACACTTTTATTAAGCAACCAAACAAAGTTATTTAAATCAAATTCAGAATAATTTGACATATCATACTAAAACACTCGCCATACCTGCAACGTGCTGATGTGTAGTGCCAACAGACATGTGCGAGGCAAGTCAGTGACCATAGGTCTGATGTGATTATCCTTGTATCTCAACGATTTGTTTCGTAATCAACCAGTTCCATTGCAATCAATATAAAAGTCATAACAGTAATATGTGTGACTCAAAGGTTATTTCTTGTATTAACAGTCAAGTAGCCAATTTACATATGGGATATTCGTTACCAAAGGAGAATAACAAAAAATTCAGTAAGCAATTTATATTTGAATTTGAACATACATGGATCTTGTCAATTTTGTAGCGAGGTGAGGCATGTCTTCTGGCAGTAGTCTCATAAGCCCAGAATCTGCAACTTTAGACGGCAAAACTTGTGGAGCATATGGTCCCGGGATCTATTTTCTCCTTTCTATTCATGGGTCTGGAGCAGCGGAACAGGGGCCAAAACTTGGAGACGACATTTGACACGGGTTTTTCCTTTTGATAGCTGTAAGTAGATGGAAAAAAAATGTTAGTTTAAAGACAAAGATCTAATTAGAGGATGCATTAGGATTACGAAGTAACTTGTTTTATTTTATTTTATCAGGTTACTGAAATTTGGAGCAATGATTAACTCAGTTTTGTTGCGACGTATGTTTATAGATCATTTAAGCCCAAAAACGACAACCTAAGAAAATGAAAGGTTACCATCTATACAGATATCAGTAAGTCGACAAAACCATAAAATAAGCGAATCCAAACACGCTTTGAATATTAAAAAGTTATACCATATACGCCATTGTGGCTAAATCAAAGAGATTAACCCTTCTCGGTTTCTGACAAACCAAACGTGAAAAGCCACTGTTTCGTTTAATACCATTCATTCATATTCACCATCCCCTAACTAATTCAAACAAACGCACATGTTTAAATTAAAAATGAATGTTCAAAGATAATATCATAAGACCTTTGGTCGCTTACTCTTTGATCACACCATAATATGTTGACATTTTTTGAGCTCATCCAGATCCACCTCGTTGCCTGGTATCATAAATATGAGTCGATTCAGTGCTACAAATTGTACCAAGTAAATCAGTGAACACTATTCTACTGTTGTTATTTTATCAGCTCTAACGAAAACAAATGAAAGCAACATTCATCAGTGATTTTATATTCATCAGCTCTAACGACAACATAACTAAGCTCATTTATGTTTCGGATTATATTTCATAAGGCTCAAATTTGCGGCTTATTTTGAGACTTATGGGCTTATATAAGTTTATTACAATATGATAATCTTATATATAGCCATAAGTCTCATAATAAGGCGGGAAAGTGGTCTTATGTAATATAAGCCAATTGTGATAATAAGCTACGTAAACCTATGCCGGTGTTGTTTCGTAAGTATTGTATACCACATACAGGAGAATGGGAACGAAAAAAAGTAGAAAATCAGTTGGCAACACACCTGTATCAGCATTGATAACAGCAGCCACAGAAGAAACCGAAACTACATAAGGCGTAAGTTGGTTACCCACTAAACGCGCAGAAGTACAGCCCGCCATAGTATAGATACCTGTAAACGAAAAGCATAAAGAAGACGTAATAAACATACAGATGTCTTAAACTGTAAGCCAGGATACTAATGCATACTTATGATAAAGTTAGCTCTACCCGCATGCACTGCGACATCGTCCATTTTCCTCTTCCCTTTACCAGTGACGGACGCATCTAACAAACATTGCGGATAACAATCTACTGCCATCGTATGGAGCGGAACCGGTTCATTTATCGTTATACCATTCAACAAATAAGCTGCAACAACCTTCATTCTGTCAAAAGAAACAACACCGTTAATTCAATCAATCTTTATAAATCAAGTTCTAAACTTTACGCACGACATAAATGAACATGACCTCTACATTACCTTTACTATAAATTCCTCTATTTGGCAAATCGAGTTAATCAAGTCTACCACTATATCTAAACATGTTATACTGAATCATGTAGCCTTAGAGATCATCAAGACCCAATGAAAGAAAATATATTGTAGCCATCTACTATTGATTGCAAGGAAAGAGCAATGTGATAAAGTAGTTAACATATTACTGTTCGAATTTGCATATGCTACTACAAACTGAACCTAAATTCATAAATTCAATAGAAACACCAAACCATGTTTATCAATGATACGCTTCATGAAGGTTTCGAAAGATTGAAAAAAGCTATTACGCTACCTTTGAGCTTACCCAAACACCCCCTTAAACTTTTGTGCAATTACACCAAACAATATATGTTGTTAAGGGTTGGACGTGTGCATACCTTTACGTGTTGTCGGTTTGTGCTTCCCAAAGCTTAAAAAGCCTTGCTGAAGAAAAAAAAATCCCGAAACCAATATTTCACCTACGAATCCACAATGGTAACAATAGTTCAAAAAGGAAATTTTCTTGCAATATACAGAAGAAGAGAATATGAAAGGAACTTACGTGCTGATTATGGTTTTCTCCTATGACTTTAAACTTGAACTCATCAACGGTTCTTGGCCTTCCAGCCATTCTGTTCCAGTAAGTCGCTCTTGAGCACCTGCGAAAAAACCGTACTCAATTAGAGGTCGTGAAGTGATTTTTGTAAGCTCCCACCTATCTTGCCAACTCTAATAAAAAAACAAATTTCACATAGAATAATTCAAAAAAAAATTATAATCCTAAAAAAGCTTTAAAATATGAAAATGTCCAAACAACACACGAAATATATATAATCTAACGAATTCACTGACCAATAATTTCACTTTCCAAACGATTATACTCTACCTTCATGGTATCCGAATTGCAAAGAAGATTCATAATTTCTACAAAACCCACATAACAACGGTTCTTTAGCAATCCAGCTTCCCTGTTCACTTTCGTCATCGACTTCAGACCGTGGCTTCATTTCAGAAGTAACTCAGCTCAACATCTGCAAATTGTTAAAGTAAAGAGTAACCATTCAACCAAGACCAGTCACAAAGGTAAACAACTAAGCTAAACTTGTGGATCATTTTGATTACCTCTACCTCGGAGTATAGCGGGGCTAGGAGTAGACCATAACGGAGTCAGAAAAATCAGGCTCAGATATGCCTTTCCTTGGGCGGCTCGACTCACCCGCCATGGCTGCAACCACGTAACATTTGTGGTTACCCCGCCAAGATACGGTTATGTGTGAGCTTCACGCATGGAAGAGTTAATGTGCAGAAAAATTCATCATTGCCCCAGAAAATATAAGGTGAGTGAGACAACCGAAGCTTCATGCTTGAGATTTGCCAAAAAAGCTTACAACAGAGGATACATAAGCCATGGCTGCAGGTCTAGTAACCTGCTTCACCAAAATCCCTACAACCTCACGTTTAATGAAACCCATAGATGGTATGCTAAAAGTGAGACAAACGAAGGTTCATCATGAGATTTTGCCAAAAAGAAACTTACAACAGATGATACATAAGTAATTCTCCAAATGGCCTACAACCTCAGGTTGAATCTAACACCGTAGCTCAGGTCTGCAAGCAGCAAATACCATGACCAAACATGGTCCATGGCTGCAACCACCAAACATAGTGGTTTCCACAAACGGTATTCATCTGCCATGGCTGCAAGCTTAATAGCTGCCCCGCCAAGATGGGAAGATTGTCCTTTTAATGATAAAAACAAATCCAAACGCATTCATCATATGTCAAAACAGTTGTAAGAACTGTTCCGCATTTATTTTCATCCTCAAACATGTCTTTCCTGCATTCAAATGATACAAAAAAAATAATAATAAATAAAAAAAATTACCATATTTTTTTCCACATAATATTTAGTCTTAGTCAAAGCTCATAAATCAAAAACTGTTCCATTTCACAAAATACTAAATGTATTACAGTAATTACCAATCAAAATAAATTATAGTAATTTCATCAATCCAATTGAAAAAAAAACAATAGAAACTGTAAATAAAAGATTTGATAAAAGATATACACATACCTCAGGCATACACACACACCATCTTCAATAAATTAGCCGGATCTATCAAATACCGACCCGATGTGGTAAACGAACCACTGCTACTACCTTTTTTGTTTTTGTTCTACAAAGTTTAGAGTAAAAGTGTTTATGATTTTTTGTTTTTGGGCAGACAAAGCAAGTTAAAATAGAACGCCAAGGCTAAAGCTGTTATTGCCATAACTCTTTTTCCAGAAATGTGGTGCAATAAAAGATTAGGCTCAAATATGTATATGGTGGTCAGGTCATAGAAGTATCCGAATTTCGTTACGGTTGCAAAGAAACCTGGTTGCATAGCAGGGATATATGCTATGCCATCCGGTCATTGCCTTACCAAGTTAGGATTGGAACATCTCGCTGAAATTCCAACAATCATCACAGCCATAAAAACTTCTTTAAAAAACAATTTTACTTATAGGATATTAGAATCCATGAATAACATATTTGACAAAGCCGGAACAACCGCCATGGCTGCGTTAGTGTAAACGCCCTGCCAAGATACGGATGTTCTCGGACCTCAAACAGTTTCAGTAATATACCAATCATCATAGCCCATTATTCCGGCTACACTTACCGCATACTCAATAACAAATACACATATTCTACACATGCCTACCACATTCAATAAACACACATTACTATATATATTAAACCACATAGAATACGGTGACGTTTTACACCCATTTTTCCCGGCAAAAAACTGCAGGCTAAATAAGCCCAAGTTGTTAGCCTTTGTAATTTTGTATCTAGCCCAAATAACCCACCAACAATACCTGTTACTTACAGAACGGGGCCATTGTTGCTTTTGGCAGTGTTTGCGCAACCGATAACACATACTCGGATCTGTAAATATGGAAGCGAAGCCAAACACCCGCCATGGCTGCAACCACAGTTTGGCTGTGGCTGCCGTGCCAAGATGTGGTGGTCGATAAACTATACTTACAAAACACACAATGTTTAAAATTTTCTCAATTTTCAGCAGAAACGATAATAACAAATGAGCAGATAATCATTTTTTACCAAAAATGACAATAACCGTCTCGGCCTATACGTCGCCTTATTATCTTGCCGTTTTCATTTTCCACAAATAAAAAGAACAACAATGTCACCACCAAAGCATCCTTATACGTATCTCCTGCAACCAACAACCAAAATCAAAATTACTAAAAAGAAAAACTAAAAACTTCAATTTTTTTTAGTGTGTTAGATTTCTATCCAACCCAATTAAGTAATCCTTAAATCAGGCAAGTCTAAAGGGCTGTTTACTTTCTGCTTAATGTCCTGTTTGGTAACAAAACTGGCTGGAAACAGGAAACTTTGGTGTTTCTTTTTAACTTATTGCAAAAGAGAATCCTTAATGTGAAAGGGGGCAAAATTTGATGTTGTTTCTATCCAGGACGTTTTATAAAATATTTATAAAAATTCAAAAAGTTTATAAAAATTTATAAAAATTCAAAAATTTTATAAAAATTTATAAAAATTCAAAAAAACTTATAAAAAATTTGAATTTTTTAAAATTTTTTTCGAATTTTTATAATTTTTTTGAATTTTTAAAAAATTATAAACTTTTACAAATTTTTTGAATTTTTAAAAAATTATAAATTTTTATAAATTTTTTGAATTTTTTAAAAATTTTAATAAGTTTTTTCGAATTTTTATAATTTTTTATAAAATTTTCGAATTTTTTGAATTTTTAAAAATTTTCGAATTTTTTAAAATTTTTATAAATTTTTTCGAATTTTCATAAATTTTTCGAATTTTTATAAATTTTTTCCACCTACACTAGTTCGGGAAAAAAACTTGTATTACGATGGTCAATTAAGCATAAAAAAGAAACAACATATATCCACACAGACACTAACTAGAAACAGGACACATATATACACACAGACACTAACTAGAAACAGGAAAAAAAAAGAAACAGCCCCTAAACCCTAAAAGTAGAATTAACATAGCAATATTCATCAATTGAAACTTACTAAACGAAAGTTGAAACGAACTTACCGCACCACCAGATTCCGACCAAACGAATGGAAGAACTCACTACCAGAATCCATAATTAAACAAATTTATATATAGAAACCGGAAAGTTGGGTCAGATTTATTCGTGCCCTGGTGCACGTGTGAAGGTTGCTGAGGCAAGCGTTCCTTGCACTCTGCCATCCGCACACACAGTGCAGCAAAAGATTATATTTGACCAATCATCACAGTACAAAACATTAGCCTCAGAGCGGAATACACATATGTACCCGAAGCCGGCAAACTACAGTGGCTGCAACCCGCAGGTTGCCTCGCCAAGGTACCGACTTCTGGAAGGAACATGGTTCAGTTATGCAACTGCAACCATCCATCATCATCGGCCATTTTTTTTTATATATGGAAATGCAAACAGTAATTTATCATCATCGTTGATCACCCGACATGGCTGCAATCACATTCTCGGTGTGACTGCCTAGCCAAGATACGGGTGTTGCTGAGGCATGCATAGTAAACAATAATTTACCAGCATAGCAAACCACGGATGAGCAGTTGGCCTGCCATATCTGTTCGCAGCGGCATCCACACTACGCACGGTATGGCTACAAACCAACTGAGTTGCCATGGCAAGATTAGTCGACCCCCCGGCTGCAAACACGTTACGGTGATGCCCTGCCATGATAGGGGCGCATAAGACTAACCCAGCATCAACAAATTCATCAGGTTAGAACAGAGCAAGAAAGAAATGGTCACCAATATCTACAACCAACAAATAACCAACCACAGCCAATAACGAAAACCCAAAAATTAGGGTTTTCAAACAATCATTTTAAATCATATTAAAAGGTACTCCGTATTAGACTTTAAAAAACTATCCTATACTATATAATGTAAACAGAAACTATATTTCACTAAATTAAAACTTACCCAAAAGCATAGGTTCAAGCGCGTGAAGCTTATCCTCCACATCAAACTTATTCACCTGACGGCTCCAAACCTCGCAAAAGTTCGCACATGCAAAATAAAAACCCCACAAATCAAAAACTTTCAATCTTTTATATAAAAGCTCGAAAGGGAAATAATTTAAAGTCAAATTATTAAACCCCAATTCATTTTTAATGATCAAATAATTAAACCCTAACTGATTAAAAACTTTAAAAACTATATGATCAGACTTACTATTGATGGTAGGAGTGAAGATAACGGCGCAAGGTTGGCCAGAAAACCCAAAGACACGCCGGAGACATCATTCATAATTCCACTGTTCTTGTCTCTTCACGACCACTCATATTTTTTGTTCACTAATCCCTTCTTACGCCGCACCTTGAAATCGATTTGTTAGCATGGATCTGATAACTTCTCATCATACCCTCCAAAATCAAACCCGAGTATGTGTGTATGTTCTGGAAGACTCGAGTGAATGTATGCATCGTATAGGTATTAACAAAATTTAGGCGGACTGGACTGGAAGGGAATGGGCCACGCACAAAGGCTAAGAAGTTGGGCCATAATTTTGGCGGGAAAAAAGGGTGCAAAATGGCACCGTATTCTATGTGGTTTAATATATATTATAATTATTTAATAAATTATACGAGGCCATAACTCGAAGTTCCTAAGAAAACTGAGACGTGGGCTGAAAGGAAATTTTAAACATAAGCTAGCATAGATGATGATGATGATGATGTTAAGCCTGGCTACGAAACAAGCTACACGTAGGTTTTTTATTAGTTTAATTCGAAATCAAAAAAGCTTTTTACCAAAGGATGGAATAGATGCCTTAAGTTGGCGATGTGTAGTTTGATGGTCTACGGTTTCTTCATTAAAGATGGTCACCGCCAAAGAAAGTGAAAACACTATAAAAACTAGTATCCGTTGTTACTTCGCACGAGTATTTTTAGATCGAGGGTCATTTAGCTTGTTACATGACTTAATTAAAAATTGCATGTTTATTTATAAATAATGATAGTAAAAAAAATCAAAAGAAGACAATTGCAACTGCTAATTAAATATAGAGTTAATTTCATAAATGGTCCTTGTGGTCTGTCGGGTTTTACAAGTTTAGTCCCTAAACTTAGTTTTTAACCGATCCAGTTCCTGTGGTTGCGACCCATAACGGTTTTGGTCTCTGAGACTAACTGTCGTTAGTTTTTTCCGTTAGCTAACGACCGTTTGCAACAAACATTTGCACCGTTAGTCATTTATACTAACGACCGTTTATACTTAACTCAATATATATATATATATATATATATATATATATATATATATATATATATATATATATATATATATATATATATATATATATATATATATATTTTCTAAAAAAATTAAAAAAAAAAAATTGGTTTTCTGTTTTTTTTCTTTTTAAATATCTTTAAAATTTATACACGTTTTTATACACATTTTTATACACGTTTTCATACACACATTTTTATACACACATATTTTATACACACGTTTTTATATACATATTTTTATACAGTTTTATACACGTTTTTATACACACATTTTTATACACATATTTTTATACACGGTTTTATACACATGATTTTATACACATGTTTTTATGCACATGCTTTTATGCACACGTTTTTATACACATTTTTATACACATATTTATACACACATTTATACACACATTTTTATACACGTTTTTATACACACGTTTATACACACATTTAAAAACGTGTGTATAAATGTGTGTATAAAAATATGTATAAAAATATGTGTATAAATGTGTGTATAAAAACGTGTATAAAAATATGTGTATAAAAATGTGCATAAAAATGTATGTATAAATGTGTGTATAAAAACGTGTATAAAATATGTGTATAAAAACGTGTATAAAAATGTGTGTACAAAAACGTGTATATAATGTGTGTATTAAAACATGTGTATAAAAACGTGTATAAAAAAATATGTGTATAAAAATGTGTTGGGTCCATCAGTACCCAAGAATACTTAAAACAAGATTTGGACACAAATTAACTAAGTGTTAACTTAAACAGAGAACAATTCAAGTCACTGAGTGAACAGTCACTCAGTGAGTTATCTTCAGGATGCTTAAGGCGAATTCAAGAAGAAGGATTCACTACTCAGGAAGGCGGTACTCCCTGAGTAGGACTTAAGCCAAAGAAGAAGATGATGGTTCAGTGAGTGTTGGACAAGAACTCACTGAACCCCAGTCTCCTCAACAACATTAAGTGATTGAAGACTGAAGAACTCAACGCCTGAAAGAAAGGCGGGAAGATCTGGGAAGAGTTTAAGATAAGATCAAATCTTATCTTGTCAGGAAGAAACTTTCCCTAAGACGGCTAAAAGTCATGGAGTGTCAGACCAACCACTCCTAAAGACTTTATAGTCCATTCCCATTGGTTCTTGGAAATGACAATTACTGTTGTAATTGTCAGACACTCTTGCTTCAACAAGTTGTAGTTTTTTTTATCACTTTTACTCTTTGATACTTGTGTATAAATAGGTTCAAAAGGAGAGAAGTTGTGTGTGTTTTGTACATTGAAAGCTTAGACTTTTACAAAGCAACTTCTCTCCTACAAAGAGTAACGTATCCCTGAGATAGCTCAGTGGGTCGAATTGTTACCACTCAAAGCAAAGCTTGAGTTTAGATAGGAGACACCACCATACCTTGTCTGTTCAATCCCAAGTGTTTGTTCCGCAAAACACTTGGGTAATAGATTCTTTGATTCTTTTCTAATAAGAATTTAAACGTTGAAAAATACTTGTGAGTTTTTACTTTTACGTTTTCATTAATCTGTTAGAATTAATCATAACATTGTATTAGTCATAAACACGATTTGATTAACTTTCTAGTTAACTCTAAGCGTGTTAAGGGAACAACAAGTGGTATCAGAGCCTCTGGTTTATAAAATCTTTCAAAACTAACCAAGAGTGCTCAAGGTTTTTAAAACCAAGATCCTACTATGGCTGATATTAATGTACCCTAGCTGGTCGATAAAAAGGGTGGCAGCTATTCTGCTGTTGCACCCAGACTAGAAGCTGGAAAATTTAGCAAATGAAAAAAACGTATGATTTGCTATTTAACTAGTATGGAACCTTACTACATCACCTGTATCAGGGATGACCCATTTATCCCTAAGACTGCTGCAGGGCTAAACAAGCCTGAGGCACAATGGACCATTGATGAGAGGAGGGTGGTCAATCAAGACCAGCGCCTTAAAAGCATCCTTATATCTTGTCTTCCTGACGATATAATGGAATCAGTCATCAACTGTTTAACAACCAAGCAAACTTGGGATGACTTGGTTAATAGCTTTGAGGGCCCCTCAGATACCAAGGAAAACAAGGTCATGGACCTGAAACTTGAGTATAATACTTTCAGGGCAAAAGACTCTGAAAGTCTCTCTCAGACTTATACCAGATACAAGACTTTGATAAACGAACTATCAAATGATGGTGTAGTATTATCTAAGCATGAGACAAATGTTGGCTTTGTCAACAGTCTCCCTGAGAAGTGGCTAAACTTCTCACAAGGCCTGAGGAATGCTAATCACATTCAGACCCTTGAGCTCCCTGAAATCTATGAGAAATTTGTCTATGAGGACAACTTGATCTCAAGGAGATATCCTGACTCAAAAGCTCTTGAGTCCAAAAAGGCCTTAACCTCCACACCCATATCAACTGCTTTTTATACTAATGGTGTTGTGCAGGACTTTCAAGAGGATTCTGAGGATGAAATTGATGAAAGGACTAGTGATGAGTACCTAAAAGATCTAAACTTGGAATTCCAAGAGAGGGCACTCCTTGCTAGTTCAAAACGTTTCATCAAAAGAAACCAGTCCAACTTTTCCAAAGGAAAAGCAAATGAAACCACTGAATGCTTTAATTGTGGTAAAAAGGGTCATTTTGCTAGGGACTGTTATTCTAAAACCACCTCAGAACCCTCTTACAAATTTTCAGGAAATAGTTCCTCAGGAACTAGCAAGTTTCAACCTAGAATGTTTCAGTCGACACAACAATTTCAAAACAAGGGTCAAAAAGACTTTGAAGCAAAATATAGGAAAGCCAAGGCTAAACTTGCAATTCTTGAAACTAATCCCTCTATGTCTCAGGCTGCTCAAACATCCAAACCTGTTCAGGCAAAGAACAAGGTTTTAGTTGCTGAAGCCTATGGTTGGGATGAAGAAGAGGTCTCCTCAGATGAGAAAATTAGAGTGAGTGCACTGATGGCACTCTTTGAACGTGATCAGGCGGCTGTTGAGAAAAGCCATGCAAGGAATGGAGAGTGGGTAAACATCACCATGAAGAAGGTAAACACTTTACTTTCTATGGATGATGATTCTGATTGGCAGTCTTACATGAATTATATTTGTGTAGATCTTAAACTTGTTGAGGAACAAAGGCTTAACATGTGTTCAAAATATAACAACATGGTGTCAGAATTGAATAAATGTAGAGATGAATTGCTTGTACTAAAGCAAGCCAAATTAGAAACAATAACTCTACAAATTCAGAACACTGAAATTTTGAAACAAAACCAAGCCCTACAAACTGAACTTAACAAAGAAAAAGCTGTCATCCAAGGCTGGACCAAAAAGAACCCCAAGGTCTTTGACACTGTGGGATTAAGCTCTCAGAAAACCATTGGAATTGACCCTCTTATGGTTGATCCCAATGTGAGTCACAGTGAATTAACCTTTGTTCCAGCTGAGCAAGAAATGCTTCCCAAGTTTAATAACTGGATTGTCAGGGACAACCCAGTCAGTAAGTTACCAAACTTTGAGACTGGAAAGATCTTGCTTCCTGAAAGTCAGGCTTTGAAAAATATGCTTGGACTTACTGAACAACTCAGTAAGCTTGAACTCACTGAACAACTCAGTAATACTGAGTCTGTGAATGAGTCTGAATCAGAATCATACCCACCACTTCCTCCACTGAATACCCTTCAGGGTGCTGCACCAAACTTAGGCCTCCCACCAATGGTCTTCTCACCACACTCTCCAAAGGAGAGATCAGGAATGGGAACAACCATCCTGAAGAGACCAACCCTTGAAGTCTCAGTAAATACTGATGACTCATCAACTTCAGTCCCTTCTGAAGTAACTACTCAAAGCCCTGACTCAAAATTTGATCAGTTGGCTGAAATGGTCTGGAAGCTTGGTGAGAGGATTGCATCTTCAGAGAAATCTTCTCAATCCAAAAAGGAACAAAAACCAACTTCCTCAAAGACCAAACCAAAACCCTCAAAACCCCTTAAAAGATGTGAACTGTGTAACTATACCAATCATGTCACTGACGATTGCTATAGAATCCTTTATTGTATGGTTTGCAAAAAGGATGATCACAGGACCTCTGATCACAAAACACATTCAGTCACATCAAACATGGCAAGTCTTAAAGCCCAGTCTTTAAACTATCCTTCTGATTCTAAACAGAAACAGAAACAAAAGGAAAAGCCTTTTGCACCTTGCCCTTACTGTGGGTTCAATGACCACCATCCTAAGGATTGTCAAATTGACAATTGTTGTGAAAATAGTGGAAGTTCAACTCATAACACCTCAGGACGTGGTAAGGCCATTCAGGCCAATAGAGGTATGACAAAGTCAGCCTCTCAGTCCACTGAGTCTACATCAGCAATCAAATGTATAATATGTGGTAGCTCAGTCCACTCCACCACTGACAATAAGTCACTTGAAAATGTTAATAAGACCTTCAAAGCTAAGCCCTCCAAGAAGTGGAGTCCTAGAAAGAACTGACCCAGTTTACTATTTGTGCAGAAACATGCCAGGGATCCTGTTGGGCATCTTGATAGTGGATGTTCAAGGAGCATGACTGGTGTGAAGGAGTATCTGCACAAATATGTGGATGAATCAGGACCCAAAGTGATATTTGCTGATAACTCATTATGTCTCACTGAAGGTTATGGTTCAGTAAACTGCAATGGTATAGTCTTTACTAGGATAGCTTATGTAAATGGTCTAAAATACAATTTGATAAGTGTCAGTCAACTATGTGATGCGAAATACATAGTTTAGTTTGATGATAAACAAGGAATCATCTTCAATGCTAATAAGTAAGTTGTCCTTATTGCACCAAGAAGACATGATGTTTATGTGTTAGACATGTCCAGTCTGACTCATAATGGAACTTGTCTCTTTACCAAGGCCACTGATACTCTCAACTGGCTTTGGCATAAAAGACTCTCCCACCTGAACTTCAAAAACATAAACAACCTTGTAAAACAAAACAAGGTCCTTGGCTTACCATCTCTTGTGTTTTCAAAGGACAAACATGCTCAGCTTGTGAAAAAGGTAAACATCACAGAGCATCCTTTAAAACCAAAACCAACTTTTCCATCAGAAACTGCCTTCATCTTCTCCATATGGATCTATTTGGACCAATTAGTCCTAGATCCATTAACCATGAGAAGTATACTCTGGTCATTGTGGATGAATACTCAAGATACACTTGGGTATACTTCCTGATCAAAAAGAGTCAGGCAGCTGAAACAATTATGTCCTTTGTCAGGAACATTGAAAATCAGAATGACATCAAAGTCAAATAGATTAGGACTGACAATGGAACAGAGTTCAAAAATTATGAACTTGAATGTTTCTGTGATGAGAAAGGCATTTCACAAAATTTTTCCTCACCCTACACACCTAAACAAAATGGGGTGGCTGAAAGGAAAAATAAAACACTCATTGAAGCAGCTAGGATAATGCTGAATGGATCAGTCCTTTCCAAACACTTTTGGACTGAAGCAGTAAAGACTGCCTGTTACACACAAAACAGATCCATCATTGTCAAGAGACATAGCAAAACTCCTTGTGAGTTATTCATGGGAAGAATCCCTGACATCAACTACTTTCATGTCTTTGGGTGTCCTGTGTTTATTCATAATAACAAGGATCACTTAGGAAAATTTGATGCCAAAGCTGATGATGGATACTTCCTAGGATACTCCCTTGTCTCAAAGGCCTTCAGGGTGTTCAACACTAGGAGACAGCATGCTGAGGAAACATTTCATGTTACCTTTGATGAGAGCACTGATGCAATCAGTGTCTCTAACAACTCAGTGGAAGAGATAGGTATTGATGAATCATCAAGATACCCTCCTGATGAACATCATGCTGATAATGGTGCTTCCACTCAGTACCATGCAAATGCTGACATCTCCTATTACATCATTCCCCACAACCTTCCTTACCCAACCATCACTGAGTTTATTGAAGCACAAAATACTGATGAATTCATTCAGTCAGTACAAAGTGCTCAGGTACTAAACAATCTCAGTGATGAGTCAACCCACTCAGACACTCAAGATGCTAAAGAACATCATGTGTCTGATCCTGATCCTACCCATCAGGCCTCTACAAATTCTAATCAGTTTCCAAGACCTCAGGACAGTTGGACTAGGTCTCAGGATATAGAACTTGTCAATATAATTGGTGAGCCTACTGAAGGCATGCTCACAAGAAGCATGGCTGCTGAACTGAGAGCAGCCTCAGCCAATGAATGCCTATTTGTGGACTTCATTTCCACAATTGAACCCAAAAGTGTTAAGGAAGCACTAAAACATCCATGTTGGGTTCAAGCCATGAATTATGAACTGGAACAATTTGACAGAAACAAGGTAATGACCTTGGTCAAATGTCCTGAAGATGTTTCAGTCATTGGCATGAAATGGGTATTTAAAAACAAATCTGATGAAAATGGCATAGTCATTAAAAATAAAGCCAGACTTGTAGCCAAAGGCTATAATCAACAAGAAGGCATTGACTATGAAGAAACATTTGCACCAGTAGCAAGGATGGAAGCCATCAGGATCTTCCTTGCTTTTGCTACATACATGAACTTCAAGGTGCACCAAATGGATGTTAAAAGTGCATTCTTAAATGGCTCACTGAAAGAAGAAGTTTATGTTCAGCAACCTCCTGGATTTGAGAGCCATGAGTTTCCTGATCATGTCTGCAAGCTTAACAAAGCCCTTTATGGACTGAAACAAGCTCCCAGGGCATGGTATTAGACTCTTTCAGCCTTCTTGATCTAAAACAAATTTGTCAGAGGCAAGATAGACAACACATTGTTTATCTACAAGACAAATAATGATGTCATACTTGTACAAGTGTATGTTGATGACATCATCTTTGGCTCAACAAATTATAAACTTTGCAAACAGTTTGAAAAACTAATGGCAAAGAAATTTGAAATGAGCATGATGGGAGAACTGACTTACTTCCTTGGTCTACAAATCAAGCAGACTGATAAAGGAACCTCTATCAGTCAAGAGAAGTATGTCAAAAGCCTACTGAAGAAGTATGAGCTCAGTGACTGTGCCTCAGTCAAGACTCCCATGGTACCCCCAAACAACCTTGGTCCTGATCTTACTGGTAAACCAGTGAATCAAACTCTTTTTAGAGGAATGATAGGATCACTGATGTATTTACTTGCATCAAGGCCTGATATCCAATTCTCAGTCTGCTTATGTGCCAGATATCAATCTGACCAAAGAGAGACTCATATCACTGCTGTGAAAAGGATATTCAGGTACCTGAAAGGTACTCCAAACCTTGGATTATATTATCCAAAATGTTCAGGCCTTGATCTTAAAGGCTACTCAGATTCTGACTATGCTGGATGCAACATGGACATAAAAAGCACCTCAGGCTCTTGCCAAATTCTTGGTGGAAAACTAGTATGTTGGAGTGCTAAGAAGCAACAATCAGTTGCCATGTCCTCAGCTGAAGTTGAATATGTTGCAGCAGCAAGTTGTTGTGCAAATGTTGTGGAACGGTTTTGTTCGTTTGAGATATTTATGTATTGAATGTGTTTAGCATACGGAATCTACTACAACACACTTAAAAGAACACAAGGTGGTGAGTTTAAGTAAACGTGAGAATGCAATGAACAAAGAACACAACTTTGGTTAACACAAAACGATTCAATATTATTGATGAAATAATACGGTTGATCTAAGTATCACCGGGATTACAAAGTAATCTTGAATCTAAGATTGTAAAAAGGATTTGTGAATTGAAGTAACTAGGTTACTTGAGAGATAGTTTGTTTTTGGTTATTAGTTGGTAAAGATGCATGCATGAAGTGGTGACTAAGATATCCTTTTATAAGATAAGGATATCTTATTACAAGATTGTCAAGTGGTTGAATATAAAATTATACTTTGACTATATTGGCGCCTACAATTAAATACAACTACCAATGTACAGCTCTGCCATATTCTTCTGTGAACCACAGAGGACTAAACTACTTCTACATAACGTATAACAATGTACAAAGACTAATAATTCAACTAAATATCTATTACAAAATATCTAATCGACTTGACATAAGCTTGGCAGGCTCATCATCAACTAGCAGTACCTTCTACCCAGAAGGTACTGGTAGAACATCTTCATACTCTTCAAAATCAACTAGCAGGCTCTTTAACATCTTTGGCAGGCTCTTTGACTTTGAACATTTTATTCCCAACAATCCTCCCCTAAACTTGTTATTTCCATTAAAATACACAAGTTTCTGATGAATAAAATACATACCTTGAGGATTTGAGAGAACTCTTCCAAAAACCTTCATTCTCTGTTCTTCCTTTTTCTTTCATATTGCTCAGATATGCTCCTCAGCAAACTCTGAACAATTTCTGAGTTCTCATCATCTTTGTCACACCTTAATCTCTTGGAGATCATAGTTTTAAGCACTTCATAACTAAGTGGATACTCTTTCTCAGCCAACATAAAGAGTTCTATCCCACTCTGTGTGAAAAGGTGATGAATATTGCTATGGCTTAGAAATTCCCAAGTTGTTGAAGGATCATAATAGGGAAATTTCCAATGAACATCTTTGGGTTCAGGATCAAACATCCTATTGAATTCTACCCATAGTTCCTGTTCCTTAGCATCTGTACTAGAAGTTGTGTCTAGCCTAATCTGCACTAGATTCCACAATTCTTCCAAATCTGCTCTGTCACATGCTCTAACTAAATTTTCAAAATTCTTGAAGATAGCAAACTGACCCCCAACCCTTGTTATTTTCCATGATTTTCCTAATCTATCATGGTTGATCTCCCAATCAATAATAGGTCTTCTACAGCTAATTGGATCAGCATGTATGATAGTAGGCAAAGTAATCAACATTTTACTTACTTGCTCTGTGTCCAATTTTGCTACTTCTTTCTTCTGAGCATCCTTCTTCTTCATTGAGGGGTGTACATCAGATGGAACATTGTAGTAAAGACTTTTGTAGGCTTGAAGATACAGGAAGAAGATTTCATCAGCAGATTTCTTCTTAAGTTGATAATCAGTCCAATTTGCTTGACCTTTCAGAAATCTCTTCATAAAAATCACCTGATCTTTCTGAGCTTGTCCTACCTTAAAACCTCTCTTCTGACTTTCCTTCATCTTCTCAAAAATGTCAGCCAAAGCTGCTTCTTTATACTTCTTGTTGATGAATGATTCAAGTGCTTCTGTTTTCTCATCAGAATTGAGATTCTTGTCATTTACTATAATTGCTGCTTGACCTTTCACAATTGGATCATTATTGATAATCCATAGCATCTGAGCATCAAAGGTTTCTTGAGCAATTTGAGTATCAAGAAGAGTCTGAGCAGCATCTTCAGCATTTTTCTGCTCTTTCATTACTACAAGCATTCTTGAAGCTTCAAGTGCTTTTAGCTCTTCTTCATGAACCCTTTTAGCTTCTTCTTCTCCTAAAGCCATCTGAATTTGCTGAGTTCTTTTCAACTTCTTGGACTTTGGCTCATCTTCAATCATAATGCTTTTGCCCTTATCCTTTGGAGTTGGTATTTGTGATGGAGCAGAAGATTGCTCATCAGCAGCAAAAATCCTCCCCTGAACAAACAAATTCCCTTGAGGCTCTAAATCCCTCTTTCTCTTGTACACTTTCTCAGCAGACCCTTTGTACCCCATAGCCAATAGCCTTTCTATCCTAGCAGGCTCTTCTTCTGGCCTAGCAGGCTCTTGCCCTGCTCTAACAGGCTCTTCATCATAAACTTGAGTTCCATCATGGAATTCAAATTGAGCCTCTTCCTCATCTTCAGAACTATCCATCCTCCCCTTTTTAGAAGAGTGACCTATCCTATCATCATCTGACTTTGAAGAACTAGATAAAACAGCCTTTGCAGATCTTTTACCCTTCAACTTCTTCACTTTATCCTCCAATTTCTTTACCCTCTTTACTAATTTGATTTTGATCTCAGAAAACTTCTTGTTTTGACTTTTAAGAGCTTCTTCTAAGATCTTCACCTTCTCCTTTAGTTCTTGCATTGTCTGAGGTGATTGGGGTTGTGATACATGATGTGATGATGTAGGTGGTGTTGCTGATGGTACTGGAGATGGTATTGGTGTTGTTTGATGTGTTGGTGAAATGTAACCATGTGAAGAACTAGATGATTGTGTTTCAGCTGATGGTGTTGGTTCTTCTGGATGTTGTGGTAACATTTCATCAAAAAGTGGAATATCTTCCCCTCTAAAACCAATTCTCATATTTGAAAATACTTTGTGAGAAAGTTTTGGTGTGTCATAAATTGAGTCTGTGGGAAGTAACAAATGTTTTAATTTTGCAATGATGCATCCAATAAATCTTGGATACATCAAAAACTTTGTTTCACTTTTCACATTTTTAATCAATCCTTCAAAAATATGTTTTGAAAAATTGTATTTTCTGTTTGTAGCTAAGCAAATGAGAGCAGAAGCCATGTTTCCACTAAATTGCTCCCAAGATGTTTTCTTCTGGCTCAAACAGTGAAGGATTGTGTGAATAAAAAATCTCCATTGTGGAGTAAGATGCTTTTTCAGAAAAGTGAGTTTGTTAGACTCAGCATGATACCCCATTCTTTGTAAATTTTCAAAAATTTCAGTATCTGGTGACTGACTAATACCATCAGAATCATCCAAATGAAGATGTCTTCTTATGGATGACTCAGTAAGAGTCAAATGTTTACCATCCATTTTGGCCTTAATTCTTTGTTCCCCATTTTCAGAAGTTTTAATTTTAGCAGATTGCCAAAATTGTAAAATTTGAGTTTCATAAATAGTGGGATTGACTAGTAAAGCAAACCTGATGTAGGAGTTGTTTAAAAAGTCCACTACTTGATGAAATGAGGCATTATCCTTTGACTTCTCCAAAAATGCTAATTGATTGTGACGTTGGACAAAGTTTAGAACAACTGTGGAAGCCATAATGAAAATTTTGAATATGATGGTGGGATTTGTTGGTAGTACTGGTAGAAGATGAAAGGTGTATGTGAATTATGATAATGACTGATGAAAGAAGATATGTGAGAATTACTTTTAACCGACAATAAGAAAGATTATAATAAGTAATTGAAAAGGCGGTTAAAAAGATCTTTTATATGTGAAATATAATATAATATTATCATCAGTAATTTACATAACTACCCCAACGGCTAATTTTAACTACCAGGCCTAATGGCTAAAACTTTTTCTAACAGGCTCAACGGCTATCTAGCAGTACCATTTTCCTCTAGCAGTACCAATTTTGAACTACCAGTACCTTTGAAAGTTTTATAAAAATCCCTTATAGTTTTTAGCAAACTACCAGCTATCAACGGATTTGAGTTGTCTTTACCAAAAGCCGTTTGCTTAAGGACTAGCTAACTATTTACAATTAAGTATGGTTAGTTAACAACCATATAGTTTTTGGTAAACTATCAACCATCAACGGATTTGAGTTGTCTTTACCAAAAGCCGTTTGCTTATGGACTAGCCAACTCTTAAGTTTGTAAAAACTTGGTGAGCTGAATACCAAAAGCCATGATGGCCCAAAGATGGTGCAATTTCCTTGGATGGAGGAAATTAAAAAGGCAATGATGCTGTGTATCTTGGATGATTGGTTCAACAATTGAAATCATCTAATGTCATGCCTTTAAGTTGAAACTTTCCTTAGGTTGATCTAGATAGAACTTTCTCCTTGAGAAATGCTTCATCCCTTCTAGATATGTGATCTAACTCTCTCTTTTTCAACTTTGCATCATCTTGTATGCTCTTGTCTTTCCTTTCATAAATTGGTTTCTCTTCCATTCTGGGCTATTAATTCCTCCCCTGAGATTGTTATCTCTCCTGAAAAGAATATAACTTTTGTTGCTCCTTTTTGTTTGGAAGAACTCTTGTTTTGTTATCAACCTGAAATGTGTTAGTTGCAAACCAAAAGAACAAAGTGCAAAGCACTTGATCTATAGAATTTTAAACATTCAAGCATCAATGTGAAACAAAACATAGGAATTTTATATCAGCAGGACCAATTATGAACTAACAGGACCTTTTGACTAACTAGCAGTACCATGTTTAAAAGCTAATACCAGTTAATTTTATGAACAAAAACACATGTTTTTTAAAGATTTATCATTCCAATACCTCCTACAAGATATTTGAATCTACCTAAATCAAAAGATTTGGTGAGAAGGTCTGCATAATTGTTTTCAGAATCAATTTTAACTACTTGAATTAACCTTTTCTCATTGCAATCCCTTATGAAATGGTGTCTTATTTCAATGTGTTTTGTTTTTGAGTGTTGAACTGGGTTTTTAATGATACAAATAGTACTGCTATTGTCAATATAAATAATGGTGTTAAGAAAATTGTACCCATAGTCAAGCATTTGATTTTGCATCCAAAGAACTTGGCCACAACAACTTGCACCAGCAACATATTCTGCCTCAGTTGTAGAATTGGCCACCATTGTTTGTTTCTTGCATTGCCAAGAGATTAGTCTGCAACCAAGAAATTGACATCCACCAGTTGTGGATTTTCTGTCTAGAGTTGCACCAGCATAGTCACTACCGAATAAGCCACCAATTCAAAAGATGATTCCCTTGGATACCAAAGACCCAACCTAGGTTGACCCTTAAGATATCTAAAGATTCTTTTGACTGCTGTGAGATGAGAGATCTTGGGATGTATTTGAAACCTTGCACATACACATACTGGGAACATGATATCTGGTCTTGATGATGTAAGATACATCAGAGACCCAATCATTGATCTATAATTGTGCAAATCCATATTTTCTCCTTCAGCATCCTTGAGTAGCCCTTTGTCTGGATCCATTGGTGTACTTGCAACCTTAGAATCAGTAAAATTAAATTTCCTTAGGATCTCTGCTACATACTTATCTTGGCTGATAAATATGCCTTCTTTGGATTGTTTCACTTGGAGACCCAAAAAGAAAGTAAGTTCCCCCATGGAACTCATTTCAAACTTACTGTGCATAAGTTTTTCAAATTCTACACACAAGTCTTGGTTTGTTGATCCAAAGATTATGTCATCAACATAAATCTGTACTAACAAGATGTCTTTCTTTGTTCTTTTGATGAACAAAGTTGGATCAATCCTGCCTCTTTGGAATCCACTTTCTAGTAGAAAACAAGCCAATGTTTCATACCATGCCCTAGGAGCTTGGTGTAGGCCATACAAAGCCTTGGTAACCTTGTAAACTTTGTCTGGATACTCTGCACCAATGAAGCCTGGAGGTTGAGACACATATACTGGTTCTTCAATTTCACCATATAAAAATGCACTCTTAACATCCATTTGATAGACAGTGAAGCCTATGAATGAAGCATAGGCCAAGAAAAGCCTAATTGCTTCAAGTCTTGCAACTGGAGCAAACACTTCTTCATAATCTACCCCTTCTTCTTGAGTATACCCTTGTGCTACCAATCTAGCCTTGTTTCTGATCACTATACCCCTTTCATCTTTCTTGTTTCTGAACACCCATTTGGTTCCAATTGCCCTATGACCTCTGGACAAATCAACCAATATCCAAACCTTCTGAATCTTGAATTGGAGAAGCTCTTCTTGCATAGCTTCCACCCAACTTGCATCATCTAAAGCTTTGTTTATGTTTTTGGGTTCAGCCTGAGATAGAAAACATGAAAACAGGCATATATTGGAATTATCATTATTCTTTTCTTCATAAATAGAGGAGATAAACCCTTCTTCATCTGAAGATAAGACTTGAGATAAACCAACTTGAGATCTTGTTCTAACACCAGAATGTATGCTTCCAATCACATCATCAGTTGAGTGATCTTTGAGAATTCTAGTGTTTGGTGTTTTAGGAACTTCATAAGTAGATGGAAGATTGCTAATCCCCCTCTCTTCTTGGAAAGAATCATCTCTTTGAACATTCAATGGCTCAGCAGTATCAATACTTGAACTAGCAGGACCATCTAAAGAACTAGCAGTACCATTGACATTAGTACCACTTTCTTGATTCTCTTGATTCTGAGTTCCTTGATCTTCTTCACTGCCTTCATTTCTTGTGTTTGAAGGTCCTTCTTGACTTGAAGATAGATCCATACTTTTTCAAATTGGCATCCAGATGTAATCTTGATCTTTAGAAGTTTCAACATTGTCTTCAAAACCTGCATCATCATTAGTATTTGTACCTGAAACAGGCACATAATTCATAGATTCTGAAAGCCTATCAATATCAAACATCCAATCTGGTCCAATTCCTTTCACATTTGTTAGTTTCTCTTGAAACTCTATGTGAAGATTCTCTTCTACTAGCCTAGTGCAAGTGTTAAACACTCTATAGGCCTTACTCTGCAAGGAATACCCTATCAAATAGCCAACATCTGCTTTTCCATCAAACTTGCCTAAATGATCTTTTGTATTTAGAATAGTGACATGACAACCAAAAGGTCTCATAAAACTTAAAGATGGTGTTCTACCAAAGAAAAGTTCATAAGGTGTCTTTCTATGTGGCTTTGTCACAAGAAACCTGTTTTGTACATAACAAGCAGTACCAACTGCTTCAGCCCAAAATGAAATAGGCAACTTAGAGTCTACTAACATAGTTCTAGCAGCCTCTATAAGTGTTCTATTCTTTCTTTCTGCTACCCCATTTTGCTGAGGTGTTCTAGCTACACTAAACTCTCTTTTTATGCCTTTTTCCTTGCAAAAGTCATCCATAACTCTATTCTTGAACTCTGTCCCATTGTCACACCTGATGACTTTGACCTTCTTATCAGATTGGTTTTCTACCTCAGTGATATATGTTTTAAGTATCTCACTAGTTTCATGTTTAGATCTTAAGAAGAAAACCCATGAAAATCTGCTATAATCATCAGTAACAACCAGACAATATCTTTTACCATTCAAGCTGCACAGATTAGTAGGACCAAAGAGATCCATATGGAGCATATGTAAAGCCTGAGAAATAGAGTTTTGGGTCTTGGGCTTACAAGAAGCTCTATGTTGTTTGCCTTTTAGACAATCAACACAGGATTGGTCGTTTTGGAAAATCTTTTTGGGTAAACCTCTTACCAAATCATATTTTGCAATAGTGTTGATTGTTTTAAAGTTTACATGACCAAGCCTTCTATGCCAAAGCATAGATTCATCCAATGAGGCTTTTGCTACCAAACAAGTTAGACTCTCCTTAGGATCAATGTTCTTTAAATTGACACTGTACATATTGTTCCTTTTTGGAATTTTAAGAAGGATCTGACTCTCATCAGGCATCTTAAAATCAGAAGAAAGAACCATACATTCATTGTTAGTAAAGAGAACATTGTTCTTTTTGTCACACATTTGTGAGACACTAAGAAGATTAAACTGAAGTTCTTTCACAAAATACACATTTTCAAAATCTAGTTTACTGGTTTTGATAGTACCTTTACCAGTGATCTTTCCTTTTATTCCTCCCTCAAAGGTAACATATCCTCCATCAAAAGTTTTGAAGTCTGAGAGGAATGACATGTTGCCTGTCATGTGCCTTGAACATCCACTATCAACATATCCTTGATCTTCAATATCAGTTGAATGTTCCTGCACATGAATAAACATATTAGTTTCCTTGGGGTACCCAAGCCATGACAGACTTGGGTTTGCCTCTTGCATCAATGAAATCAAACCTTTTCAGGATTGTTGATGCACCTTTTGATTGGATTGGTTTCCAAATCCAACATGCTGAGGACTTAACAGCACTTTCCCTTTTAATCCATTGTGTGGTCTTTGGTCTATCAGTACCAATTTTGGTAATACCAATCTTGGCAGTACCATTTGGTCTAGCAGGACCTTTTGGTCTAGCAGGACCTTTGGTTTTTGGTTTCCAAATTTGTGTTTTGACCACAGATTTCTTTTGAATAGGACTATTTACAACTGTTGGTACACGTTTTAAAGTGTTTCTTGTACCCTTATCAGTTGGTTTTGCAATAACAGGCTTATGTTGTCTAACAGTATGTTTAGCATTTGTGGTGTTAGACTTAACAAAACCTTTTCTGGGGTGAGTAACATTTGTTTTAGACTTTGATTTACTCCCAGAAACCCATTTATTTCAATAAGCATGAAGATGATTAAAGCTACCACAATAATAACAAGCCTTATTGAACATAACAAAGTCATCACCTAGTTGTTGTGACTTAAGGTTGTTCCAATTTCTTTGGCTTCCCCTAGGTTTGTTATTACATTTCTTACAACTTTCAACTGTTTTCAAAACAGCTTTAGCCTTAGCTTTAACTTCAACCTTCTTAGGACTGAGTGGTCCTACTTTGATTCCTTTGATAGGAATAGTCTCATCTTCATCATCATCAGATACCCAATCTTCAATAATTAGGACATCTGGTCTCTTATCAGTGAGCACCTTAGAGAGTGGGGCATTCTTAGCACTCTCAGAAGGTTTACTTATCACTACAGGTTTAGCCAATGGTTTGTTAATGACTTCATGCACACCTGATTCAGCAAGATCTGATCCTGGAGGACAAGGAATTCCTCTATAAGGAGGTGGACATTCATTGTATCCTATCCCTGATTTTATTCTCTTATTCATCTGATTATCTACTATGCTCCTAGTACATGCAGAAGCATTTTCTAATTTAGTAACAGTCAGTTGAATATTATCTCTAGCCAATGTTACTTTAGTGCACTCAGTCCTTACCATTTCTATTTCTGAATCTTTCAAAAATATTTGTCTATTAAGAGCAGCTTTAGCATCAGAAAATGTGAGTTCATTTTCTCTATAGTGAATGATTTGTTTTTCTAGTTTGGCCATACCACACTGATGGTTAAATAAGGTTTGATTGGTTTTTCTTTCTTCTATTTTTAGCTCATCATAAGATTTTCTTATAACTTCTAATTCTTTAAGAAATTTACAATTGCTAGAACATTTGATAGTTTGTACCTCAGGAGTGGAGAATGCCATCAAAGCCAATTCATCAGAAGTTGACTCATCTTCACCCATGAAACTCCAATCAAAACCCATGCCATCAATAGCAACCATTGCTTTTGGCTCAGCAACTTCAACAACCTTACTCTTGCTTTCAAAGCTTCCTTTATTTCTGTTGTCAAACCCTCTACCCTTGTCATCCTGCTTCTTAGGTCTTCTACACTCTCTAGAGTAGTGACCTTTCATGTGGCAGTTGTAACACTCCACTTTTGACTTATCATAGCCAGCAGGCTCATTTCCATTTATCATTATCTTCTTGCCAGTCCTCATCAACAACTTCTTAGCTCTAATGCTTAAAAGTGAAAGTTACCACTTTATGTCCATCACTTCAAGATCATCAGGATGAATCTCTTGAAGATCTTCAAATGTTAATACGGACCCATTGTGTTGAGATGTAAGAAAAGCACACCCAATTGTTTCATCTAAAATGGATTTGGTACTACTAGAAGTACTAGCAGTACCAAAGGTTGTGTTGGCAATACCTTCTTCTCTGCCACCTTTTTCTTCATTATCAGCCTTTGAGATGCTTGGTGATGAAACAAATGCCATATTTCCTGAACTTGACCCAGTAGTCTTCTTTACTTCATGTTCTACAATTTTGAAATTGTTGTAGAGATCATTGAGACTCATCTGGTCAATATCTGGCTTGTTCTCCTAGACAATGACATGCATAGACCATTCTAAAGGTAAACTCCTAAGAAATTTAGAGTTTAGGTCTTCTTGAGTTATCATCACTTCATGGATGGCTAACTGACTTGCAAGCTTCTGAAGTCTATTGAACATACTGTCCAAAGACTCATTGGTTGTGGCTGTGAAGTTCTCAAATTGTTGTTTGAGAAGTGTTTTCTATGTTTTCTTGGTAGCATCATTACCACCAAACCTAGCCACAATAGCTTCAAAAAGGGTTTTGGCATCTTTGTATTTGTTAAAGATCAGAAGTTGATCATTTGGAATAGTCATCAGTAACATACTCCTTGCTTTTAGATCTTTTCTCTTCTGAACTTTTTCATCTGCATTTGATGGTTGGTCTTGTATTCTTGTTACAAGAGCATCATTTACTGTTGTAGTGGTGATTTGGGGTTTAAATGAATTGCCTTGTTCAATGATCTCCCAAAGTGCATAGTCCTGCACTTGAAAGTATTGTTCAACCCTTAGTCTCCACATTTCAAACTCATTTTGCTTAAGTAATGGAAGTTTAGCTGCAACATTTGTTTGAATATGTTCAACATCCATTGTTCTTTTAAATTAGTAAATATCAAGCCTAACTCTGAATGAAAAGTCAACTCAGTGACTATGGAATTCAGTACAAGATGGTTCCCATCTTTTGTGATAACACAAGTGCAATTGCCATCTCAAATAACCCTGTTCTTCATCAGAGAACAAAACACATTAATATTAGATATCACTTCATCAGGGACCATGTCATGAATGGTGACATTGAATTACACTTCATTCCTACTAAATATCAGCTAGTTGATATATTCACCAAGCCATTGGATGAACCAACTTTCACCAGACTGAAAGTTGAACTAGGAATGTTGGATATTGAGAATCAGTTCACTGATTGACTCCATCCAAATATGTGTAAATTCTGAATCCCTGACTCAATGTGTTCTTCAGTGAGAAAGGTCACTGAACTTCAGGAACTAAACCCAAGTTCCTGAACCCTTAACCCTCAGGAATTAAACCCAAGTTCCTGAATTCTTGGTCCTCAGGAACTAAACCCAAGTTCCTGAACCCTTGAACCTCAGGAATTAAACCCAAATTCCTGAACATTAGAACCATCAGTGACTAAACCCAAGTCCTGACAATCAGGTTCACTGAATGAAAAGTCATTCAGGGTCCTCAAGAGACATTAAATACTAACTTAAATGCTCTAAGTATCTAGTTAGTAAATGTCCGAGGTTGGTAACTGAACTCATATTTAATTTAAGAATATTTGTTCTTTTTGCCTTTCTGGCTTCCACCTCTGGGCCCCCACATTCCCACTTGGCATTAAATGCCTCTCCAATCACATTACAGATATGTGATGACTCATCTCTGCAAATTACACTTTTGCAGAACTGCTCAACTGTTCACCTTGACTGTTGCGCCAAACCAAGGAAAGTGGAGTGGTGGCATTAAATGCGGATCCCAAAACATTTTATTCAAAACAGTTTCTGAAAATTCTTTTTGAATAAATAAAATCCGCTTAATGCCTAAAATACCCTCCACTTCACTTCCCTATAAATACCCCAACCAAAATAACAACACACACGTCTATTAGAAATTTTAAGCAAATTCTGCCCATTTTTTCTCAAAACTAATAGTGTGTGTGTTCTTAGCTTTAAGAAATCCTAACCATCTTTGTTACCCAGACTTACCAACAAATATGGCTTCTTCTAAAGCTGTGACATACGCCCCTAATGTGGATCTCACATTGGAGGGTATAGACCTCACCAAGAACAATGTGGTGGGAAACTTTTCCTATCCACAAAAGTTCCATGCTTACATGAATGTGATGAAATATCTTCAAAACTGTTTTCTTGCAAAAGCATTTACCAAAACCCCATCAGTCATCTACCATGACTACTTAAGGGAATTCTGGTGTACTGCTGTGGCTACCTGCCCAAAAGACACCAAATAATTCATCATCACTTTCACAGTGATGAATGGGAAAAGGACCCTCTCCCTAGGTTACAATGACTTCATCAAGGCCACTGGTCTTGATTTTGCTGAGGCTTTTGAGCCCAATCCTACTAACCAAGAGGTCAAAGGAGAGTTGATATTCTTAGGACCTCATGACCCTAAACGTCCTAAGGAGTCCGCTGGAGCCTTATTAGAAAAGGCTCCAATTGTCAAAACCTGGTTCCACCTAGTCTGGAGGATCCTGATGACATTCGTCATTCAGGTCCTTGGGGGGAATAAATCCTCCACTGAGCAATTGAACTCATCACAACAATTGATGTTGTTCAGTCTCTTGGAGGGTAGAAAAATAGATATCGGAGGTATTATCTTTCGTGACCTTGTTGCTAAGCTCTCAGGAAAATCTAGGCAAAAACACTTGTCTTATCCTAGGTTTATTTCCTGTGTGCTTCAGGACCTTCTTGGTTCTGACTATGTGAGGCCTGACGTCTTAGGTATGAAACCTGACGTCTTACATAAGACCAATTTCACTAGTGGCATCACTGAGGTACAACCCATTGCCCTGACTAACTACATGCAAGAGGTTATTCAGGGGGAGAACGATGTTTCTCCAGTACCTTCACCTACAAAGAAGGTGAAGAAGACAAAGAAGGGTCAGTCCAGTAAGGTGGTTAGACCCAAACCACTCGCCACTAAGACTGATGCCCAGAACCAACTCAACCTTAAAAAAGGGTTGAATGTGGCCCAGACCTCTGAGACACCCACTACAGAGACCCCCCTGACCACAAAACAAAGGCCAATGGAGGGCACTGAGAAATCTTCCTCAGTGTCCTCGGGCAAACCCCCTCTTCCTTAAGACTCTCTTGACATAAACAAGTCACTAGGGTCAGGAACCTCAACCCATTCACATCCCGATGAAGGCACTGACAAATCACACTCAGGGCCTGAGGGAGGAAAGAAACCTGAATCCTCGGTTGGACAGCACTACTCAACTGGGAAGGGGACCCACAAACAATCACATCCTGCTAACGTCCCTGAGCAATCACACTCAGGGTCTCAGGGAGTAAAGGTCCCTGAATCCCCAAAAGGGCAGTACAACCCTGATAGGAAGGGGGACCACCAACCATCACAAAAGGTGCCTAGTGATACTACTAGAAAACACCCGTCAGTAGTTGAAGGCGCTCAGGGGGACAAAGACTCAGAGGGATATAAACCACCCGCTAATACGGAACCCACAACTACCTCAGGCGGATCCAGTCTCTCAGGAACTGCCCCCAAAAGTCAGGCTGAGAAGTCAGTTATTATGACTAGCCAGGCTGATAAAACCAAATCAGTTATTATGGCGGGGACAGGACCTGGCCAAAACCAAGGCAAGTCCTTTTATGAGGAGGAGCCGGTTAACCTTTTTGAGTTTTAGTCTATGGGGGATGTTTAGGCTCTTCTTGATTCTGAAGATTCTGATAATGAGCTCAAGGAAGAGAGTGAGGAAGAAATCTTTGAGGCTGGTGAGGATATGGAAACTGATGTACAACCTGAACAATCACATCAGTCATCTCCACATCTAAGTGAAGAATCAAAATCTGAAGCTGCTGGTTCTTCGGATACTGACAACATCCTCAGCAAGTATGACAACATTCTTCCTCTCACTGAGAGACAATTGGTCAAGTTCCTGCTCAAGACCAACAAGGCTCTCTTCCAAGGTCTGACTGAAGAAATGTTTGACCATCACACTGAAGCAGTTTTTCATTATGTCAACCTGAAGGAATCAGTGGAATCCTATCATGATGATGTAAATGAGCACAAGTCATCTATCTCCTTCTCCCTGATAAATATTGATTACAACTTTAAGATGTTCAACGAGTCTCTCACCAACTTACAAAAGAGCGTTGACACTATTCAAGAGTCAGTGAAAGATGACCCTGAGCTAAACAAGAAAATTCTTCAGGCTTCAAAAACTTACCAGCAACAAACTTCTCAGTTGACTGAGCTGGTAACTGTGTTGAGATCCTCAAATCTTCAGGGACTCAACTCTTCAGTGGACTCCATCCGATCTTCCCTGGGTCTTATGGAGTCCCACATGGCATCTTTGGCATCGTCTTCTTCCTCCTTGGCTTGGAATCTTGGGCCTAGGATGACTGCATTAGAGGCTTCTCAGGCTTCTATTGAGACTAAGGTCTCAACTCTTCAAGAGGACACCTCAGAAATCAAGTCCATGATGACTGAGATCTATCAGGCCTTCAAAGGTCAAGCTCCCTCAACTTCAGTAAGCGAACCAACTCTTGCTCTCACTATGGGTCAAGCAATAGTTGAGGGGGAGAAAGTCACTGAAAAACCTCCACAACCTGAACAAGAAAAACCTCCTTCTCACACTGAGGGGGAGAATCCTGAAGCCACCTTATCTTCATCCCACCAAGACAAAGGCAAGGGCATTCTCACAACCATTGAGCCTGAGCCCACAATCTTGGTACTTGCCTCCAAGGAAAGAAGGCCAAACCCTGATGAACCAGTCAGGGTTCCTTATAAAATCAATGGGGTGATGGAACTTCTCACTCATGCTGAAATTCAAGCTCACATGGAGAAAGAGGAGGCAGTGAAGAAAGCTGCTGAAGATGAAAGGCAGAACAAGCTTGCTCTCATTCAGGTTGCAAGAGAAGAGGCTGAGAAGATAGGGATTGAGGCAAAAGACCTTGCTAAAAGGGAAGGTGGTATGAGCTTTGTGGAAGCTCAGAATGCTGAAATGGCTGCCCTCAGGCAGAAAAGGGAAGAAAGAATGAAAAGGACTGAAGAGATTAGGCAGAATAGGATTGCAAGATATCAGTAGGTCATGACAAACAGGTTAAAGCCAGAACCAATCACTGATGTCAAGATTCATAAAAACTCCAAGCCTGCAATTCTAACTGTCTACAGAAGTAATGACAAGAGAGTCTTTGACGTTCATGAACCTTTCAGATTCACAGACTTTGGGATCTCAGAACTGGATGAACTAGGTCCACTAATTGAGAAGAAGCAAAATGTTGTTTTGCCAAACCTGATGAAAACCCTCAGTCTGAGGTATAAAAAGTTGGCTGCAACACCTCAGGAACTTGGCATTCCCTCTCTTCTTCCAGCTTCAGCCGAACAACCTGCTCCTTCTCAGTCTTCCTCAAGAAAGAGAAAGAAGATTGAAGCAGAGCCTGAGATCAAGGTCCCTGGTCTAGACTGCAACAGAGCTCTCCCTGAAGGTGTTCCATTCAGGAGGAATATGGTCATCGAACAACCTGAAAGAGGGTTGTTCTTCACTGATGAGTTCGGAGACCCAGCCTTCCAGAGGTGGAATAATATTGATCTATCAGGGATCAAGGCAATGATGGGTTTCCTCATGATGGCCTCACCAATCAAGAGTCCTGAGAATGTGAGGTTTTGTCGAGAACTGAAAAGAAAAATCCGAGAGCACCCTGACCAACATGAGCTGCAGTCAAAGAAGTCTAAGCTTGAAGCCCTTGGTATTAAGTTGAACTAATGAATCTGCCTGAATACCACCACTACCTTTTTGTACTTAGTTTTGATAGGACTTTTAATGATATTAATAAGTTGATGTTTTTATTATTTCAGTGTCCGTATTTACATTCTAGTACATTCAGTATGAGTAGAAGTCATTAGCTCACTCATAACTGATCAAAACACTTAGGAATAATTTATATCCAAATAGGGGGAGATTGTTGGGTCCATCAGTACCCAAGAATACTTAAAACAAGATTTGGACACAAATTAACTAAGTGTTAACTTAAACCGAGAACAATTCAAGTCACTGAGTGAACAATCACTCAGAGAGTCATCTTCAGGATGCTTAAGGCGAATTCAAGAAGAAAGATTCACTACTCAGGAAGGCGGTACTCCCTGAGTAGGACTTAAGCCAAAGAAGAAGATGATGGTTCAGTGAGTGTTGGACAAGAACTCACTGAACCCCAGTCTCCTCAACAACATTAAGTGATTGAAGACTGAAGAACTCAACGCCTGAAAGAAAGGCGGGAAGATCTGGGAAGAGTTTAAGATAAGATCAAATCTTATCTTGTCAGGAAGAAACTTTCCCTAAGACGGCTAAAAGTCATGGAGTGTCAGACCAACCACTCCTAAAGACTTTATAGTCCATTCCCATTGGTTCTTGGAAATGACAATTACTGTTGTAATTGTCAGACACGCTTGCTTCAACAAGTTGTAGTTTTTTAATCACTTTTACTCTTTGATACTTGTGTATAAATAGGTTCAAAAGGAGAGAAGTTGTGTGTGTTTTGTACATTGAAAGCTTAGACTTTTACAAAGCAACTTCTCTCCTACAAAGAGTAACATATCCCTGAGATAGCTCAGTGGGTCGAATTGTTACCACTCAAAGCAAAGCTTGAGTTTAGATAGGAGACACCACCATACCTTGTCTGTTCAATCCCAAGTGTTTGTTCCGCAAAACACTTGGGTAATAGATTCTTTGATTAATTTCTAATAAGAATTTAAACGTTGAAAAATATTTGTGTGTTTTTACTTTTACGTTTTCATTAATCTGTTAGAATTAATCATAACATTGTATTAGTCATAAACACGATTTGATTAACCTTCTAGTTAACTCTAAGCGTGTTAAGGGAACAACAAAATGTGTGTATAAAAACATGTGTATAAAAACGTGTATAAAAATGTGTGTATAAAAACATGTGTATAAAAACGTGTGTATAAAAATGTGTAAAAAAAAATATGTATAAAAATGTGTATAAAAACGTGCATATAAAAATTTGTGTATAAAAAACGTGTAATAAAATATGTGTATAAAAATGTGTATATAAAAACGTGTATAAATTTTAAAGATATTTAGAAGAAAAAAAATTATAAGCAAACCAATTTTTTTTTGTTTAATTAAAAAAAATAATAATAAATAAATTAAAAAAAAAATTCCCTGAGACTAAACGGTCATTAGTATAAAAGACTAACGGTGCAAATGTTTTGTTGCAAACGGTCGTTAAAGGACTAACGGTGCAAATGTTAGTATAAAGGATTAACGGAAAAAACTAACGACAATTAGTCTCAGGGACCAAAACCGTTATGGGTCGCAACCACAAGGACTGAATCCATTAAAAAAAGTTTAGAGACTAAACCAGTAAAACCTAACAGACCACAGGGACCATTTATGAAATTAACTCTTATTTATATTATTCTCTTATACACAATCTTTTATTTGATATTTACTCTGTCTGTCCCAAGATATCTTTCCACCAACAAAAAAGACACAGATTAAGATATGTGCATTTAATGCGGATTTTCAATAGTCAACTGCCTATTTTACCCTTACATATTGGTTTGGAAACCTTAGATGCTACTACCTCCGTCCCAAAATTATTGTCCATGTTTGACTTTTTAAGTCTTCCTCTTACAACTTTGACCTTAATTATTTTTTCTTGTGTTATATAATACTTGAGGCAAAATATATAAATGGATTAAGTTTTAAAAGTATTTTCATTGGTATAATTTTCATCAAGTATTATACAACACAAACAAAAATATTTAAAGTCAAAGTTATAAAAGAAATACTTAAAAAGGGATTTATCATAGTAAATAGCAACATACTAAATCAATTTATCATATCTTTTGAGTTGCTTCCTTTATTTCACACAAGGTTTAGCCATCTTATGTTTTGAGGCCGATGTCAAATGTATGTAATCATAACACTTTGCTGGCTACATGCTCAAAGTCAGAGGAAGTAACCTGAAAATGTAAAAGGTATAATAGAGTTTCTGAATGGCTTACATGTTGGGAAAAATGCATTGTGGGACTTGGTGAACTTGCACGCCTCCTAAGAACCCAGCTAAAATAATTTTTAATCACCTTGCTATGGTATAGAAGAACGTATAAGATTAGAATGTTGGATGTCTATCTTGCTGAGAATTGCTGATTCATGAATAGGTTTTGGGATGGCTTGCGAATTGGCAAGTTTAAGGTCTAGTTCAATTTGCAAAGTCTTCCATGTTTAGCTTCAGTAGGATGGTTGTTATATATCATGTTAAAAACCTCGTCGGTTGTTTAAGGATTGACTTTATGGAAGTTGTGCTCCATTGATGATTAATCATTGATGAATTGTAGTCTGGTAACATTAAAACTATATGCTAAACGAATCCTGGTAGAAGGATGTAATGTCTTTAAGAGCTATATTTTGCGTTATATATTGTTGACGAGTTTCTCATGAGACATTGTGCTTCTGAACTTTATTGATCAGATTCTTGAGACTGCCTTCAAAAAGGAAATGTTTTGGCTCGTGACAAGGTAGCTGTATGTTGAGAAGGTGAATGATTGATTGGAATACTGATATACGGCTCACTCTGCTTATGACTTGCACATATGCCTAATGATTTATGCTATTTTCTCACAATTATAGAGGGTTAAAATTCGAACCAAGATTGAAGAAGAAGAGAGAGAAACTTCAGAAACTACAACAAGAGTGAGTAATAACATAACATCTGGCTATAATCATGTTTGAAGTTATATTTTTTGTCGTTCCTAAATATATATATTTTCGATTCCATAGGGAAGATGAGCTTCAGTTACAATAGCTATGGAAGTATTGCCTTTCCTCTCTATCACTTTAGCCAGAGGTATAACTTTGATCCAAACTCTGCCTTCTGCTATATGATGCTAAAGGTACGCTTGAACCACATTATATCTCTCTTTAACAAAGTGGTAAGCAGGACCATACTTGCAAATTCAACGACTTATCACAGTAGTAATTTGCTTTAGCTATTTGTTGATATTAAAATGTTTGACTTCTTGACCATGATACAGGAGGGTTGAACAAGTAAGATGCGTTACACCTGCATAAAGTAGGACATCATCACTATTTTATCCTATTTCTAGCCGTGATTAAATTCTTCATGCCCAGGTAAATATGTAGACGACTAATGTTTATAAATCGTTTCATTTCATGTTCTATATTGTCATAAACACTCAAAGGTCAGCGGTGCAAGTATTCCTAGCGGTACTAACTCAATCTAATGTCGTCTTAAGTAAGACTTATCAATATACAGTTCATTTTTGTATTTCTTGTTCTCTAGTAAGATTAAATGGGTTTGGATTGCAGGTTTCTTAAAAGCACATGTCAGATTGGTTAGGTCTGTGTGGCTACCTGATCAAGCTCCGATGAGGGTGTTAGATGTTTTTTATTGCATTTTCTCGTCACAGGAATAGTTGTCACTTCAACTTTCTTGTTTTGTTTTGTACTTTAAAAATGTTTAGACCATCGAGTCAAACGAATGTTATTCTTGTAGTGTTGTAATTATATGGAAAAAAACCATTCATTTGTTATACATTTCAAGTTGTTGATGATGTTCTTATTATCATTATGGTTATTATTGTATTTCAATACCAAATAGTGACCAGGGCAATATGGCTGGTGAACAGTAACATACACAAAAGACCTAAATTGCAACACTAGTAGCGACTTCTATTGAGAATAGCGATGGCGACTTAGTTAGCGAGGTTTCTTAGAAATAGCGACATAAATTGCGACTTATAATAATATAGTCGCTATTCTTTAGCGACATATTAAGAAGTCGATATAGTTGCGCCAATTTTAGCATCGAGGTAGACTAAGTCACAAAAATTTGCTACTCGTATATAGCGACCTACCACCAAAAGTTGCTAGTTGTGTTGCTGGCTTCACATACGTGCCTAAATATGTTGTACGAATGTCGCCAAAAAAGCATTTTTCTTGTAGTGTGTACGTTGCAAGTAGTTATGTGTTGATGATGTGTATGTAAGATTGTCGGTAATATAACTCATTGAGAGTCTTAGTTAGTCTATTAATCGTAATTGCACCAAGAAATTGACCTTTATTATATTAGACGATCTTTCTTTATTCGCTCAAATGTTCATCAAACATGAGCCACTAAAACATTAATCATGCTGTTAATTGTACCGGTTCTCAGTTTGATGAGTTTTTTTTGTAAAATTTGTTTCACTCACATATACTTGATCATCGAACAGTATATATTACTTGACATTTGCACCATGAACATTAGTGATAACGTTACTGATCGTGATCCTACATGACTGCATCAAGTATATATGGATCAGGTTCATCTTGTTAAGTCAATGGCCATTGCCGGTTGTAATTTGTGTGTATAGCTGCTTAGACAAAGATTGTAGTGTTTTTATGTACAAAATAATCTTGGTGTCAATTGTTCCCCTTTTCTTACGGCATGTTTGTGCCCAAGTAATTTTAGACCAATTAGGTGCCTCAGATTTGGAAAAGGAAACTATAATAGATATAATGTATGATAACTCCTTTTTTGTTCTATGCCTTACATCCAAAAAGATGAACATTTAATTTACTCTCAAGTTGGTCGTCCGGATCGAATACTTAAAAACAACCTTATTTTCCACCAAGTCAAGCAAACAAGTGTTCCTATCGAAGTCCAGCTAACCTGGACCACCTGATGCTCTAGAAATAGAAGTTTATAATAAATATGATGTCATTTAAGTTCGATTTATTTAGGCCTCACATTTAAGAAATATATTAAAAGGATATTGGGTATCATTCTTAGTTTTATTTGAGCATACGGATAGAAATATTGTGTTTATAGTAATTTTGCAACTAATGTGTTTGTGCTTCGTTATAGTGACATGTGTTGTTGAAGTTTATATAAATAAACATGAAAAATTTTGAAAATGATTTGAGGTTGAAGATATATACATTTATTTGTGATTTTGAAATTAAAAAAAGAAAAGTCAAAAAGTTTGAAAAAGTAGAGGTTGAAGATGACAAGGTAGAAATTAACGAAAGTGCACTTATATGCAAAGATTTAACGAAGAGACACTAACGGTCGTTTGATCAAAGGACTTGTCTGTTGAACATGGACAATCACAGGGACGGGCGGTGTACTTATTAAAGTTTAAAGGACAAAAGTTGAAAAAAGATGTAAACCAAATGACACAATTTGTAATTAACTCTAAAAGTAAAGTATGATAAACTTATTTTTGGTCTATGGCTGACAACCAAAAAGACTAACATTTCATTTATTTCATTTTGGTAGACGAATACTTAACGAACTTATATTCCACAAAGTCACAAGTCTTTTTCTCGTATATTTTTCCAATTCTTCCACAACATGTGTATCAAAGTCGATGTAAACCTGGGCCACCTAGATATTATTGAAACAGGAAAATTTTTAACAAATACAACGTACTCAAAGTCCATTTCTTATTGGATTGTTCTTATGAAGACTTGTAATTACTCTCGGTTTAGTATATAAGTCTTGTTCGATTATTTTCACAAGACAATATTGGAATCAAATTAAACCTGGACCACCCAGAAGTTGTAATAACAGTCATATATAATTATTTATTAATTAAAAGTAGGGCTACGTACTATAAAAAATGTTATCGTAAAAATTAATTATGATTTATGGATTCGTAGTATAAATATAAAATCATAATCGTAATGAATAAAAGTAGAGTTGCAGAAATCCGTTTTGACTACCACGATCATGTTTTTTTGTAACGTACATGTATATGGTTTAAAAATTAATGGTACATTGGTTTATATATTAGAAAGAAAGTGAGAAAAAATTCAGCCCCTCATTTTCATTCCCTATATAACAACCACCAATTATTAGTACACATGAATAAAAATACATAACCAAAATCCGCCATGGTAAGTACAACAGTGTTAATCTCAATATTACCAATCTTGTTATACTTATATTGTTCTCCTTAAACACTAGCTACTCACAAAATCTACTAATCGGTTTTGAGTTTTAAGTTGCTAGATTGTGTATTTATAGTTTAATATGTCGGCTCCTATTTTACTATGGTTAATGGACCAGCTAAACACAAATGTTAGCCCATAGTTTAAATTAAATGAGTTTAAATGTCTACAAGTGTTTTGGTTATAAAGAAAAAACGCTTATAACATATATAGCTATATTTAGCCAGAAATGAATAACTTAAGGGTGTGTTTGAAATGAGGGTTTGCGGATGGGGTATAATTTGATTGTTGTTATTTGTTTCTAGGTGATAGTCATTGCGTTACACACACATTTGTTTTATCGGAGGGTAAAAGAAAAAAGAAAGTTACAAACTGTGATTAACTCTTTCTCTTTGGACCAAAGCTGTAAATTCGATATTTATCCTACGACTTTAAACAAAAAATGGTGTAAAAGAAAAAAAGTATTATTATACTATAAGAGCAGTGGGTATGGTAACCATGGAGTTGCGTTATGGGCTAACTTGGCCTGCGTTAAGGATGAGTTACCACACCGTCGTCATACGTTAAGGTATGCGTTAACCCCATAACGCGGAGTTAAAGGAGAAATGTTAAAGTTTTAAAATAAAAGTGGGGCCTAAAATGTGGTGTTATGGCTGAGTTATGATAAGGTGTGTTTTTTTGGTATTAGAGCAAACGAAGTAATAACGCAAAACCGGCGTTTCGTCCTAGCTGGCTCACGTTGATTCACGTTTTCCACTCCTAGCTAGTTGGCGTTACTCCTACGTTACAACTCAAGTTATAACTTGGGTTATGCCAAGTCATGACTCCCCCAGCCAATTTATAATTTGAGTTATGCCAAGTTATGTTTTGCGTTATTTTGTTTTTAAAGTGGGACCCAAAAGGTGGTGTTATTTGGTGTTATGATAACGGGTGATTTTTTGGTGTTATGTTATTTGGTGTTGAAATGATGTGGCGCTGACGTGGCGGGGTTTTTGGTGTTATTTCGTTTTACCACTTCTTATACTCTGATGGTTGAAATTTTAAAGCTGATGTGGCATTGACGTGACGCTGTGTTAAGTTATAACTCGAGGTTACTACACCCTATGCTCTAAGTATACAACCTTGAGGGATGTGGTCATTTTTTTGGCTAAAAATACTACAAGTCTATAAAACTGAAACCGTCTTAGCATACATTTTAAAAGGCAACTAATTAGACATGTAAGCTGATTATAGAACTTGCTCTGTCCACAAATATTTGTTTTATAAAGTCCTGTTTGATACATATCTTTAGAACTGATAATAAATTTGTACTAATGTGCTACTGATTTGTGTATGTAGTTTGCAAGTAGTTATGTGTTGTTGACGTGTATATAAGATTGTCAGTACTCAGTAATATAACTCATTGAGTGTCTTAGACATTAGGGGTGGAAATGAGCCGAGTCGAGCCCGAGCCTGTCAGAGCTCGAGCTCGGTTCGTTTATATTTTAGAAAGCTCGAACTCAAGCTCGACTCGATTCGAGCCTTAAGATTTGAGCTCACGGTTCGTAGTATGATATATAATGCCCGAGCTCGAGCTCGGCTCGTTTGTGATGTGCCGATAAAAAAAACTGGTTTGTTTCTCGAGATTGCGTGTTCGAGCTCGTTTATTTGTTTTGAGCTCGTTAATGAGCTTGCTAGTATACATACACAAAATTTACTAAAACTCGTTTAGGCTCGCGAGCCTAGTCGAGCTTTGTATATAAAGCTCGGGATTGGGCTCGTTTATCAAATGAGCTATAATTTAGGCTCGAGCTCGGGTTTGTTTAGGCTCACCTCGTTCGAGCTTTATACCGATCCGATCCCGAGCTTTTGATGAGCGGCTCGACTCATTTCCACCCCTAGTCTGAGTTAGTCTATTGATCGTAATTGCACCATGAAATTGACCTTTTTAGTATTAGACGATGATGATTGTTCCACACTTTATTCGCTCAACTGTTCATCAAACAAGAGCCACTAAAACATCAATCATGCTGTTAATTGTACCTATTATCAGGTTTGATGAGTTTTTTGGTAAAATTTGTTGCACCCCTAGTCTAAGTTTTTTGTATAAAAACATGTATAAAAATATGTGTATAAAAACGTGTATAAAAGTATGTGTAAAAAACGTGTATTGTGTATAAAAACGTGTATAAAAATGTGTGTATAAATGTGTGTATAAAAACGTGTATAAAAATATGTGTATAAATGTGTGTATAAAAACGTGTATAAAAATGTGTGTATAAAAACGTGTATATAATGTGTGTATTAAAACATGTGTATAAAAACGTGTGTATAAAAACATGTGTATAAAAATGTGTGTATAAAAACATGTGTATAAAAACGTGTATAAAAATGGGTGTATAAAAACATGTGTATAAAAACGTGTGTATAAAAATGTGTATAAAAAAATGTGTATAAAAATGTGTATAAAAACGTGCATATAAAAATTTGTGTATAAAAAACGTGTAATAAAATGTGTGTATAAAAATGTGTATATGAAAACGTGTATAAATTTTAAAGATATTTAGAAGAAAAAAAATTATAAGAAAACCATTTTTTTTTAATTAAAAAAAAATAATAAATAAATTTAAAAAAAAAAAAATTCCCTGAGACTAAACGGTCGTTAGTATAAAAGACTAACGGTGCAAATGTTTGTTGCAAATGGTCTTTAAAGGACTAACGGTGCAAATGTTAGTATAAAGGATTATCGGAAAAAACTAACGACAGTTAGTCTCAGGGACCAAAACCGTTATGGGATGCAACCACAAGGACTGGATCCGTTAAAAAAAATTTAGAGACTAAACCCGTAAAACCTGACAGACCACATAGACCATTTATGAAATTAACGCTTATTTATATTATTCTCTTATACACAATATTTTATTTGATATTTACTCTGTCTGTCCCAAGATATCTTTCCACCAACAAAAAAGACACAGGTTAAGATATGTGCATTTAATGCGGATTTTCAATAGTCAACTGCCTATTTTACCCTTACCTATTGGTTTGGAAACCTTAGATGCTACTAGAAATAATTAAGGGTAAAAAGGGATTTATCATAGTAAATAGCAACATACTGAATCAATTTATCATATCTTTTGAGTTGCTTCCTGTATTTCACACAAGGTTTAGCCATCTTATGTTTTGAGTCCGATGTCAAATTTATGTAATCGTAACACTTTGCTGGCTACATGCTCAAAGTCAGAGGAAGTAACCTGAAAATGTAAAAGGTATAATAGAGTTTCTGAATTGCTTACATGTTGGGAAAAATGCATTGTGGGACTTGGTGAACTTGCACGCCTCCTAAGAACCCAGCTAAAAGAATTTTTAATCACCTTGCTATGGTATAGAAGAACGTATAAGATTAGAATGTTGGATGTCTATCTTGCTAAGAATTGTTGATTCATGAATAGGTTTTGGGATGGCTTGCGTATTGGCAAGTTTAAGGTCTAGTTTAATTTGCAAAGTCCTCCATGTTTAGCTTCAGTAGGATCGCTATTATATATCATGTTAAAAACCTCGTCGGTTGTTTAAGGATTGACTTTATGGAAGTTGTGCTCCATTGATGATTAATCATTGCTGAATTGTAGTCTGGTAACATTAAAACTTTATGCTAAACGAATCCTGGTAGAAGGATGTAATGTCTTTAAGAGCTATATTTTGCGTTATATATTGTTGACGAGTTTCTCATGAGATATTGTGCTTCTGAACTTTATTGATCAGATTCTTGAGACTGCCTTCAAAAAGGAAATGTTTGGGCTCGTGACAAGATAGCTGTATGTTGAGAAGTTGAATGATTGATTTGAATACTGCTATACGGCTCACTCTGCTTATGACTTGCACATACGCCTAATGATTTATGCTATTTTCTAAAAATTATAGAGGGTTAAAATTCGAACCAAGATTGAAGAAGAAGAGAGAGAAACTTTAGAAACTACAACAAGAGTGAGTAATAACATAACATCTTACTTGAACATTAGTGATAACGTTACTGATCGTGATCCTACATGACTGCATCAAGTATATATGGATCAGGTTCATCTTGTTAAGTCAATGGCCATTGCCGGTTGTAATTTGTGTGTATAGCTACTTAGACAAAGATTGTAGTGTTTTTATGTACAAAATAATCTTGGTGTCAATTGTTTCCCTTTTCTTACGGCATGTTTGTGCCCAAGTAATTTTAGACCAATTAGGTGCCTCAGATTTGGAAAAGGAAACTATAATAGATATAATGTATGATAACTCCTCTTTTGTTCTATGCCTTACATCCAAAAAGATGAACGTTTAATTTACTCTCAAGTTGTTCGTCCGGATTGAATACTTTAAAACGACCTTATTTTCCACCAAGTCAAGCAAACAAGTGTTCCTATCGAATTCCAGCTAACCTGGACCACCGGATGCTCTAGAAATAGAAGTTTATAATAAATATGATGTCATTTAAGTTCGATTTATTTAGGCCTCACATTTAAGAAATACATTAAAAGGATATTGGGTTTCATTCTTAGTTTTATTTTTGACGGGCGGCCCTGATTTATTAAAATGTAGACCTTACATGTTGTAATAAAAAGTTTCTAATAAGATACGTTATTGTTTAGTACGTAATACACTATAGATATGTTCTATTTTTCGTAGGGATTGGTTTTGTATAGACCAACATATTGCACACCAATATACTCATGATCTTTTGTTTCGGTAAGAATAAATAAGACATAAAATAACATTATTTCCACCAAGTATAGCTATTTGAATTGATTTTATAACAAACGGTGTCACGTTTTATCTTTTAAAAGTAATCAAACGTAACAAAGTTTCTGTATCTTCAAAGAATACATTGATTAACCAAAGGCGTGATGCCAGAATCTGATAATAAATTTTATTGTTTGATACATAGTCCTGTTTGATACGTAAATTTAGAACTGATAATAAATTTTATTGTTTATTTTAAGATTGGTCTCAAGTGTAGGTGTGATGCCAGAATCTAAGCCCCAATGCATTGTAAAGGTTTTCTCTCTCTTCATTTGTACTTTCCTCTCTCAACCACACAAATAGAGTACTATTCTTTATCTTATTTAAAAATAACGTATTCTTTATCTTATTTAAAAATAACGTATCATATTTTAAATAATTTAAAAAATAATTATTAATTTTGTCTCTCCTCATTTACTTCAATACAAAATACAAATCCAAATCCTAAACCCGTCTACAAACCAAACGGGCCCTAAAACTAAATTTAAATAGAGGCCAACATCCGAGAGGGAAAAAAGAGGTTAATAGTTGGTGAACATATAACCTTCATTTGAGAAAATGAATCAAAACATGTCCATTTACCAATGTTTGTAATAATTTAACCTTTATTTGAGCATACGGATAGAAATATTGTGTTTATAGTAATTTTGCAACTAATGTGTTTGTGATTCGTTATAGTGAGATGTGTTGTTGAAGTTTATATAAATAAACATGAAAAATTTTGAAAAAGATTTGAGGTTGAAGATATATACATTTATTTGTGATTTTGAAATTATAAAAAGAAAAGTGAAAAAGTTTGAAAAAGTAGAGGTTGAAGATGACAAGGTAGAAATTAACGAAAGTGCACTTATATGCAAAGATTTAACGAAGAGACACTAACGGCCGTTTGGTCAAAGGACTGGTCTGTTGAACTTGGACAATCACAGGGACGGGTGGTGTACTTATTAAAGTTTAAAGGACAAAAGTTGAAAAAAGATGTAAACAAAATGACACAATTTATCATTAACTCGAAAAGTAATGTATGATAAACTTATTTTTGGTCTATGGCTAACAACCGAAAAGACTAACGTTTCATTTACTTTCATTCTGGTAGACGAATACTTAACGAACTTATATTCCACAAAGTCACAAGTCTTTTTGTCGTATATTTTTCCAATTCTTCCACAACATGTGTATCAAAGTCGATGTAAACCTGGACCACCTAGATATTATTGAAACAGGAAAAATTTTAACAAATACAACGTACTCAAAGTCCATTTCTTATTGGATTGTTCTCATGAAGACTTGTAATTACTCTCGGTTTAGTACATAAGTCTTGTTCGATTATTTTCACAAGACAATATTGGAGTCAAAGTAAACATAGACCACCCAGAAGCTGTACTAACAGTCATATATTATTATTTATTAATTAAAAGTAGGGCTATGTACTATAAAAAAATGTTATCGTAAAAATTAATTATGATTTATGGATTAGTAGTATAAATATAAAATCATAATCGTAATGAATAAAAGTAGAGTTGCAGAAATCCGTTTTGACTACCAGGATCATGTTTTTTTGTAACTTACATGTATATGGTTTAAAAATTAATGGTACATTGGTTTATATATTAGAAAGAAAGTAAGAAAAAATTCAGCCCCTCATTTTCATTCCCTATATAACAACCACCAATTATTAGTACACATGAATAAAAAATACATAACCAAAATCCGCCATGGCAAGCACAACAGTGTTAATCTCAATATTACCAATCTTGTCATACTTATATTGTTCTCCTTAAACACTAGCTACTCACAAAATCTACTAATCGGTTTTGAGTTTTAAGTTGCTAGATCGTGTATTTATAGTTTAATATGTCGGCTCCTATTTTTCTTTGGTTAATGGAACAGCTAAACATAAATTTCAGCCCATAGTTTAAATTAAATGAGTTTAAATGTCTACAAGTGTTTTAGTTAGAAAGAAAAAACGCTTATAAAATATATAGCGATATTTAGCTAGAAATTAATAACTTAAGGGTGTGTTTGAAATGAGGGTTTGCGGATGGGGTAAAATTTGATTGTTGCTGTTCGTTTCTAGGTGATAGTCATTGCGTTACACACACATTTGTTTTATTGGAGGGTAAAAGATAAAAGAAAGTTACAAACTATGATTAACTCTTTCTCTTTGGACCAAAGCTATAAATTCGATATTTATCCTACGACTTTAAACAAAAAATGGTGTAAAAGAAAAAAAGTATTATTATACTATAAGAGCAGTGGGTATGGTAACCATGGAGCTGCGTTATGGGCTAACTTGGCCTGCGTTAAGGATGAGTTACCACACCGTCGTCATACGTTATGGCCTTGCGTTAAGGCATGCGTTAACCCTATATCGCGGAGTTAAAGGAGAAATGTTAAAGTTTTAAAATAAAAGTTGGGCCCAAAATGTGGTGTTATAGTTTAGTTATGATATGGGGTGTTTTTTGGTGTTAGAGCAAACAAAGTAATTACGAAAAACCGGCGTTTCGTCCTAGTTGGCTCACGTTGATTCACGTTTTCCACTCCAAGCTAGTTGGCGTTGCTCCCACGTTACAACTCAAGTTATAACTTGAGTTATGCCAAGTTATAACTCCCCCTGCCAATTTATAACTTGAATTATGCCAAGTTATGGTTTGCGTTATTTTGTTTTTAAAGTGGGTCCCAAAAAGTGGTGTTATTTGGTGTTATGATAATGGGTGATTTTTTTGTGTTATGTTATTTGGTGTTGAAATGATGTGGCGCTGACGTGGCGGGGTTTTTGGTGTTATTTCATTTTACCACTCCTTATACTCTTATTGTTGAAATATTAAAGCTGATGTGGCACTGACGTGACGCTGTGTTAAGTTATAACTCGAGGTTACTACACCCTATGCTCTAAGTATACAACCTTGAGGGATGTGGTCATTTTTTGGCTAAAAATACTACAAGTCTATAAAACTGAAACCGTCTTAGCATACATTTTAAAAGGCAACTATATTAGACATGTAAGCTGATTATAGAACTTGCTCTGTCCACAAATCTTTTTTGATATAGTCCAGTTTGATACCTATCTTTAGAACTGATAATAAATTTGTACTAATGTGCTACTGATTTTTGTATGTAGTTTGCAAGTAGTTATGTGTTGTTGACGTGTATATAAGATTGTCAGTACTCAGTAATATAACTCATTGAGAGTCTTAGACATTAGGGGTGGAAACGAGCCGAGTCGAGCCCGAGCCAGTCATAGCTCGAGCTCGGCTCGTTTATATTATAGAAAGCTCAAACTCGAGCCTTAAGATTTTAGCTCGCAGTTCATAGTATGATATATAATGCTCGAGCTCAAGCTAGGCTCGTTTGTGATGTGCCGATAAAAAAAACTGGTTTGTTTCTCAAGATTGCGTGTTCGAGCTCGTTTATTTGTTTTGAGCTCGTTAATGAGCTTGTTAGTATACATACACAAAATTTACTAAAACTCGTTTAGGCTCGCGAGCCTAGTCGAGCTTTGTATATAAAGCTCGGGATCTGGATCGTTTATCAAATGAGCTCTAATTTAGGCTCGAGCTCAGGTTTGTCTAGGCTCGCCTCGTTCGAGCTTTTCACCGATCTGATCCCGAGCTTTTGATGAGCGGCTCGGCTCATTTCCACCCCTAGTCTGAGTTAGTCTATTAATCGTAATTGCACCATGAAATTGACCTTTTTAGTATTAGACGATGACGATTGTTCCACTCTTTATTCGCTCAACTGTTCATCAAACAAGAGCCACTAAAACATCAATCATGCTGTTAATTGTACCTATTATTAGGTTTGATGAGTTTTTTGGTAAAATTTGTTGCACCCCTAGTCTGAGTTTTTTGTATAAAAACGTGTATAAAAATATGTGTATAAAAACGTGTATAAAAATATGTGTAAAAAAACGTGTATTGTGCATAAAAACGTGTATAAAAATGTATGTATAAATGTGTGTATAAAAACGTGTATAAAAATATGTGTATAAATGTGTGTATAAAAACGTGTATAAAAATGTGTGTATAAAAACGTGTATATAATGTGTGTATTAAAACATGTGTATAAAAACATGTGTATAAAAATGTGTGTATAAAAACATGTGTATAAAAATGTGTGTATAAAAATGTGTATAAAAAATGTGTATAAAAACGTGCATATAAAAATTTGTGTATAAAAAACGTGTATTAAAATGTGTGTATAAAAATGTGTATATGCAAACGTGTATAAAAACGTGTATAAATTTTAAAGATATTTAGAAGAAAAAAAATTATAAGAAAACCAATTTTTTTTTTAATTAAAAAAAATTAAATAAATTAAAGAAAAACAAAATTTTTCCCTGAGACTAAACGGTCGTTAGTATAAAAGATTAACGGTGCAAATGTTTTTTGCAAATGGTCGTTAATGGACTAACGGTGCAAATGTTAGTATAAAGGATTCACGGAAAAAATTAACGACAATTAGTCTCAGGGACCAAAACCGTTATGGGTCGCAACCACAAGGACTGGATCCGTTAAAAAAAGTTTAGAGACTAAACCCGTAAAACCTGATAGACCACAGGGACCATTTATGAAATTAACTCTTATTTATATTATTCTCTTATACACAATCTTTTGTTTGATATTTACTCTGTCGGTCCCAAGATATCTTTCCACCAACAAAAAAGACACAGGTTAAGATATGTGCATTTAATGCGGATTTTCAATAGTCAACTGCCTATTTTACCCTTACCAATTGGTTTGGAAACCTTAGATGCTACTACCTCCGTCCTAAAATTATTGTCCATGTTTGACTTTTTAAGTCTTTCTCTTACAACTTTGACCTAAATTATTTTTTCTTGTGTTATATAATACTTGATGCAAAATATATAAATGGATTGGGTTTTAAAAGTATTTTCATTGGTATAATTTTCATCAAGTATTATACAACACAAACAAAAATATTTAAAGTCAAAGTTATAAAAGAAATACTTAAAATGTCAAACATGGACAATAATTTTGGGACGAAGGTAGTAATAATTAAGGGTAAAAAGGGATTTATCATAGTAAATAGCAACATACTAAATCAATTTATCATATCAAATGTATGTAATCGTAACACTTTGTTGGCTACATGCTCAAAGTCAGAGGAAGTAACCTGAAAATGTAAAAGGTATAAATAGAGTTTCTGAATGGCTTACATGTTGGGAAAAATGCATTGTGGGACTTGGTGAACTTGCACGCCTCCTAAGAACCCAGCTAAAAGAATTTTTAATCACCTTGCTATGGTATAGAAGAACGTATAAAATTAGAATGTTGGATGTCTATCTTGCTGAGAATTGCTGATTCATGAATAGGTTTTGGGATGGCTTGCGTATTGGCAAGTTTAAGGTCTAGTTCAATTTGCAAAGTCTTCCTTGTTTAGCTTCAGTAGGATCGCTGTTATATATCAGGTTAAAAACCTCGTCGGTTGTTTAAGGATTGACTTTATGGAAGTTGTGCTCCATTGATGATTAATCATTGCTGAATTGTAGTCTGGTAACATTAAAACTTTATGCTAAACGAATCCTGGTAGAAGGATGTAATGTCTTTAAGAGCTATATTTTGCGTTATATATTGTTGACGAGTTTTTCATGAGATATTGTGCTTATGAACTTTATTTATTAGATTCTTGAGACTGCCTTCAAAAAGGAAATGTTTGGGCTCGTGACAAGGTAGCTGTATATTGAGAAGGTGAATGATTGATTTGAATACTGCTATATGGCTCAATCTGCTTATGACTTGCACATATGCCTAATGATTTATGCTATTTTCTCACAATTATAGAGGGTTAAAATTCGAACAACGATTGAAGAAGAAGAGAGAGAAACTTTAGAAACTACAACAAGAGTGAGTAATAACATAACATCTGGCTATAATCATGTTTGAAGTTATATTTGTTGTCGTTCCTAAATATATATATTTTCGATTCCATAGGGAAGATGAGCTTCAGTTACAAAAGCTATAGAAGTATTGCCTTTCCTCTCTATCACTTTAGCCAGAGGTATAACTTTGATCCAAACTCTGCCTTCTGCTATATGATGCTTTAGGTACGCTTGAACCACCTTATATCTCTCTTTAACAAAGTGGTAAGCCGGACCATACTCGCAAATTCAACGACTTATCACAGTAGTAATTTTCTTTAGCTATTTGTTGATATTAAAATGTTTGACTTCTTGACCATGATACAGGAGGGTTGAACAAGTAAGACGAGTTACACCTGCAGAAAGTAGGACAGCAACACTATTTCATCCTATTTCTAGCCGTGATTAAGTTCTTCATGCCTAGGTAAACATGTAGACGACTAATGTTTATAAATCATATCATTTCATGTTCTATATTGTCATAAACACTCAAGGGTCAGCGGTGCAAGTATTCCTAGTGGTACCAACTCGACCTAATGTCGTCTTAAGTAAGACTTATCAATATACAGTTCATTTTTGTTTTTCTTTTTCTCTAGTAAGATTAAATGGGTTTGGGTTGCAGGTTTCTTAAAAGCACATGTTAGATTGGTTAGGTCTGTGTGGCTACCTGATGAAGCTCCGATGAGGGTGTTAGACGTTTTTTTATTGCATTTTCTCGTCACAGGAATAGTTGTCACTTAAACTTTCTTGTTTTTTTTGTACTTTAAAAAAGTTTAGACCGTCGAGTCGAACGAATGTTATTCTTGTAGTGTTGTAATTATATGGAAAAAAACCATTCATTTGTTATACATTTCAAGTTGTTGATGATGTTCTTATTATCATTATTGTTATTATTGTATTTCAATACCAAATAGTGACCAGAGCAATATGGCTGGTGAACAGTAACATACACAAAAGACCTAAATTGTAACACTAGTAGCGACTTCTTTTGAGAATAGCGATGGCGACTTAGTTAGCGATGTTTCTTAGAAATAGCGACATAAATCGCGACTTATTATAATATAGTCGCTTTTCTTTAGCGACATATTAAGAAGTCGATATAGTTGCGCCAATTTTAGCATCGAGGTAGACTAAGTCACAAAAATTTGCTACTCGTATATAGCGACCTACCACCTAAAGTCGCTAGTTGTGTTGCTGGCTTCACATACGTCCCTAAATATGTCGTACGAATGTCGCCAAAAAGCATTTTTCTTGTAGTGTGTACATTGCAAGTAGTTATGTGTTGATAACGTGTATGTAAGATTGTCGGTGATATAACTCATTGAGAGTCTTAGTTAGTCTATTAATCGTAATTGCACCATGAAATTGACCTTTATAGTATTAGACAATCTTTCTACTCTTTATTCGCTCAAATGTTCATCAAACATGAGCCACTAAAACATTAATCATGCTGTTAATTGTACCGGTTCTCAGTTTGATGAGCTTTTTTGTAAAATTTGTTGCACTCACATATACTTGAGCATCGAACAGTATATATTACTTGAAATTTTCACCATGAACATTAGTGATAACGTTACTGATCGTGATCCTACATGACTGCATCAAGTATATATGGATCAGGTTCATCTTGTTAAGTCAATGGCCATTGCCGGTTGTAATTTGTGTGTATAGCTACTTAGACAAAGATTGTAGTGTTTTTATGTACAAAATAATCTTGGTGTCAATTGTTTCCCTTTTCTTACGGCATGGTTGTGCCCAAGTAATTTTAGACCAATTAGGTACCTCAGATTTGGAAAAGGAAACTATAATAGATATAATGTATGATAACTCCTTTTTTGTTCTATGCCTTACATCCAAAAAGATGAACGTTTAATTTACTCTCAAGTTGGTCGTCCGGATCGAATACTTAAAAACAACCTTATTTTCCACCAAGTCAATCAAACAAGTGTTCCTATCGAAGTCCAGCTAACCTGGATCACCTGATGCTCTATAAATAGAAGTTTATAATAAATATGATGTCATTTAAGTTCAATTTATTTAGGCCTCACATTTAAGAAATTTATTAAAAGGATATTGGGTATCATTCTTAGTTTTATTTTTGACGGGGGGACCTAATTTATTAAAATGGAGACCTTACATGTTGTAATAAACAGTTTCAAATAAGATTCGTTATTGTTTAGTATGTAATACACTATAGATATGTTCTATTTTTCGTAGGGATTGGTTTTTTATAGACCAACATATTGCACACCAATATACTCATGATCTCTTGTTTCGGTAAGAATAAATAAGACATAAAATAACGTTATTTCCACCAAGTATAGCTATTTGAATTGATGTTATAACAAACGGTGTCACGTTTTATCTTTTAAAAGTAATCAAACGTAACAAAGTTTATGTATCTTCAAAGAATACATTGGTTAACCAAAGGCGTGATGCCAGAATCTGATAATAAATTTTATTGTTTGATACCTAGTCCTGTTTGATACCTATCTTTAGAACTGATAATAAATTTTATTGTTTATTTTAAGATTGGTCTCAAGTGTAGGTGTGATGCCAGAATCTAAGACCCGATGCATTGTTAAGGTTTTCTCTCTCTTCATTTGTACTTTCCTCTCTCAGCCACACAAATAGAGTACTATTCTTTATCTTATTTAAAAATAACGTATCATATTTTAAATAATTTAAAAAATAATTATTAATTTTGTCTCTCCTCATTTACTTCAATACAAAATACGAATCCAAATCCTAAACCCGTCTACAAACCAAATAGGCCCTAAAACTAAATTTAAATTGAGGCCAACATCCGAGAGGGAAAAAAGAGGTTAATAGTTGGTGAACATATAACCTTCATTTGAGAAAATGAATCAAAACATGTCCATTTACCGATGTTTGTAATAATTTAACCTTTATTTGAGCATACGGATAGAAATATTGTGTTTATAGTAATTTTGCAACTAATGTGTTTGTGCTTCGTTATAGTGAGATGTGTTGTTGAAGTTTATATAAATAAACATGAAAAATTTTGAAAAAGATTTGAGGTTGAAGATATATACATTTATTTGTGATTTTGAAATTAAAAAAAGAAAAGTGAAAAAGTTTGAAAAAGTAGAGGTAGAAGATGAAAAGGTAGAAATTAACGAAAGTGCAATTATATGCAAAGATTTAACGAAGAGACACTAACGGCCGTTTGATCAAAGGACTGGTCTGTTGAACATGGACAATCACAGGGACGGGCGGTGTACTTATTAAAGTTTAAAGGACAAAAGTTGAAAAAAGATGTAAACCAAATGACACAATTTGTAATTAACTCTAAAAGTAATGTATGATAAACTTATTTTTGGTCTATGGCTGACAACCGAAAAGACTAACATTTCATTTATTTCATTTCGGTAGACGAATACTTAACGAACTTATATTCCACAAAGTCACAAGTCTTTTTGTCGTATATTTTTCCAATTCTTCCACAACATGTGTATCAAAGTCGATGTAAACCTGGGCCACCTAGATATTATTGAAACAGGAAATTTTTTAACAAATACAACGTACTCAAAGTCCATTTCTTATTGGATTGTTCTCATGAAGACTTGTAATTACTGATGCGTGGTTTTGCGACCTTACAACAGGTTTTACCTCTCGAGGGATCTCAAGAGGCTTGCAATCCCCACTAGGCAGTGTACCTGACCGATGTAGTATAGTGTAGCGGCAAGTACCGGGGGATTGATCGTTCTCTAGGGGAATAGTGTCGTTAGGATTGAAAAACTACTCTAATAGGTCTAAGGGTGAGGGAAGATTCTTTTTGTATTTTTTATATTTTTATAAAAGCAAGTAAAATCTCGGGTTTGAAAGAGTGGGCGGAATTAGTTGCTAGTCAACTAACCCAATTGACTACAAATGCAAATAAAATAAAATAACTGAAAATGAAAAGGTTGTGAAACTTATATGGAGAGAAATGTGTTTACTTAGATTTCCTTACTCCCTAACTATCTTTTACCGGTTGATTAGTGTGTATTAATTGCGTGGATGACGGGTGTATTCCTTAATACCAATCGTGGGGTGGCGTACGTACTTCCCCAACTCTACAAGCTCCTACTTCACTCCTATGTCGAGCCGGCTAAGAAGCTCCTAACATGGGATCACTAGAATTCGCTCATGCATTAAATACAACCATAACAACCTTAGTACGCATTGGTTCATGTTTCTTAAGACGTTCAAGCAAGTTATCGAATAGGAAGTTAGCCAGTTTTCTTAAGCCTAACATCGATAAACAATCATCCAATACAATTAATAACACACTAATAACCAATAATCAATAGTTAAGTTTCATTAGATCTAAGCAAACACAAGATAAATCTAGCCTAGCATGTTAATTAAAAGACAAGAACAAGATATAATCAAACAACACATAGACATATTGAATGATTAAATGATTACTTATCTTCAATTAAACATGGGAGATCCAAGGGTATAAAACCCTTAAAAATGGCAGAAAATTCGTCTTAGGGTTTCTCCTCACAAAGTTGCACACTATGAATAAAAATTGCAAAACTATATATAGCGTTTAGTGGCTGACGGCGTCACGTTGTAGGAGGTGACGCCGTCACCTCGCCGTGGCTAGGGTTCCCGGATGGTCTTTCTGACGCCGTCCCTTTTTAATCCTCCAAAATCCGCTCTGGCCTATCAAGGGTTGACGCCGTCAGAAATGTGCTTGACGCCGTCTCTCTTTAACTTAAACCGTGATGGCCTTGATCACCTTAAAGGGTGACGCCGTCAGACTTTCCATTGTAAAACTCTCTGGTGCGTCACGTGTATTTTGTCATATCCACCTCTTTTGCCAAGCCATGACGCCGTCAAGAGCAATACTTGACGCCGTCAAGTGCACTTTTCCAGCAGCTTTGGAGACTTTGTCGTTTTCTTCACTTTTATGCTCCAAAAACGTCCAAAATGCTTCCTTTTCCAGATTTCTTCTCCAAAGTACCTAAAATGACAAAAGGAACGATTTAGGGCAATATTTGATCAAATAAATACGATTTAGGGCTTAAATGACCCCCTAAAAGCGGTACACTTTTTGCTTCATCAAATACCCTTACACTTGAGATTTGCTTGACCTCAAGCAAATGCGCTTTTATTCTAATCAAAATACAAGTTAGGGGTCATTTAACGCTAATATAAAAGTAATTACAACAAATAGTCGTTCCACTTTAATCATAATAAGCACGGAGATTACAAACTAGCACCTCACAAGTAGTGTTTAGATACTCACATCTCTCAGGTGTCATAAAAGTATATCTCACAAATGAAAATGAATAATATCTCTCACTACCTGTCATAGCAAATAGATTACCATAGGCTTGGGAAAGGATCGAAAACCTTCTCCACTAGGCGTAAGCACCTAAGATAAACTATCAAAGAGGGCTTTTACATGGGTTATAATGTGAGGTGTAGGGATATGATAAACACGGTTTTGTTGGATAAAGGATATTTTACTGGTGGCGAGTTAAAGATCTTGATTAATTACATGTACAATATGGCGTTGCTAAGCCAAGACTAGACTCGAGTTAAGCTAAAAACAAAATAACAAAAACATAAAATAAACATAAAATGAAACGGGATGGTAGTCCGTATGTTTTTTCTACTTTTCTTTTTCTCATTTTTTTTTCATACACTCTTGCCCTACCATCCAAAATAATACATCATAGGGGCGTTGCATTCCCCTTACACTTGAACTTTTACATAACTTTACAAATAACTATTCTAATGACTCGAATTAAGATAATCGAAACACTTGGAGTACTTTTTAAAATATTTAGCACATATGGGGGTAATAATGTTGTTCTTCCCCATTACTCCATTACACTAGTACTTTACCCATGAGTCCCAATCGTCCCAAAACAATATGTACAAGGATATGACTCGACTTAGCAACCATGTAATCAATTAGATAATTAACTTGGGTTAACACATATGTTGTAACAATAATGCACTAAAAATGAGTGCATACAAGGTGGGCTAAGGCGATTTGGGTGTACATTTAAGTGGGGTGTAAACAAATTCTTCCTTTAAGTAAAATGCTTAAAGGTCGAAACGAAAAGATAGGCTCAGAGGGGTGTACTAGGGGTATCGTGTACTAAAAATGAGTACAACGCAAGGGGTGTGAGAGGATTACTTGACCAATATAGCCAATGTAATTATAACAAAAACACAGGTGTAAAACAATGGGTTAATCCTAATGCCTCTTATCATGTAGTAAATCTAACTACACGAATGTAGTCTCACTTGTGGCCTCGGAATGGTCCTAATGCAAGTTCTAGAATCTAAGTGCTATCGGTACACACATCATAGCATAAATGCTTTTCCTACCAATTCTAGGGGCGAACCTCACATATTTGGGGGTGGAAATTTTTTTAGTGGTACGGTTTTGTGCTAGTCATATAACTTCCTATCCATGAGACGCTCATTAAGATCAAAGTTTCACTCCTATATGTTGTAAAAAATTTTAAATTTGGCACTAAAATTGCCCTAACAGGTATTTATCTCAGTTTTATTACACATCTACCATTAAACAAACAAAAATCAAGCGTAATAGCATTCTCTAAGGTATCGTATTTTACCCCCCCCCCCCTTACACTTAAGATGAACATTGTCCCTAATGTTCAAATAACAAGATGTAAAAGTAAATAAGGTAAAAGAATGAAATCAAATACTCCCCTGATTCGTTTGGTGGATAAAGAGGTAACATGGTTAGATCTTCTTCCAAGAGAAAGTAGAAGCTCCAAGACTAATGCATCGCCAAAAGCTAGATTCCACATACATCTCCTTGTCCAAAATAACCTGTTAAACCTGAGAAAACAAACAAGAAAACCTGCATAACATCGGCGGGATAAATCTATATAAGGATATAATGCTTGTGGAATTATTATTTTGCAGATTCCTGGAGTTTATAAGTTAGAGATTTAATAAAAACTTTTTATGATTCCGGTAGAAAAACAAAACTTTCAAAAATTTCAGAAAATTAAAACCTGACGCCGTCAGGTTGTAATGCCTGACGCCGTCAGAAATGATCTGACAGAATTCTCATGTTGAGTTTCCGGAAAATTTCTGGAAAAACCCATACCTTACTTCCTGGAAATCCTGCAAAACATCATTATGACTCGATACAAGCATTTGACTCAAACAATTACTAATATGTATGTTAATTTAATATTGTTATGATTCATGTTCATTTGTTCTTGTAAACCGATTTGGATTTCCCTTACACTTAACTTTTGCAAAATACCTTTATATGTAGTTAAGACGAAGTTAAAAACAAAATAAAGCATTTTCACAATTTAGTTTTGAACATGAATCAATAATAATAAAAATTAAACACACATACGGAAACAAATAAAATCAAACAAAAAAATAAATAAACACACAAAGCAAATAAAGCTTGGGTTGCCTCCCAAGAAGCGCTTTTCTTTATTAACGAGTCTTGTAGCTAGACTCAAAGTCACCGTACATTACGTGACTCCATCATTGGTCACGGTTCCTAGGCCATCCTCATTTCCGGTTTTATATTCCGGTCCTAATTTCAAACAATCCTTGTTGAAACCGGATATCCTTTCCATAACATAGTCTACTCCTTTACTTCTATCTTCATCATTCCAATAGTAGACCGCTTGCTTAAGCTCCCTCTCAATATTTGACAAGTGTTGGAATTGCTCTATCTTATATGGCATTTGGTAGTTTACCTCATCGGTCTCATCCTTAAATCTAACTATCCCTAAGGAAGGTTCATAAGTCATTCTAGAGACCGCAACAAATGGTTTTCCAAAAACTACTTGAGTTAAGCATGCATCGACTATTGGGCGGATATCCTCTACAATTACAAAGTCGGTGACATAGGTGAAGTTTCCTACATAAACCGGTAATCCCTCAACTCTTCCCGTGAAGTTACTCATCCAACCCTTATCAGGGAACATCCTATACCCAAGTTGATTTTTCATTATCAAGTTGTAGTGGGCTCTAGTCATGATGTTTATAGGCGATCTAAGGTCGATGTAAGCTTTCCACACATGCAAATGTCCGATGTTGCATGGTATGTTGAGATTAAAAGGGTCGCCTATTTTTATAATTGGTCTACCTAGGAAGTATGGTGTCTCGGGGTCATCGAATAAGTCTGTATGATATGCGCGCTCTTCCTTAGTGGGTAGCCTATTGAAGTAGTCCTCATCATCATCTACTTCTTCAATCTCACTTTTCCTAACTTCTTTATCAACCTCAACTTTCTTAACCTCATCCTCAGGTTCACTATTATCCTCATTCCTATCAATTGGTTTGATAGTGACAATGTTGACGAAGTGGACGTGTTTGGATGAAGAGGGGTCTTTTACATGGGGTCCGCTATTTGTATTTCTAGCGTCCTTATGTGGAGGTGATAGCACTTGGTTAATGAGGGCTTTCAATAAGTTGTCAATTTTATTGGTCATCTCCGTTTGTTGTTGATTGAATTCGGATTCAAACTTGGCCAAATGAGCTTCTTGAGATGCCATAAATTGAGACATCAATCCTTCAAAGTTATTGGTACTACCATAATTGTTGGAAGGATTGTTGTTGAAAATACGGTTCGAGTTGGAACCGCTTGATTGGAAACGATTAGGTGGGTTGGAAGAATTGGTTTGTTGTGTGTTTTGGTTTTGTTGTGGTGGTGGGTTGTTGGGATCGAGGATATTACCACCTTCCATGATGTCGGATGGTAATGGTTACGAACAAAGAAACGAAGAAAAAAAAAGATAGACTAAAGAAAATCTAGAAAAATAAAATAAAAATCTCACTAGAAAGGAATCTAGTGAGTAGACCTAATAAAATAAAAATTCAACCTAAACAATAACTATTCCCCGGCAGCGGCGCCAAAAACTTGATGCGTGGTTTTGCGACCTTACAACAGGTTTTACCTCTCGAGGGATCTCAAGAGGCTTGTAATCCCCACCAGGCAGTGTACCTGACCGATGTAGTATAGTGTAGTGGCAAGTACCGGGGGATTGATCGTTCTCTAGGGGAATAGTGTCGTTAGGATTGAAAAACTACTCTAATAGGTCTAAGGGTGAGGGAAGATTCTTTTTGTATTTTTTATATTTTTATAAAAGCAAGTAAAATCTCGGGTTTGAAAGAGTGGGCGGAATTAGTTGCTAGTCAACTAACCCAATTGACTACAAATGCAAATAAAATAAAATAACTGAAAATGAAAAGGTTGTGAAACTTATATGGAGAGAAATGTGTTTACTTAGATTTCCTTACTCCCTAACTATCTTTTACCGGTTGATTAGTGTGTATTAATTGCGTGGATGATGGGTGTATTCCTTAATACCAATCGTGGGGTGGCGTACGTACTTCCCCAACTCTACAAGCTCCTACTTCACTCCTATGTCGAGCCGGCTAAGAAGCTCCTAACATGGGATCACTAGAATTCGCTCATGCATTAAATACAACCATAACAACCTTAGTACGCATTGGTTCATGTTTCTTAAGACGTTCAAGCAAGTTATCGAATAGGAAGTTAGCCAGTTTTCTTAAGCCTAACATCGATAAACAATCATCCAATACAATTAATAACACACTAATAACCAATAATCAATAGTTAAGTTTCATTAGATCTAAGCAAACACAAGATAAATCTAGCCTAGCATGTTAATTAAAAGACAAGAACAAGATATAATCAAACAACACATAGACATATTGAATGATTAAATGATTACTTATCTTCAATTAAACATGGGAGATCCAAGGGTATAAAACCCTTAAAAATGGCAGAAAATTCGTCTTAGGGTTTCTCCTCACAAAGTTGCACACTATGAATAAAAATTGCAAAACTATATATAGAGTTTAGTGGCTGACGGCGTCACGTTGTAGGAGGTGACGCCGTCACCTCGCCGTGGCAAGGGTTCCCGGATGGTCTTCCTGACGCCGTCCCTTTCTAATCCTCCAAAATCCGCTCTGGCCTATCAAGGGTTGACGCCGTCAGAAATGTGCTTGACGCCGTCTCTCTTTAACTTAAACCGTGATGGCCTTGATCACCTTAAAGGGTGACGCCGTCAGACTTTCCATTGTAAAACTCTCGGGCGCGTCACGTGTATTTTGTCATATCCACCTCATTTGCCACCCCATGACGCCGTCAAGAGCAATACTTGACGCCGTCAAGTGCACTTTTCCAGCAGCTTTGGAGACTTTGTCGTTTTCTTCACTTTTATGCTCCAAAAACGTCCAAAATGCTTCCTTTTCCAGATTTCTTCTCCAAAGTACCTAAAATGACAAAAGGAACGATTTAGGGCAATATTTGATCAAATAAATACGATTTAGGGCTTAAATGACCCCCTAAAAGCGGTACACTTTTTGCTTCATCAATTACTCTCGGTTTAGTATATAAGTCTTGTTCGATTATTTTCACAAGACAATATTGGAATCAAATTAAACCTGGACCACCCAGAAGTTGTAATAACAGTCATATATTATTATTTATTAATTAAAAGTAGGGCTACGTACTATAAAAAAATGTTATCGTAAAAATTAATTATGATTTATGGATTAGTAGTATAAATATAAAATCATAATCGTAATGAATAAAAGTAGAGTTGCAGAAATCTGTTTTGACTACCACGATCATGTTTTTTTGTAACGTACATGTACATGGTTTAAAAATTAATGGTACATTGATTTATATATTAGAAAGAAAGAAAGAAAAAATTCAGCCCCTCGTTTTCATTCCCTATATAACAACCACTAATTATTAGTACACATGAATAAAAAATACACAACCAAAATCCGCCATGGCAAGCACAGCAGTGTTAATCTCAATATTATCAATCTTCTTATACTTATGTTGTTCTCCTTAAACACTAGCTCCTCACAAAATCAACTGATTGGTTTTGAGTTTTAAGTTGCTAGATCGTGTATTTATAGTTTAATATGTCGGCTCCTATTTTACTTTGGTTAATGGACCAGCTAAACACAAATGTTAGCTCATAGTTTAAATTAAATGAGTTTAAATGTCTACAAGTGTTTTGGTTATAAAGAAAAAATGCTTATAACATATATAGCTATATTTAGCCAGAAATTAATAACTTAAGGGTGTGTTTGAAATGAGGGTTTTCGGATGGGGTGAAATTTGATTGTTGTTGTTCGTTTCTAGGTGATAGTCATTGCGTTACACACACATTTGTTTTATCGGAGGGTAAAAGACAAAAGAAAGTTACAAACTGTGATTAACTCTTTCTCTTTGGACCAAAGCTGTAAATTCGATATTTATCCTACGACTTTAAACAAAAAATGGTGTAAAAGAAAAAAAGTATTATTATACTATAAGAGCAGTGGGTATGGTAACCATGGAGTTGCGTTATGGGCTAACTTGGCCTGCGTTAAGGATGAGTTACCACACCGTCGTCATACGTTAAGGCCATGCGTTAAGGTATGCGTTAACCCCATGACACGGAGTTAAAGGAGAAATGTTAAAGTTTTAAAATAAAAGTGGGGCCCAAAATGTGGTGTAATGGCGGAGTTATGATAAGGGGTGTTTTTTTTGGTGTTAGAGCAAACGAAGTAATAACGCAAAACCGGCGTTTTGTCCTAGCTGGCTCACGTTGATTCACGTTTTCCACTCCAAGCTAGTTGGCGTTGCTCCTACGTTACAAATCAAGTTATAACTTGAGTTATGCCAAGTCATGACTCCCCCAGCCAATTTATAACTTGAGTTATGCCAAGTTATGGTTTGCGTTATTTTGTTTTTAAAGTGGGTCCCAAAAGGTGGTGTTATTTGGTGTTATGATAACGGGTGATTTTTTGGTGTTATGTTATTTGGTGTTGAAATGATGTGGCGCTGACGTGGCGGGGTTTTTGGTGTTATTTCGTTTTACCACTCCTTATACTCTGATGGTTGAAATTTTAAAGCTGATGTGGCACTGACGTGACGCTGTGTTAAGTTATAACTCGAGGTTACTACACCCTATGCTCTAAGTATACAACCTTGAGGGATGTGGTCATTTTTTTGGCTAAAAATACTACAAGTCTATAAAACTGAAACCGTCTTAGCATACATTTTATAAGGCAACTAATTAGACATGTAAGATGATTATAGAACTTGCTCTGTCCACAAATATTTGTTTTATAAAGTCCTGTTTGATACATATCTTTTGAACTGATAATAAATTTGTACTAATGTGCTACTGATTTGTGTATGTAGTTTGCAAGTAGTTATGTGTTGTTGACGTGTATATAATATTGTCAGTACTCAGTAATATAACTCATTGAGAGTCTTAGACATTAGGGGTGAAAACGATCCAAGTCGTGCCCGAGCCTGTCAGAGCTCGAGCTCGGTTCATTTATATTTTAGAAAGCTCGAACTCAAGCTCGACTCGATTCGAGCCTTAAGATTTGAGCTCGCGGTTCGGAGTATGATATATAATGCTCGAGCTCGAGCTCAGCTTGATTGTGATGTGCCGATAAAAAAAAAAGGTTTGTTTCTCGAGATTGCGTGTTCGAGCTCGTTTATTTGTTTTGAGCTCGTTAATGAGCTTGCTAGTATACATACACAAAATTTACTAAAACTCATTTAGGCTCATGAGCCTAGTCGAGCTTTGTATATAAAGCTCGGGGTCGGGCTCGTTTATCAGATGAGCTCTAATTTAGGCTCGAACTCGGGTTTGTTTAGGCTCTCCTCGTTCGAGCTTTTTACCGATCCGATCCCTAGCTTTTGATCAGCGGCTCGGCTCATTTCCACCCCTAGTCTGAGTTAGTCTATTGATCGTAATTGCACCATGAAATTGACCTTTTTAGTATTAGACGATGACGATTGTTCCACTCTTTATTCGCTCAACTGTTCATCAAACAAGAGCCACTAAAACATCAATCATGCTGTTAATTGTACCTATTATCAGGTTTGATGAGTTTTTTGGTAAAATTTGTTGCACCCCTAGTCTGAGTTTTTTGTATAAAAACGTGTATACAAATATGTGTATAAATGTGTGTATAAAAACGTGTATAAAAGTATGTGTAAAAAAACGTGTATTGTGTATAAAAACGTGTATAAAAATATGTGTATAAATGTGTGTATAAAAACGTGTATAAAAATATGTGTATAAATGTGTGTATAAAAATGAGTATAAAAATGTGTGTATAATAACGTGTATATAATGTGTGTATTAAAACATGTGTATAAAAACGTGTGTATAAAAACATGTGTATAAAAATGTGTTTATAAAAACATGTGTATAAAAACGTGTATAAAAATGTGTGTATAAAAACATGTGTATAAAAATGTGTATAAAAAAATGTGTATTAAAATGTGTATAAAAACGTGCATATAAAAATTTGTGTATAAAAAACGTGTAATAAAATGTGTGTATAAAAATGTGTATATGAAAACGTGTATAAATTTTAAAGATATTTAGAAGAAAAAAAAATTATAAGAAAACCATTTTTTTTAATTTAAAAAAAATAATAATTAATAAATTAAAAAAAAAAAACAAAAATTTTCCCTGAGACAAAACGGTCGTTAGTATAAAAGACTAACGGTGCAAATGGTCTTTAAAGGACTAACGGTACAAATGTTAGTATAAAGGATTAACGGAAAAAACTAACGACAGTTAGTCTCAGGGACCAAAACCGTTATGGGACGCAACCACAAGGACTGGATCCGTTAAAAAAAATTTAGAGACTAAACCCGTAAAACCTGACAGACCACATAGACAATTTATGAAATTAACTCTTATTTATATTATTCTCTTATACACAATATTTTATTTGATATTTACTCTGTTTGTCCCAAGATACATTTCCACCAACAAAAAAGACACAGGTTAAGATATGTGCATTTAATGCGGATTTTCAATAGTCAACTGCCTATTTTACCCTTACCTATTGGTTTGGAAACCTTAGATGCTACTAGTAATAATTAAGGGTAAAAAGGGATTTATCGTAGTAAATAGCAACATACTGAATCAATTTATCATATCTTTTGAGTTGCTTCATTTATTTCACACAAGGTTTAGCCATCTTATGTTTTGAGTCCGATGTCAAATGTATGTAATCGTAACACTTTGCAGGCTACATGCTCAAAGTCAGAGGAAGTAACCTGAAAATGTAAAAGGTATAATAGAGTTTTTGAATGGCTTACATGTTGGGAAAAATGCATTCTGGGACTTGGTGAACTTGCACGCCTCCTAAGAACCCAGCTAAAAGAATTTTTAATCACCTTGCTATGGTATAGAAGAACGTATAAGATTAGAATGTTGGATGTCTATCTTGCTAAGAATTGCTGATTCATGAATAGGTTTTGGGATGGCTTGCGTATTGGCAAGTTTAAGGTCTAGTTCAATTTGCAAAGTCTTCCATGTTTAGCTTCAGTAGGATCGCTGTTATATATCATGTTAAAAACCTCATCGGTTGTTTAAAGATTGACTTTATGGAAGTTGTGCTCCATTGATGATTAATCATTGCTGAATTGTAGTCTGGTAACATTAAAAATTTATGCTAAACGAATCCTGGTAGAAGGATGTAATGTCTTTAAGAGCTATATTTTGCGTTATATATTGTTGACGAGTTTCTCATGAGATATTGTGCTTCTGAACTTTATTGATCAGATTCTTGAGACTGCCTTCAAAAAGGAAATGTTTGGGCTCGTGACAAGATAGCTGTATGTTGAGAAGGTGAATGATTGATTTGAATACTGCTATACGGCTCACTCTGCTTATGACTTGCACATATGCCTAATGATTTATGCTATTTTCTTAAAATTATAGAGGGTTAAAATTCGAACCAAGATTGAAGAAGAAGAGAGAGAAAATTCAGAAACTACAACAAGAGTGAGTAATAACATAACATCTGGCTATAATCATGTTTGAAGTTATATTTGTTGTCGTTCCAAAATATATATATTTTTGATTCCATAGGGAAGATGAGCTTCAGTGACAAAAGCTATGGAAGTATTGCCTTTCCTCTCTATCACTTTAGCTAGAGGTATAACTTTGATCCAAGCTCTGCCTTCTGCTATATGATGCTTTAGGTACGCTTGAACCACATTATATCTCTCTTTAACAAAGTGGTAAACAGGACCATACTTGCAAATTCAACGACTTATCACTGTAGTAATTTGCTTTAGCTATTTGTTGATATTAAAATGTTTGATTTCTTGACCATGATACAGGAGGGTTGAACAAGTAAGATGCGTTACACCTGCAGAAAGTAGGACATCAACACTATTTCATCCTATTTCTAGCCGTGATTAAGTTCTTCATGCCCAGGTAAATATGTAGACGACTAATGTTTATAAATCGTCTCATTTCATGTTCTATATTGTCATAAACACTCAAAGGTCTGCGGTGCAAGTATTCCCAGTGGTAAAGTAAGACTTATCAATATACAGTTCATTTTTGTTTTTCTTGTTCTCTAGTAAGATTAAATGGGTTTGGGTTGCAGGTTTCTTAAAAGCACATGTCAGATTGGTTAGGTCTGTGTGGCTACCTGATCAAGCTCCGATGAGGGTGTTAGACGTTTTTTTTTGCATTTTCTCGTCACAGGAATAGTTGTTACTTCAACTTTCTTGTTTTGTTTTGTACTTAAAAAAAGTTTAGACCGTCAAGTCAAACGAATGTTATTCTTGTAGTGTTGTAATTATATGGAAAAAAACCATTCATTTGTTATACATTTCAAGTTGTTGATGATGTTCATATTATCATTATTGTTATTATTGTATTTCAATACCAAATAGTGACCAGGGCAATATGGCTGGTGAACAGTAACATACATAAAAGACCTAAATTGCAACACTAGTAGCGACTTCTATTGAGAATAGCGATGGCGACTTAGTTAGCGATGTTTCTTATAAATAGCGACATAAATTGCGACTTATAATAATATAGTCGCTTTTCTTTAGCGACATATTAAGAAGTCGATATAATTGCGCCAATTTTAGCATCGAGGTAGACTAAGTCACAAAAATTTGCTATTCGTATATAGCGACCTACAACCTAAAGTCGCAAGTTGTGTTGCTGGCTTCACATACGTCCCTAAATATGTCGTACGAATGTCGCCAAAAAGCATTTTTCTTGTAGTGTGTACATTGCAAGTAGTTATGTGTTGATGACGTGTATGTAAGATTGTCGGTGATATAACTCATTAAGAGTCTTAGTTAGTCTATTAATCGTAATTGCACCCTGAAATTAACCTTTAAAGTATTAGACAATCTTTCTACTCTTTATTCGCTCAAATGTTCATCAAACATGAGCCACTAAAACATTAATCATGCTGTTAATTGTACCGGTTCTCAGTTTGATGAGTTTTTTTGTAAAATTTGTTGCACTCACATATACTTGAGCATCGAACAGTATATATTACTTGACATTTGTACCATGAACATTAGTGATAACGTTACTGATCGTGATCCTACATGACTGCATCAAGTATATATGGATCAGGTTCATCTTGTTAAGTCAATGGCCATTGCCGGTTGTAATTTGTGTGTATAGCTACTTAGACTAAGATTGTAGTGTTTTTATGTACAAAATAATCTTGGTGTCAATTGTTTCCCTTTTCTTACGGCATGTTTGTGCCAAAGTAATTTTAGACCAATTAGGTGCCTCAGATTTGGAAAAGGAAACTATAATAGACATAATGTATGATAACTCCTCTTTTGTTCTATGCCTTACATCCAAAAAGATGAACGTTTAATTTACTCTCAAGTTGGTCGTCTGGATCGAATACTTAAAAATGACCTTATTTTCCACCAAGTCAAGCAAACAAGTGTTCCTATCGAAGTCCAGCTAACCTGGACCACCTGATGCTCTAGAAATAGAAGTTTATAATAAATATGATGTCATTTAAGTTCGATTTATTTAGGCCTCACATTTAAGAAATATATTAAAAGGATATTGGGTATCATTCTTATTTTTATTTTTGACGGGGGGCCCTGGTTTATTAAAATGGAGACCTTACATGTTGTAATAAACAGTTTCAAATAAGATACGTTATTGTTTAGTACGTAATACACTATAGATATGTTCTATTTTTCGTAGGGATTGGTTTTGTATAGACCAACATATTGCACACTAATATACTCATGATCTCTTGTTTCGGTAAGAATAAATAAGACATAAAATAACATTATTTCCACCAAGTATAGCTATTTGAATTGATGTTATAACAAACGGTGTCACGTTTTATCTTTTAAAAGTAATCAAACGTAACAAAGTTTCTGTATCTTCAAAGAATACATTGATTAACCAAAGGCGTGATGCCAGAATCTGATAATAAATTTTATTGTTTGATACCTAGTCCTGTTTGATACCTATCTTTAGAACTGATAATAAATTTTATTGTTTATTTTAAGATTGGTCTCTAGTGTAGGTGTGATGCCAGAATCTAAGCCCCGATGCATTGTAAAGGTTTTCTCTCTCTTCATTTGTACTTTCCTCCCTCAGCCACACAAATAGAGTACTATTCTTTATCTTATTTAAAAATAACGTATCATATTTTAAATAATTTATAAAACAATTATTAATTTTGTCTCTCCTGATTTACTTCAATACAAAATACAAATCCAAATCCTAAACCCGTCTACAAACCAAACGGGCCCTAAAACTAAATTTAAATTGAGGCCAACATCCGAGAGGGAAAAAAGAGGTTAATAGTTGGTGAACATATAACCTTCATTTGAGAAAATGAATCAAAACATGTCCATTTACCAATGTTTGTAATAATTTAACATTTATTTGAGCATACGGATAGAAATATTGTGTTTATAGTAATTTTGCAACTAATGTGTTTGAGCTTCGTTATAGTGAGATGTGTTGTTGAAGTTTATATAAATAAACATGAAAATTTTTGAAAAAGATTTGAGGTTGAAGATATATACATTTATTTGTGATTTTGAAATTAAAAAAAGAAAAGTGAAAAAGTTTGAAAAAGTAGAGGTTGAAGATGACAAGGTAGAAATTAACGAAAGTGCACTTATATGCAAAGATTTAACGAAGAGACACTAACGGCCGTTTGGTCAAAGGACTGGTCTGTTGAACATGGACAATCACAGGGACGGGCGGTGTACTTATTAAAGTTTAAAGGACAAAAGTTGAAAAAAGATGTAAACCAAATGACCCAATTTGTCATTAACTCTAAAAGTAATGTATGATAAATTATTTTGGTCTATGGCTAACAACCGAAAAGACTAACGTTTCATTTACTTTCATTTTGGTAGACGAATACTTAACGAACTTATATTCCACAAAGTCACAAGTCTTTTTGTCGTATATTTTTCCAATTCTTCCACAACATGTGTATCAAAGTCGATGTAAACCTGGACCACCTAGATATTATTGAAACAGGAAAAATTTTAACAAATACAACGTACTCAAAGTCCATTTCTTATTGGATTGTTCTCATGAAGACTTGTAATTACTCTCGGTTTAGTATATAAGTCTTGTTCGATTATTTTCACAAGACAATATTGGAGTCAAAGTAAACCTAGACCACCCAGAAGCTGTACTAACAGTCATATATTATTATTTATTAATTAAAAGTAGGGCTACGTACTATAAAAAAATGTTATCGTAAAAATTAATTATGATTTATGGATTAGTAGTATAAATATAAAATCATAATCGTAATGAATAAAAGTAGGGTTGCAGAAATCCGTTTTGACTACCACGATCATGTTTTTTTGTAACGTACATGTACATGGTTCAAAAATTAATGGTACATTGGTTTATATATTAGAAAGAAAGAAAGAAAAAATTCAGCCCCTCATTTTCATTCCTATTTTACTTTGGTTAATGGACCAGCTAAACACAAATGTCAGCCCATAGTTTAAATTAAATGAGTTTAAATGTCTACAAGTGTTTTGGTTATAAAGAAAAACGCTTATAACATATATAGCTATATTTAGCCAGAAATTAATAACTTAAGGGTGTGTTTGAAATGAGGGTTTGCGGATGGGGTAAAATTTGATTGTTGCTGTTCGTTTCTAGGTGATAGTCATTGCGTTACACACACATTTGTTTTATCGGAGGGTAAAAGACAAAAGAAAGTTACAAACTGTGATTAACTCTTTCTCTTTGGACCAAAGCTGTAAATTCGATATTTATCCTACGAATTTAAACAAAAAATGGTGTAAAAGAAAAAAAGTATTATTATACTATAAGAGCAGTGGGTATAGTAACCATGGAGCTGCGTTATGGGCTAACTTGGCCTGCGTTAAGGATGAGTTACCACACCGTCGTTATACGTTAAGGCCTTGCATTAAGGCATGCGTTAACCCCATAATGCGGAGTTAAAGGAGAAATGTTAAAGTTTAAAATAAAAGTGGGGCCCAAAATATGGTGTTATGGTTGAGTTATGATAAGAGGTATTTTTTTGTTGTTAGAGCAAACGAAGTAATAACGCAAAATCGGCGTTTCGTCCTACCTGGCTCACGTTGATTCACGTTTTCCACTCCAAGCTATTTGGCGTTGCTCCCACGTTACAACTCAAGTTATAATTTGAGTTATGCCAATTATGACTCCCCCACCCAATTTATAACTTGAGTTATGCCAAGTTACGGTTTACGTTATTTTGTTTTTAAAGTGGGTCCCAATAGGTGGTGTTATTTGGTGTTATGATAACGGGTGATTTTTTGGTGTTATGTTATTTGGTGTTGAAATGATGTGGCGCTGACGTGGCAGGGTTTTTAGTGTTATTTCGTTTTACCACTCCTTATTCTCTTATGGTTGAAATATTAAAGTTGATGTGGCACAGACGTGACGCTGTGTTAAGTTATAACTCGAGATTACTACACCCTATGCTCTAAGTATACAACCTTGAGGGATGTGGTCATTTTTTTGGCTAAAAATACTACAAGTATATAAAACTGAAACCGTCTTAGCATACATTTTAAAAGGAAACTATATTAGACATGTAAGCTGATTATAGAACTTGCTCTGTACACAAATCTTTGTTTTATATAGTCATGTTTGATACCTATCTTTAGAACAGATAATAAATTTGTACTAATATGCTACTGATTTGTGTATGTAGTTTGCAAGTAGTTATGTGTTGTTGTCGTGTATATAAGATTGTCAGTACTCAGTAATATAACTCATTGAGAGTCTTAGACATTAGGGGTGGAAACGAGCCGAGTCGAGCCCGAGCCTGTCAGAGCTCGAGCTCGGCTCGTTTATATTTTAGAAAGCTCGAACTCGAGCTCGACTCGATTCGAGCCTAAAGATTTGAGCTCGCGGTTCGTAGTATGATATATAATGCTCGAGCTCGTGCTCGACTCGTTTGTGATGTGCCGATAAAAAAAGCTGGCTTGTTTCTCGAGATTGCGTGTTCGAGCTCATTTATTTGTTTTGAGCTCATTAATGAGCTTGTTAGTATACATACACAAAATTTACTAAAACTCGTTTACGCTCGCGAGCCTAGTCGTGCTTTGTATATAAAGCTCGGGATCAGGCTCATTTATCAAATGAGCTCTAATTTAGGCTCGTGCTCGGGTTTGTTTAGGCTCGCCTCGTTCGAGCTTTTTACCGATCTGATCCCGAGCTTTTGATGAGCGGCTCGGCTCATTTCCACCCTTAGTATGAGTTAGTCTATTAATCGTAATTTCTCCATGAAATTGAACTTTTTAGTATTAGACGATGACGATTGTTCCACTTTTTATTCGCTCAACTATTCATCAATCAAGGGCCACTAAAACATCAATCATGCTGTTAATTGTACCTATTATCAGGTTTGATGAGTTTTTTGGTAAAATTTGTTGCACTCATATATACTTGAGCATCGAACAGTATTATATTACTTGACATTTGGGCCATGAGCATTTGTGATAACGTTACTGATCGTGATCTGACTTAATCAAGTATATATGGATCAGGTTCATCTTGTTAAGTCAATGGGCATTACCGGTTGTAATTTGTGTGTATAGCTACTTAAACGAAGATTGTAGTGTTCTCATGTACAAAATAAGTCCTGGTGTCAATTGTTTCCCTTTTCTTACGGCATGTTTATTAATGTATGATAACTCCTTTTTTTTTTTATGTCTCATATCCAAAAAGACGAACGTCTAATTTACTCTCATGTTGGTTGACCGGATCGAATACTTAAAAACGACCTTATTTTCCACCAACTCAAGTAAACAAGTGTTCCTATCGAATTTCAGCTAACCTAGACCACCTGATGCTCTAGATATAGAAGGTTTTAATAATTATGATATCATTTAAGTTTGATTTATTTAGGCCTCACATTTAATATATCAAAAGGATATTAGGTTTCATTCTAAGCTTTGCTTTTAACGCGCCCTGATTTATTAAAATGATGACATTACTTTGTAAAAGTTAGATTTAAATGTTGTACTATAAACAGTTTCAAATAAGATACATTATGGGAAAATTCCAAATTTGCCCCGGAGGCATCCCCATGACATCAAAAAATGCCACAATTTTCAAAAATACTCAAGAATAGCCCTTGGACGACTGTCAAAATCAGCAACTGAACGTTTATGCAACACATGTCCAAACAATGATTGGGATACGGGCTATTTTGGGAAAAAAAATCTGAAATAAGGGCTATATTTGGGGGAAAAAATGTATAAACGTATGTACAAAAAATTAAAATACGGGGTATTTTGGTCAAAAAAAAGTTGCGTTGACCGGTTGCCCAGTCGCCCAGGGCATTTAGGAGTAAAAATGTCGGCTGGGGCATTTTTTGATGTCATGTGGTTGCGACTAGGTATTTTAGAAATTTTCTCATACATTATTGTTAAGTACGTATTACACTATAGATATGATCTATTTTCGTAGGGATTGGTTTTGTACAGACCAACGTATTGCACACCAATATACTCTCGATCTCTTGTTTTGGTAAGAATAAATAAGACTTAAAATAACGTTATTTCCACCAAGTATAGCTATTTGAATTGATGTTATAACAAACGGTGTCACGTTTTATCTTTTAAAAGTAATCAAACGTAACAAAGTTTATGTATCTTCAAAGAATACATTGGTTAACCACCACGTCTAAGAAGGCGAGTTTTATCAACCTCGTAACATCGCCTGTGGGAAGGTATATATTACTTTGAACCTGATAGGGTTTAACCAAACTTTTTCCAGTGGAGGACCAACACCAAAATATAGGGCATATGGATCTGCATAAGGATTTTTTTCGTTGGAAAGGACGGCCAGCAGCAAATGGATCACCATGCGTTGGATTTTCTCTCGTATTCTTAACAAAATACCCAACCCATGTGTATTTTTTTTTTCAGTTGTCCAATTTGCAAATTCTTCTTTAAAAGTCCTCCCATTTATCGAGCCAGTATACCAGAACTCCTCGAAAAACTTTTGTTTCCACAGATCATCATTCAAGGCTAATTGTCTTAGTTCTAAACACACAAATCATATTTGCTATATCAACCCCAGAAACCAGTTCCATTATCTTTAGTTTGAGTTCAATGGGTAGTTTCATAAAACAAGGTGGAAGTTCCGAACCTGTTCTTTCACATACATCGATCAATAATGGTAACTCGAGCTCATCCTTGATTTTTCTCCAAACCTCGAATACCTCTTTTTCATAAAACACTTGTCCATTTTTAGCCGATACAACACTTAAAAATGGTAATTTATCTTTGTCTGCAAGCACCGAGTGTGCCCCGGTTTCTTTATGTAAAGACCCGTAAATCTTGCAATACTTACATAGGTTCTGAAATACAATATTGACATATTCAATTTTACCTCCACTATTAATGTTCGAAAGAGTGTAGTAAATGTCCCTTAAACATTAACGTTATTGTTCTTTGATAATTTTAAAGCAGGATCAATATCCACAAAGCCATATTCTAACAAGACAGCACAAACTGCTATTCCGAAGAGCTTGTGATCAAGAAGACCATCATCGTCATCATCGCCAAATGCATCTGTGAACGCTTTTCTTAAAATAGCAGGGACTGAAAATGACTTTCGAACCTCACTAACTGAATTCCCATCATCATCATCTATATGTATAGATTCTGAAACCTTTTCTGGATTTGTATCTACTAATCGCTTTTGAGTTTTAAGTTGCTAGATCATCTATTTTACTTTGGTTAAGGGCCAAGCTGGCCCATTAGCTAAACACAAATGTCAGCTCATAATTCAAATTAATGATTTCAACCTTACCCAACGAATTTAAACAAAAAATGGTGAAGTCTTTTTACACTATAAGTATACAACCTTGAGGGTTGTGGTCATTTTTGGCTTAAAAGCCAAAATACTACAAGTCTAAAAAACAAAAACCGTCTTAGCATACCTTTTAAAAGGCAGCTATATTAGACATGTAAGCTGATACCTATATTTAGAATTGCAGCTATAACTTGCTTTGTCCACAAATATCTGTTTTATATAGCCCTGTTTGATACCGATCTTTAGGATTGCATCAACGTTGTTGGAACTGATAGAATTGCAAGTTATGTGTTGTTGACGTGTATGCAAGATTGTCGGTAATATAACTCATGGGAGTCTTAGTTAGTCATCTATTAATTGTAATTGCACCATAAAATTGACCTTTTTAGTATTAGACGATGACAATCTTTCCACTCTTTATTTACTCATATGTTCATCAAACATTAACAACTAAAACATCAATCATCGTATTCATTATGTACCCAGTTAGATGAGTTTTTTAGTAAAATCTGTTGCACTCACATATACAGATATACTTGAGCATCGAACAATATTACGTGACATTTGGACCACGAGCATTTGTGATAACGTTACTGATCGTGATTCTACATGACAAATTAAGTATATATGGATCAGATTCATCTTGTGAAGTCAATGGCCATTGCCAGTCGTAATTTGTGTGTAAAGCTACTTAGACAAAGATTGTAATGTTCTCATGTACAAAATAAGTCTTGGTGTCAATTGTTTCCCTTTTCTTACGTCATATTTATTATTGTGCCCAAGTAAATCTGGACCAATTAGGTGCCTCAGATTTTGAAAAGGAAAGTGTAATAGATATAATTTATGATAACTCCTTTTTTGTTCTATGCCTCATATCCAAATAGAAGAACGTTTAATTTACTCTCATGTTGGTTGTCGGATCGAATACTTAAAAACTACCTTATTTTCTACCAAGTCAAGCAAACAAGTGTTCCTATCAAAGTCCAGCTAACCTGGACCACCTGATGCTCTAGATATAAAAGGTTTTAATAATTATGATGTCATTTAAGTTCGATTTATTTTGGCCTCACATTTAAGAAAATTATCAAAAGGATATCAGGTATCATTCTTAGCTTTGTTTTTGACGGGCCCTGATCTATTAAAATGAAGACATTGCTTTGTAAAAGTTAGATTTAAATGTTGTAATAAACATTTCAAATAAGATACATTATTGTTAAGTACGTATTACACTATAGATATGATCTATTTTCTTATAGACCAACGTATTTGAGATGATCAAACACTGAGGATGTAACTCCTTCATAATGTGTTTACGATACTTTGAGGTTATATTGCTAAGTATGCGGAATCTACTTAACTATACTTAGAAGATTGGTTTGCTTGATGTAATAGTAATGCTTGTATGAACAATGAATAATGAACACAAAGATTAACTTCAAACGATTCAATACTTTTGAGGAATAATACGAGTGATCTCAATATCACTAGGGTTACAATGACCTTGAATCTTAACAAAAACGTATGACTTGTATATGACTTATATTCGTATATCTAAAACCTAACCTAGGACCTCCTTTTATAGACACAAGGAGTCCTTTACAAGATATGTATTCTACCGTATATTTCTAACTAATTATGATATACATAAGATCAATTCCATACTTATCCTCTACATATCTTCTAAAACAGTTTCATGCAGCAGTACCTTCTTTAATATACTAGCAGTACTAACTTGAAGTTTGTACTGTTAGTTATTCTTCACCAGTCTTCAGTTATACACTAGTAGTTTGTACTTTGTACTGTTAGTGTATTCTTCCAGCAGTACTAAGTCAGAAACATTTAATTCCCAACAATCCTCCCCTAAACTTGTGATTTACCCTAAATCATCAAGTTTCTCAAAATTAAATGAGGATTGTGAGGACTCTTCCAAACATTACCTAGTCAACCTTAGTATTCTGGCTTTCCTTTCTTCTGCAAGCTGAAATACTTTCCTTATCAATTCTCTTGCCATCTCTGACTCTTCATCAACTTTGAGTCTGGATGATAGCATAACCATTAATATTCCTACTCTTAGTGGGTAATCCTTTTCCACTAACATATAGATTTCCACCCCTGCTTTAGTAGAAACTCTGTGAACACCACAATTATCAAACAGTCTCCATGTGATGTCTGAGCCAGAAGCTTGAAATCTCCATATAGCCTCACCTGTGTCAGGTTCATATAGTCTCTTCAACTCAACCCATAGCTCTTTATCTTTATCATCTGTAGGATCTGAGGTCTTGAATCTCTCTTGAACTAAGCTCCACAGCTTATCCAAATCATCTCTGTCAAAGGCTTTTATCATATCTTCAAAGAACTTGTATACTTCATATTGACCTCCTACTCTGATAATCTTCCATCCTTTGATTATTCCATCTGAATAAACCTCCCAATCAATGATGAGATGTTTGGCTTGAATGGGATCAATATTAAGAGCTTCTGGAATTACCACCATCATTCCATGGATCTGTTCATCAGTCAGTATCTCTTCCTCTTCCTCAACTGATTCTTCTTCAACTGGTTTCTCCTGAATAGTTTCTTCTTCAATTTTTTGTTTCTTGGATTCTTCTGATTCCAATTGCTCTGCTGCTCTCTTTTCTCCTCTGCCTTACTTGTACCTTTCAGGAACATCTGCATTCTTCTGTGAGTATCAATGTAGATCCTTTCAATTTCTTCAAAAGATCTTCCCTTGAAGTGATGTTCTTTCCAGGTATCTTGGTGCTTCAAATATGTCTTCATATAACTTAATTGTTCTCTTCTGGTAGGAGGCTTTTTCTGAGCATCCTTTTTCTTGCTTTGACCTTTTCTGATTTGCTCCAAAAGATCATCTATGGCTTGCTCCTGTTCTTCTCTTGTAAACTGAGACCTCTCTTCTTCATGTAACTTAGCAGCCAACTCCTTATCAGCAAGAACTTGAGCAGCTATTTGTTCTTCTTCAGTCTGAAACATTTCTTCCACCATAAACTTTGCTATACTTTCTTCTTCAGTTACCCTTGCTAACTCTTCTTCATGAAATCTCTGAGCTAGTTCTTCATCTAGAGCAATCTGTGATTGGTTCTTCTTGGTTGTTTTATGAGATTGTTCTTCTTCTACCATTATTCCCTTTCCCTTGTCTAATCTTGCTTTCTTTGGCCTTCTAGTGTTTACTGCACCAACAGTACCTTGAGATCCACCAGTACCTTCTTCTCGAATACTAGCAGTACCATGTGTAGCACTACCAGTACCTTCTTCTGTTTGATAGTCTTGCCTCACCTGAATATCAAACTCCTCTTGGACCAAAGAAACATGAGGGTCTTCATCTAGTTGAGCAATCTTCCTCCCCTGTTTGGAAGATTCCTCACCTTTGTCTTCTCCTTGATCATCTGATGAACTTATGAAGAAGATGATTCATTGAATTACATTGAGCTGATCTCTTTCTTTTAAGTGTATTGACCTGTTGCTCCAATTTCTTGACTTTAAGCACCAGTTTGGTATACACCTTACCAAAAACCTTCTTGTGAGAGTTGAGATCAGCTTCCAAAGTAATGACTTTCTCAGACAATTTTGTACAAAGTTCCATCAATTCCTTAAGTGTCTGACTGCCCTCAGCACTTCCTGATGTATTACCTTTAGGGAGAGGTGCATCATGGGGCATAGACTCAGATTCTACCACATGGTGATCCTCTGAGCCACCCAATATTACTAGTTGGCTTGGGATTCCAACAATATTACTGGGTTCATAAGAACTTGGTACTGTTGGTGATGCCATAGGTTGGGTCTTATTTATGTTACTTCTGTCCTGCCCAGCTTCTAAGCCTGAGACAGTAGAAGCATCCCTTCCTATATTGACAAAGTCAGCCTCATCTACTACATGGGGAGGGGTAGGGTCTCTGTGCTGAGGAACAACAGAGCCCTCTCTGGATATAGACCTATCTGTTGATGGGGTTGGTTGTGAAGGTGATTGTTCTGATGTTGTGGGTGTGTGTTGGGAGTCAACTGGGCTTGTTGATCCTTCACCCTGTACCTGTAGCATGGAATCAAATAATGGAACCTCTTCCCCACTATACCCTTTTGAGGCCATCCTCATATTACTGAAAAGTTTTTGGGTAAGTTGGATAAACATTTTTGTGAGGAAGAAGCTGATGTTTCCTCATGTTCAAAATAGTTTGGATGAACCTGGATACATCAAAAACTTTGATTTGCTATCATCATTTTTAACCATTCCTTCAAAGATGAGTTTCGAAAAGTTAAAAGTTCTGTCAGTAGCTAAGCAGATGAGAGCAGTTGCAATATTGCTACTGAACTGTTCCCATGAGGTTTTCTTAGGACTAAGACAGTGAAGGATGGTGTGTATCAAAAACCTCCATTGTGGGGGCAAAACAACCTTTTTGAAAAGTTAAAGATTGTAATTGGATGTTGTACCCCATCCTGGTTAAAGTTTCAAAAAATTTCAGTGTTTGGCATAGCACTAATACCATTGTCATTATTCAGATGGAGATGCCTCCTGAGGGATGATTCAGTAAGAGTGATAGATTTGCCATCCACTGTGGCATTTAACTCTTTGTCTCCATTGTCAAATGTTCTGACAGTAGCAGTCTGCCAAAACTCTTTGATGTGGGAGACATAGATAGTGGGATTTAATGTTAAAGAATACCTTATGTGAGAACCATTTCAAAAGTCCACTATCTGATGGAATTGTGTATCATCCTCTGCTTTTTCCAAAAACGCGACCATGTTGTGCTTGTCAACAAAAGATAAAGTTGCCATGATTGTCAATAAAAGTAGGATATGACTGCTGAGATTAGGGTAATTTTAGGTTAGAAAGTAGATGAAGAAAGTGAATTGAGATATTATGTAAAGCTTATGAGGGTTTCTATTGGACCGACTTCAGTTAAAAGATAATTTTTTTATTGAAGAAAGGTGAATAAAATAGATTAAAAGTAAAAATATCCAAAAAGTAAACCCTTAAGATAAGGAATTGTCAGTAAAAATCTCAACAAACTTCTCAACGGCTATTTTCAAAAAGCTATTATTTCGCACCAGTACTAACGTCTATCCAGCAGTACAAACTTAAGCCTACCAGTACTATCTTTTTGCCTGGCAGTACTAACTTTTGGAAATTTTTTGGCTTAGTAGTATGAACTCATTTTTGATTTAAAACAATACTATTTACAACCATTTTGAAGGGATTAAGTGTAAAGACCGACATTTAATCATGATTTTGGTTTAATGCAACCTCTGGTTGTGTGAGAACCAATGTTTTCAGTTATAAATAACTGCCTGTGATCAGATAAACTCATTCAAAGAGCTTTCTTGACAGGGTTTCCAGCTCGTGGCAGGTGTTGCCTCTAACACAAGTGTTAGATTCACGTTTGCTCGTTGTTCTCTCTACCAGATATCCTTGGACTAACACATTATACTAAAAGTATAAAATGGTAGAGAGTGAGTTAGGTCAGTTACTATCTAACTAACTAAGCCATCAATTCCAATACAAGACATCATAATAATATTTCAAGAAAGAAGTTTAAAAGAACCTCTTAATTCAGATATAAAACCTTAGTTAAGAGATGCCCAAACTCAGTCCATCATCAATCTAGTATATTAGCAACTAGTCCACCATCTGCTGCTCACACAATGCACTATTAACTCCTTTGTGCTTAAACTCCAAGATCAAGACAGAAGGGGAAGTTTAGATCTTTCATTTCATTACATCTTCAGGGGAAGTCCATGAGTGATTTTGTCATTATCAACTCCATGACCTGCAAATGTTAGTCCAAAACCAAGAAAACAAATGGCAGAGCATTTGCTTCATAGCAGTATAAACATATGACTAACAGTGCTAACAAAACAGTCCTAATTTGTACTGGCAGTACAAACTATACAAAAATAGTACCTGTTGACAAGCCTAGCAGTACAAATCCAATTTAATGTACAAAAACACACAGTTTAAAAACTTCAAGGGTTAAGCATTCCAATACTTGCTACCAAGTATTGAAACCTTCCAACATCAAAGGCTTTAGTGAGAAGATCTGCAAAGTTTTGTTCAGTATCAATTTTGACAACTTGAATTAACTTTTTCTCATTGCAGTCCCTTATAAAATGATGCCTAATTTCTATGTGTTTAGTTTTAGAATGTTGCACTGGATTTTTAATTATGCATATTGTACTGCTATTGTCAATGTATATCATGGTATTCATAAAATTATACCCACAGTCAAGCAGCTGATTTTGAATCCAAAGCACTTGACCACAGCAACTTGCATCATCTACATATTCAGCTTCAGTTGTAGAAGTTGCCACAATTGTCTACTTCTTTCATTGCCATGATATGAGTCTACAACCAAGGATCTGACAACCACCAGTTGTTGATTTTCTATCCAGGCTTGCACCAGCATAATCACTGTCTGAATATGCTACCAAATCAAAAGGTGATTCCCTAGGATACCAAATACCCAATTTAGGTTGACCCTTAAGGTACCTAAAGATCCTCTTTACAGCAGTTAAATGGGAAGCCTTGTGAGTAACTTGAAACCTTGCACAGGCACATACATAAAACATGATATCTGGTCTTGATGAAGTAAGATACATCAAGGACCCTATCATTGATCTGTAGGTGTGTACTTCAACACTTTCTCCATCAGCATCTTTAAGCAAAGGTTTCTCTAGATCAACAGGTGTGCTTGCCACTTTAGCATCTGTAAATTGAAACTTTGTTAGTATCTCAGTCACATATTTATCATGACTGATAAATATGCCTTCAGTTGATTGCTTCACTTGCAACCCCAAAAAGAAGGTAAGTTCCCCCATGGAACTCATCTTAAACTTATCATACATAAGTTTCTCAAATTCTACACACATCTTCTTCCTTGTGGATCCAAATATAATATCATCCACATAAACTTGTACCAACAAGATATCCTTCTTGTTCTTCTTAATGAAAAGAGTCTGATCAATCTTGCCCCTTTGGAATCCATTCTCTAGCAAATAGGAAGCCAAAGTTTCATACCATGCCCTGGGAGCTTGATGTAGTCCATAAAGAGCTTTCACCACCTTGTACACCTTTTCTGGATGTTCTTGATCTACAAAACCTGAAGGTTGAGAGACATATACCTCCTCTTCAATAGTACCATACAGAAAGGCACTCTTGACATCCATCTGGTAAACAGTAAAGCCCATGAAAGAAGCATAAGCCAAGAACAGTCTTATGGCTTGAATCATAGCTACAGGTGCAAAAACCTCTTCATAGTCTATTCCCTCTTCTTGTGTATACCCCTGGGCTACAAGTTTTGCCTTGTTTCTGATCACAATCTCTCTTTCATCTCTTTTGTTTCTGAAGACCCATTTGGTTCCAATGACCCTCATACCCTTGGGTAAACCACCAATACCCAAACCTTCTGAATCTTAAATTGGAGAAGCTCTTCTTGCATTGCTTCTACCCAGCTTGAGTCTTTTAAGGCTTTAAGGACATTTTAGGGCTCAGATTGAGAAAGAAAACATACAAATAGACATGTGTTGGCATCTTCATGCTTCTTTCCTAAATAAACAGCACTGAAAAAGCCTTGCTGATCTAAAGTCATAAGTTGCTTTCTTGTCATCACACCAGACTGTATCTCACCAATCACATTGTCTAGGGAGTGATCTTTGTGGATTCTTGTGTGTGGAGTTGATGAAACTGGATAGGTGGGTGGTAAGTTGTTGATATCCACCTCATCTTCTGAGAAATCAGCAGTATTAGTATCTGATGGGCCAGCAGTATGAACATTTTGCCCAACAGTACTAACTTGAGGCTCAGCAGTACCATCTTCATTTGTACTATTTTCATGATTCTCTGGTGCTTCAACTCCATCTTTATTGTTGTCATATTCAAAACCCACTTTGTCAATATCATTAGAAGGTTCAGAGCCAAGGGAGCTCGTAATCCACACTGTTCCAAATATGCATTAGTACATGATCTTGATCTTTTTCCTTTCCCAAGCTTGCTTCATTTATTGTAATATCAGCTTCTGAACCTGCAAAATCATTAGAAAAGGTTCCTGCAACAACTGGCACATAATTCATTGATTGGGTTAAAGTATCAAGGTCAAACAACAATTTTGGACCATCACCTGCAACATTAGATTTATTTTCTAGAAACTGAACATGCATGTTCTCCTCTACTTTCCTTTTTCTTGTGTTGTATACGCTAAAAGCCTTGCTATTCAGAGAGTACCCAACCAAGAATCCTTCATCAGATTTGCCATCAAATTTTCCTAAATGGTCTAAGGTATTTAGAATAGTTACATGACACCCAAATGGTCTTAGAAAACCTAAAGCAGGTGTTCTACCTCTAAACAGTTCATTTGGTGTCTTGTTGTGAGGTTAAACTACCAAAACCTTGTTCTGCACATAACAAGCAGTATTAACTGCTTCAGCCCAAAAGGTGATGGGCAGCTTAGAGTCAGCTAACATGGTTCTAGCAGCTTCTATTAGTGTTCTATTTCTCCTTTCAGCAACCCCATTCTGCTGAGGAGTCCTAGCTACACCAAACTCTCTTCTAATACATTTTTCCTTGCAGAAATCATCCATAACTCTATTTTTGAACTCTGTCCCATTGTCGCACCTGATGTCTTTTACTTTCTTATCCATTAAGTTTTCTATCTCAGTTATAAATGTCTTAAGAATGCTAGGTGTCTCATCCTTAGAACCTAAAAAGAAAACCCATGTGAATCTACTATAGTCATCAGTAACTACAAGACAGTACCTTTTATGCATAATACTACTCACAGATGTTGGACCAAACAAGTCCATATGCAGCATAAACAAAGGTTGAATAATAGAGTTGTGGGTCTTGGGCTTACAAGAAGCCTTGTGTTGTTTGCCTTCGAGACAGGCAACACAAGTCTGGTCATTTTCAAAATATTTTTGAGGCAAGTCTCTAACTAAACCATCTTTAACAATTTTATTTATGGTTTTAAAATTTATATGACCAAGTCTTCTATGCCATAACATGGACTCATCCAATGTGGCTTTTGCAACAAGACAAGTAAGAGCCTCTTTAGGAATAATCTTCTTCATATCAACACTGTACATGTTGCCCTTTCTTGGAACTTTAAGTAGCACCTGACTTTCATCAGGTAGCTTAAAGTCTGGGGAGAGCACAAGACATTCAGTGTCAGTAAAAAGAACATTGTTCGTTTTTTCACACATTTGTGAGACACTAAACAGATTATACTTAAGCTTTTGCACAAAATACACATCTTCAAAGTCTAATTTACCGGTTTTCAATGTGCCTTTACCAGTAATTCTTCCTCCTATTCCTCCCCCAAAGGTAACATATCCTCCATCCATTGGTTGAAAGTCTGAAAGATAGGACATGTTGCCTATCATATGCCTGGAACATCCACTGTTTGCATAACCTTGATCTTCATCATCATCCTGTGAATGTCCCTGCACATAAAAGAAGGAAATTAGTTTCCTTGGGGTACCCAAGCCATCACTGACTTGGGTTTGCCTCGTGCATCAATATAGTCAAATCTCTTTAATACAGTTGATGCACCATTGGGTTTGATTGGTCTCCAAACCCAACATGCTGAGGCCTTAACCAGTACTAACTGCTGGTCTAGCAATATAAACTGCTGGCCTGGCAGTTTGAACCTTTGGTTTCCAAAACTTGTTTTAAACTACTGCTTTCTTGTGAAAAGGCCTTTTAACAGTTTGTTGTGCATATTTGAAAGTTGGTTTTGCACTTGAAACTGCTGGTCTAGGGTAAACAGTTTTAAATGGTCTGGCAGTACTAACTGCTGGTCGAGCAGTACTAATTGGTTTGAGGCCAGACTTCAATAAAAGTGCCCTAGGAGTCATTTTATTAGCATTAGGGTGAGTTTGAGACCTGTTAGAGTTCACCCTATGACTTGTGTTCCCAATTACCCTATTGTTCCCTGTAACCATCTTTTTCCCATAATGGTTATGACAAAAAGCTTCTAAGTGGTTAAAGCTACCACAAGTGAAACAAGCCTTGTTATACATGACAAAGTCATCACCTAGTTGGTGAGACTTGAGGTTATTCCAGTTCCTCTGGTTACCTCTTGGTTTGCCTGTGGACCTATCTATACTACATATAATGCACAAATGAATCTCTCTCCTCTTAGTCTTAAAATTCAGACTTACAAGAAATAAAGCATGATTTACAACACTTTAATGCACCCAATTTTCGGACTTACAACAAATAAAGCATGATTTACAACACTTTAAGCATGGTGTCATTTTCAGACTTACAATTAAAGTGGTCAATTAATACACAATTTAATTTACCCCTTCACCAAAATATACAATTATTTAACCACAATGTACAATCTAATTATACTATTAACCAAAACAAACAAGATCAAACCACAGCTATGGAATTGATCCTAAAACCACAACCCATCTCAGTTTCAAACAAGACTCGAAAACAGAAAGCTAACAAGATCTCAGTTTTTCTCTTTTAATTAATCACATGCTTGTTCTTAAAACAAACGGTTAAGAGAAATTCATCATAGATCTTTTTCGAAGCATAACCTATTTTTAAATATTCGAAAGCTATAAAAAAAAGAACAAAACCAAAGCATTTCATTCTTCCTTTCGTTCGGTTGAAACAAGAACAAAAAAAAAAAAAAAAAAAAAAAAAAACAAAAAAAAAAACTACCCGAGATCCTTATACGATCTTGAAGTCGAACCACTCTGATCTTTATTTACTGATGATGGTACTATAAAAACCCACTCAAACAACAAGCAGTCATCACAAACTATATTTTACTTCAAACAAGAACGAAACATCAAAGATCTCAGATTCGTGTTTGGTGTTATAAAACAGAATCTTTAAAGATTCAAAACACAATCTCGTCATAGATCTTGAAAGAAAGCAAAACATGCACCTTACCCGAGACCCCTAAAGGATCTTGAAGATGAAACCTTTAGGCCATTTTAGTTCAAATAGCATAAGGAAAGAGGTGGATTTGTTCTTTGGTTTTGAGAAAAAGAGTTAAAAGTAAGGGACAAATTTTTATGTTGTGTTTTGCAAGAAGGAGAAGTGGTGTTGTTTTGGGTGGCTGCTTTTTTCAAGTGAAGGGAGATTAGGGTATTAAAACTAGGGTCGAGTGTGATAGATTATGAGTGGACTTGGGCCTCTGTGTTCAACATAGAAGTTGGGCTGGAAACTTTTACCATTTTAATTACAGTTGGTGCAAGAGACGAATTTATAAGTTGGTTTAAGTTTTGTAAGTAAAGTAGCCATAATTATCAAGTTGTTGTGAATTTTGATTCATTCCAAAACTGTGCCAACCCATTGAAAGGTATTGAATTGTATTATGTGTATATCAACAAATGAATTTATTACACATTTAACTTAAAGGTTTTGAAATAAGAAAAAATGTTTCTTTTGCAAAAGAGAAAGACGACGCATTACATGTAAAGTTGTAGTTTGGTTCTTGTAGTTTAATTTGTTGACTAAGATGATATTGGGATTGCGAGTTTATTTTGTGTAGATCTGAGATATTATAGTTAGTCCGTGTATATCTAAATAAAAAAAACTCACATTAATCTCACAACATGTGAAAAGAATATGATCGAATTGATAATTTATTTTGTTTTAACAACCATTATACATAATACTAAAAGGCGTTCAAAAATGGTACCATTTGATGTCATTTTGATATTGGGCTGCTGGTGGACAGTTTTGGAGCTGACACTTTTTGGGCTTCGATTGTTTGGTACGGTAACATGGATAATAACTTTTAGCAATAAAAAAAATATATAACAATAATAAACATCTAAGGATTTAAAAAAACAAATGCATAATAAAATATTATAAAAATTACGAAACAAAAAAGCTACAATAAAAAAAAAAAAACATACGTCGGCTGCAAATCAGCCCCACTACAACTTGCGGTATTAATGAAAAACATTCGCTCGCCACAAAATTAGTCACCGGGTACCCGCCGCCGCATTGCGCGAGTACCCTGCTAGTACATCTTAGAGTACCTAACTGTTTTCCTAACTGGTTTTACATTTGTTGTAGGCTTAAAAGTTTTATTACCAACCACCTTAGGAACTTGAGTTCCTTCTATCTTGACTACATCAGGTTTAACTACAACCTGATCTTCATCATCAGATGTCCAATCCTCAATTGTGGGAGCATCTGAATTCCTAGCAGTTGACACCTTATCCTCAGCAAGAGAGGTGTCACTTGCACTCTCAAAAGTCTCATTTGCTTCTACAGGTTTATTAGCAGTTGTACTTTCTTTAGCCTTATTACCATATTCTAACTTAGGATGTTGAAACTCTGGTAAACCTGTATGCTCTAGGTCAATTCCTGGGGGTGCAAGAACTCCTCTGTGAGGAGGTGTACATGTTTTATAGCCCAACTAAGACTTAGCTTTATTAACTATTTGACACTCTATAATTTTGTTTACACCTTTTGATACATACTCCAAAGTGTCTATAGTTAATTGGATATTATCTTTTGCCTTAGTGATTCTATCTAATTCAGCTTTTAGCAAATTAATCTCAGCATTCTTAAGTGACAAATCTCTCTTAAGAACAGCTATATCCTCACCAAAAATAGAATCATTATTCTTATAATGCACAATTTGTTCTTCTAGGACTGCTAAACCTCTTTTATGATTAGACAAATTGTAATTTGTTTGGTTTAATTCAATCCTCTGCTCATCATAGTGTTTCTTTAAAGTTTCATATTCTTTAAGAGCAGTACAATTTTTAGAACAACTTTTAGCTGAGAGTACCTCTGAGTCAGAGAAGGCCATAAGTGCCATCTCAACAGGTGCTTCCTCTTCATCTGCCATGAAACTCCAGTCATAGCCTAGGCCATCAATAGCCACCATAGCTTTTGAAGATGACTCTGGCTCTTCCACTACCTTAGGCTTGCTTCCTTACCCCTTATTCTTGCCATCCTGTTGCCTGGGTCTTCTAAACTCTCTTGAAAAATGCCCAACTTGTGACAGTTGTAGCATTCTACCTTAGACTTTTCAAAACCAGCAGTATCATTACTACTGGTGTTGATCTTCTTGCCAGTCCTTTGATAGAATTTCTTAGCCCTCATGCTAGGAAGTGAAATCTGCCACTTGAGATCCATCTCTTCCAAGTCATCATTATTAATCTCCTGGAGATCTTCATGTGTCAGCATTGACCCATCATTCTGGCTGGTCTGGAATGCACAATAAGTAGTATCATTCAGAATACCAGTAGTACTGGTTGATGAGCTAGCAGTACTAACTCCCACAGCCACTTTCACCTCATCTGGACTTGAATTACTGGGAGATGACACAAAAGCCATGTTCCTAGTGCTTGAACTAGCACCTTCAGCTTTCTTCACATCCTACTTAACAATCTTGAAGTTGTTGTATAGATCATTGAGGCTCATAGAATCAATGTCTGGCTTATTCTTCCAGACCACCACATGCATAGCCCATTCGGAAGACAGACTCCTCAAGAACTTGGAGTTCAGGTCTTCCTGAGGGATTTCCACTCCAAGCACAGCCAGTTGGCTGAACATCTTCTGCAATCTATTGTGTTAGGAATATAAATATTCACATGAAAGACTTGGTCACCCCGAGAATCTATTAGCATTAAGTAGCTCGTAGGATTATTAGTATTAGTTTAGTTATTATAGTATTCGTGGAGTTGGGTCGGGTCTTTACCCACTGTTAGCTCTCTCCACAGCCCACACGGGGCGTCTATGCTTGTAGTATAAATACCCTTTCCCATACATGGGAAGGGTTGGAACTTCTCACACTTTCAACCTAATACATGTTCATTTTCTCTCACTAGAAGTTTCCACCTCTCATATCTTTCTCTCTCTAAAGTGCACGGCCAAAGATTAAATTCGTGTGTATGTTATGGGTTATGACATGTTACAATTGGTATCAAAGCCAGGTTAGGTTCGAGTGATTGCATGTTCACGGATTTGTGGTTTGTTCTTGGTGTTTTATGTCTTGTTTTTGTGGTTCGACTAGAATAGAAAAGAAAACACCATAGTTTAATCGTTGTTTGTGATTAAATTAGTTAATACTTTGTACTCTTAGGTGTTCTACAATATCTAGTTGCATTTAGTGGTGATATACGACTTGTTTTGTGGTCTTGTTGGAAGGTTAAAGTGAATTTCTTGACTGCGGTTTGAGTCTCGGGCGTATATTCTTCACTGCGGTTTGAGCCTCGGTAAAGAATTCTTTGTTGCATTTTGTGTTTGTTTGGGATATTGTTGACTGCGGTTTGAGAAAAAATATGCCTGCGATTTGGCTTTTAACCAAAACGGGAAAGAAGACAAAACTCAGTAAAAGTGACATCTTGTCCTTTGCGTTTTATCATTTTGCAGCTGCGTTTTGGGTCTCTGCATTTTGAGCTACTGCGGTTTGAACTACTGCGTTTTGGTATTCTGCGTTTTAAGCTACTGCGTTTTGGTATTCTGCGTTTTGGTTCTCTGCGTTTTGAGGTCCTGCGTTTTGGTTCTCTGCGTTTTGGTTCTCTGCGTTTTGAGGTTCTGCGATTTGAAGAATTGCGTTTTGGAGTCTGCGATTTGGGGTGTTGCGATTTGCTTGTTGCATTTTGACTTGTTGCGGTTTTACCAAAGTTGACTTTTTACGTCAAAACTTCAAACGGCCATAACCTTTGAACCGTAACTCCGTTTTCAGCGAAATACCTGTCAAAACGACCGGAACAGCCTGAATATAGTAGGATTTAGAATGTAGTTGTGAAACGAATTTTTCGAGGCCCAAATCCCCTCCGGAATGAAGTTAATGAGGTTTTAAGTTTTCAGACCAATATTTCACCATAACAACTCGCATCAACCAAACCAAATCATATTCTAAACAACAGATCACCACGTCTACCAAACTTTCATCATAACACATTCAAGTAATCAAATCACGGTTTATTCTTGATTTTTGTAAAATCCCACCAAAGAATCTATTTCTCGGTCTAAATCATAGAATTGTAAAATCCCGTGCACGTTTACATCATGTCTACTACTTCAGATTATGCTATATCTGAGATACTCAGATTGTACAATATGACTGACAAACAAAAGATTCCCAAAGATGAACAACAGATAAACGTGTTTGAGTATGTTAGTGCCAATAGGGACTTTGTGTGCTCGAATTCTCAAGAGAAAGTGCTTCATCAGCCACGGACAAATGTTGTTGAGTCAGATACTGCTATGAACAAAGTGCAACACGTGAAACACAATGAAGCATCTGTTAAACTTAGTGGGGTATCTTCTGTTATTAATGATGATAATGTGTTGCATGAACAAAATATTCCCGACAAAGTACAACAGAAAAACGTTGTTGAGTCAGATACTGCTAATATGGGAAATAGCGATGTTATCCCATATGAACAATACGTGAAACACAATGAAGCGTCTGTTGTACCTAGTAGCGCATCTTCTGTTCTAAATGATGATAATGTGCTTGAGGCCACTGAATTTGTCCCTGAAGACTCATTAACCACCCAACTTAACATCTATAAAGATCAAGTGGCCATATATGAACAACGTGCTAAGTTTGAGTTAACTAAACATGAGCAAGAAATGGATGGTCAGATTCGTACACTTATTTCTGAACGTAATCTAAGGGAAGAAAAATTGAAAATGGAGTTACATTCTTTACAAGTGAAACTTAAGCAAACTGTTCAGCTTAAACAAGTAATACAAGAAAGTGTAAATACGTTGAAACAGAATTTCAAAGAAAAAGAAACAAATTTCAAAGAAAAAGAAACAAAACTCTTACATGATTTTTCCAAACTTAAAACGTTAAAGAATAAACTCGAATACAAGTTTTACGCACAAGACCTTTCCAAACAAGCTGTTCAGATGATGCTCAAGCATAAAAAGTTGTGTGATGAACACAGTGAGAAAGCCATAGGTGAACAAAAATCTGCTTACCTTAGAAGTGCACAAGGGGCCCAACCTGTGTTATATGATGGTACTGAAATCCTTAAACCTGTTCATGCCCCCACTAGTGTACCATCATCAGAAGAGAGTAGTGAGATAGAAGAAATAAATAGAGAAAAAATGGCTGAGAAAAAGAATGATCCTGTATGTGTAGCAAAACGGGTCATAATCAAACCTCACAACTATTCAAAGGAGAACTTCTTAGCCACTTTCACTCCCCAAACTCAATTGACTCCTGAACAAATATTTTGGACCTTAGACATGCAAAAAATAAAGGCCGAAGAACTCGAAGTCAAAAATCCACCCCTAAGGAAATTACCTGCTGCAATGGTGTACCCACCTAATACACCCATGCATTTAGTTCCTAGAACTCTTCCCACAGAATGTAAAACTCTAATTGGCATTTATGTACTTAGTCAACTATTTGCTGATTTTGATAAAACATGTAAGAAGAGAATTACACCAACGGGAATTACTAAAGGGGAAAGGGGATTTGAGCAAACAAAACAGTGCTATCTAACTGAGGTCATTCCATTCTTTAAACTACTCAAAGAACATTTTGAGGATATTCAAAAATCCCTAGATGCTGAGGTAAAATAAATGAAAAAGGTGTTTAATGTTATGGAAAACGAGGTGTCCCAAAATGCGATAGAACTTAAGAGTCGTGAGATTGAGAGAAAGAACATTCTCATCACCAATGAGAATTTGATTGCGAGATGTATTGCTCAGGATGTGTACTATACTGCTACTGATTATGCGTTAACTGCTTTTCAATTTCATGATCTATCGATTGCTTTTAAAGTTGCCCTGAATCGTGTCATTGAGCTTGAAGCCGAGAATCAAAAATTGCATGAGAAAATCCAAAACGATGATAATGATAACATGGTCAGGCATCTGTCTAAATTAGAGATTGATAATCTTAATTTGCAATTAAAATTTCAACATCTAGAAGAAAGAAATAAAACTTCAAATGCCAAGACATCGTTGGATGCTCCTGAATTTGATGCATATTTTGAAATAAGCAAACGAGATGAACGGATTCAAGCTCACACTAACATGATCCGAAAATTGAAAGCACAAATCTCTTAATTGAAGGCCAATAGTAGTGATATGATTGGCACCTATAAACCACCACCTCTAGATTCTCAGAATTTTTAATTTCAAAACATCGTAATAAATTGCAACAGGAAAATGATTGTTTTCAAGCTGAAAATTCAAAATCAAACAGCATTACAAAGAGTTATATGACTCGATTAAAGTCACACGTAACAATCACAATGAAAAGATAACTTCTTTGCTTAATGAGATTGAGAATCTAAAGGCTCAGGTGAAAGGGAAAATGCCAATTATCACTAGTGATAATGTTGTTCCAAAGATTTCTGCTTGTAGTAAGTATGCAATTGATGTTGTGCCTATTCCGCTTCCCCTTAGGAACAATAGGTCTGCTCATCAGGTATATCTCACTCAACTTAAGGATAGTCTTGACATTCTTCGTGAGATTGTAGAAGAGGATGTAATAGAGAAACCACTTGATAGTGCAGTTGTAGATGCATGCTTCCTTACTAAACGATCTTAGGAACTCTTAGAATACGTCATTGGCACATGTCCTAAGACTGATAGTAAGCGAGATAGGTTTATTGCATCATCTTCAATGACTAAGAACAAGCATGTAACCTTTGAGGCACCCTTGGAAACTTCAGATCCCAAAACATCAAAACATGTTCAGCAACTGGAAGTGAAAAAGACTAAGATTCCCATCAGTCCTTCTACAGGAGTTAACAGAGACACTAAAGCTAGCGAGTCAAAACCTAGGAGAAATATAAAGAATTATAGGACTTCACCAGCTAAAAGTGCTCCTAGGAAGAAATTAGAAGACCACATGAGGAACAATAAGTCAGATTTGAACAAACGGAATCATAATTCAAATCCTAATTCACTTTGCAAAACATGTAATGATTGTTTAATTTCGGGTAATCATGATAAATGTGTTGAGAAATTTTTGAAGTCGTCCAACAAACCCCGAGTTAAGAAAGTTTGGAGAGCTAGACAAATTAAGCAATCTTGGAAACCTACAGGGAAAATGTTTAACAATGTGGGCTTTCAATGGAAGCCCACGAGCCGAATATTCACATTAGGCGAACATTGCTCTTTAACGAGGATTACCATGCCTAGAGTAGTGCCTGTTAAGGAATGGAAGCCAACTGGTAGAGTTATTCCTTTAGATACATAATTCCCTTTAACTAGGTCCATTGCTTCTACTAGTGTTGCCCCTATTGTTAAAACCAAGGCACCTATGGTTTCAGCATCTCCAAAGATTGTTTGCACTAACCAACTAGAACCCAACTTAAATTGGGGTCCGGCACTCCAAACTCTCTTCTTCCGTCTGTTTTCAAATGCAGGTCGTACAGATCGTGCTTTGACATTTGGACCAAGGCTGCTCACAACATATGAGGGGAAATCACAAATGACGTTTGAACACATCATTTCAAGCCTCGTTCTTCAACGACAATGACGTTTGAACTCTGCAGTTCAAGCCTCGGGCCTTAATGTCAACATAATGGCGTCTGCTGAAAACACTCCAGGCCCCGTTCCTCAAAGAAAAGAAAGGTGTACGCTTAAGTGCGCTTTATCTTCGGAAGAAGAGAAATCTTCTTGTTTATAAACATTCTCATCAACAAGCTTCATGCTCTTCCCATGCTTATTCAGTCATCAAGTGGATCAACGTACGTTGGAGTATACTCTTATTCACTTGTTCTATTAAAAATGGCAACCTCATATGCAATTTTTGAGGGGGAGAAGTGTGAACAAACTAAATGTCAGTCATCAAGTGGATTTACTGACCGTTGATTGTAGTGTTATTCACTCGTTCAATCAAAAATGGCAGTCATATGCACTTTTTGAGTGGGAGAAGGGTGAATAAACAAAATTTCAGTTATCAAGTGGATCTACTTACCGTTGATGATATTCTTATTCACTCGTTCAAACAAAAATGGCAGTCATATGCTATCTTTGAGGGAGAGAAGGGTGAATAAACAAAATGTCAGTTATCAAGTAGATCTACTTGATAACTGACATTTTGTTTATTCACCCTTGAGTGATTTCAAAATTTCATATCATCAAAACATGTCACTTTGTACACAATAAACAGTGAATAAAATGTGGTGGTTATGTGTCAGTGTATGATTTTTGTTAAATTCAAATCTTCCAAACCTATCATACCTGACACTAACATTCTCCCTCATAGATTGAGGGGGAGCATCGTAATGTTCCATTATCAGCACATATTAAACCTGACCACATTTTCTCCCATATTTTCTAAACTTATTTAAATCAATTGGGATCACAAAATCTCAAAAGGTTTGAAATTTTTGATCGGGGGAGAGAATGTGATTTAAATATGCAATCTGATAAGAATGTGATGTTTTGGAATTAACTGTAAGCTCTCCCATATTTGCTAAATTCTTTTGTATATCAATGCACATATTGAGGGGGAGTAAATGGTTTGTGGTAACAAAATGAATATGGCATCTTTGGTGGCATCTCATGTGAGTGCGACTTAGACTTCACAAATGAATTGACGAAACAAAAACTATCATTAATCGAAAGGACTTGTCCTGGCCGGGTAATAATTTCAAGTTGGTCTAACCAGTGATGTAAGCGTGTCTCGAAGAGGACTTGTCTGAGTAGAGTGTACCGTTTCGAGAAACTTTCTGTGAACATGACCGATTCGAGACACGCTTACATCACTAGTTAGACTAGCTTGAAATTATTACCCGGCCTGGTCAAGTCCACATAAAGTTTCTCGAAACGGTACACTCTACTCAGAAAAGTCCTCTTTAAGACACGCTTACATCACTGGTTAGACCAGCTTGAAATTATTACCCGGCCAGGACAAGTCCTTTCGATTAATGACAGTTTTTGTTTCGTCAATTCATTTGTAAATTCTGAGTCGCGCTCACATGAGATGCCACCAAAGATGCCATATTCATTTTGTCACCACAAACCATTTGCTCCCCCTCAATATTCATTTTGTCACCACAAAGATGCCATATTCATTTTGTCACCACAAACCATTTGCTCCCCCTCATTTTGTTTTGTCAATTCATTTTGTCACCACAAACCATTTGCCAAAGGAGTTGTACTTACCGTTGATGGTATTCTTATTCACTCGTTCAATCAGAAATGGCAGTCATATGCAATTTTTGAGGGGGAGAAGGGTGAATAAACTACATGTTGATTGATGTTTGAGAAATGGTCATACGGCTCCTGAATACATCAGTTCAGGAGTCGTGCAAACCAAGTTTCTTCAACACTATATGTTCCACCGTCCATGAAGAAAGAAGATATATTGTTTCAACCATTGATTTGAAGAATACTTTCAGCTCCATCAAGTGTTGTATCTCCTATGTTTCCCGCTGATGCACAGATATCTGCTGATACAACCGGTACTCCTTCTTGAACCACAATGGTTCAAGAAGTACCATCTGTTAGTACTTCTCCAACAACTCATGAAATTATATCTCTAGTCATTCATCAAGGTGTTGAAGAACAAATTCATGGAATTCTACCTCCCGAGATTGATAATGAACCCCTCCTCCATAATCTTACACCAGACCCGAGTTTTGGAGAATCATCTTCACAAAGGGTTATTCGATCATATTCTCATCAGCTTAATCAATCGTTTCATTATATCAGTATGTGGTCAAAGGCTCACCCATTGTAGAATGTGATTGGCAATCCTTGTAGACCTGTTTCGACAAAAAGTCAACTATAAACCCATGCCAAATGGTGCTACTTTGATTCACATGGACATCCGATACCATTCGGCGGAAAATGATCTGATTGAACTCTTATCTATCAAAGGAAGAATAGAGGTGGTAATTCTTCATGTATCCTCTGTATATATATAAATCATAAAAACTCAAAAAGATTTTCCACGTTGTACATATCTTAAACCTACAAAAACCATAAAAATCAAAAAAATAGAAAATTCCAAAAATAATTTTTCAAGGCATGTCTTCTGGTATCGATAACATTTACGGTCCTAGAAATGTCATTCAATAATGACACGGGTCTTTAAATGAAGTTCGAGCAGAAGTTCAAAAAGTTTTCAAAACATGCCTAAATGGCTTGCAGTTACTTCAGACTGTAACCCGTTCTTCATTATGGGGAAAGCACGTCGCCAAAAAGACGGCTGTTCCTCCCACTGGGTGAAGTTCACCCGGGCATGGATTACTTTATATCTATTTTTCTTCGATTTGATGTACGTTTCAGTGCATCATTTCTGGTATAAGAAGAGAAGTCTTCTTTACATCGCAAATACTTTTCAACCTATGATTCTTCAGGAAAGTATTTGTGCGAAACTAGGTGGTACCATGAATTTTTTTCGAAATCAATCAGAAACAAACTTTTCATAAAAATCTATCACTCAATCAATGACTACAGCTCTTTAAATAGAAAACGAGTCATTGATTAAGGGGGAGAGTGATTTCAAAAGTTCATATCATCAAAACATGTCACTTTGTACATAATAAGTAGTGAATAAAATGTGGTTGTTATGTGTCAGTGTATGATTTTTGTTAAATTCAAATCTTCCAAACCTATCATACCTGACACTAACATTCTCCCTCATAGATTGAGGGGGAGCATCGTAATGTTCCATTATCAGCACATATTAAACCTGTCCACATTTTCTCCCATATTTTCTAAACTTATTTAAATCAATTGGGACCACAAAATCTCGAAAGGTTTGAAATTTTTGATCGGGGGAGAGAATGTGATGTTTTGGACTTAAATGTAAGCTCTCCCATATGTGCTAAACTCTTTAGTATATCAATGCACATATTGAGGGGGAGCAAATGGTTTGTGGTGACAAAAAGAATGTGGCATCTTTGGTGGCATCTCATGTGAGCGCGACTCAGACTTCACAAATGAATTGACGAAACAAAAACTGTCATTAATCGAAAGGACTTGTCCTGGCCGGGTAATAATTTCAAGCTGGTCTAACCAGTGATGTAAGCGTGTCTCGAAGAGGACTTGTCTGAGTAGAGTGTACCGTTTCGAGAAACTTTCTATGGACTTGACCAGGCCGGGTAATAATTTCAAGCTAGTCTAACTAGTGATGTAAGCGTGTCTTGAATCGGTCATGTTCACTGAAAGTGGATCAATTCAAAAAGTGCAAGCTCTACCCAACATGTGCAAATTTATAATAAAAACATCTGAGCACATGTTAAGGGGAGCATTTGAAAAGTTCAAAACTCTCAAAGTGTTAGCAAAATGTGTTTCTTAATTATAAACACTTTGAGAGGTTTTTCAAATAAATGGTTTACGGCAACATAGGATAGTCATGGTGTTATAAGGTGGCTAAGGTTAGGAAAACCTTCCTATGATCCGCCAGAGCCGGAGGGATCTACCCAAGGACAATACCGAATAGTTAGTATTAGAAAGTCCTTAGGTATGATTATGAAAATAGGAGTAATATGAGAAAGGAGAAAGAAGGGGTTGAAGAATTAAAAAGAAATGTAATGAGAAAGGGTGAAAAGAAATAGCCCTCCATTTATTCAACCTTAGGGCAGAAACCGGGTTCAATTCATATGCTACTGGTTGTTACTAAGGTGACGCTGGTATTGAAGACAAGACGTCATGGACCCAGTGACGCACTGCACTAAACCTTCTAGCCACTCAAGTTCTCTTTAAAGAACTTGTTTCATTCTCACGGGGAACCCTGCATAATCTATCGACCGCTCATTACGAGTTATGTTGATATTGAAACAGGAGACACCGCTCCAGTCTCCGACTACCAAAAATGCACTTATCGAGTTTAGAGCCGCGAGATAAATCATAAGATCTCATAGGAACACTTGATACATCTACACTAGTTGTTCTACGTTAAGGACACTAGTTGTAAACTT
>CP139503.1:50966366-50997844 GCA_021014915.2 Artemisia tridentata subsp. tridentata
TTCATCCTCTCTATCAGGCAACAAAAGCATCAACAAAGCACATGTCATGCAACCTTAGTTTGGAAAGATTGATACATATGTATAGATTTCTATCAATAAATAAGATATTAGTGGTCGCCAAATCGGTCTTGCTAAAGGTGGTAAAATGAGAGCCAAGATAATGGGTCGAAACTGGTAATTCAGCGTGCCCAGCTTGACCTAAGATACTTTTTCCTAACAATATAAGTAATCTAGGAGGTTTTAATGCATTTACACAATTTTCAACCCGTTTACCCTTATTTTTAACAGTATGTGGTGCATCTAAGTTGACTAATTCGTAAGATCAAACTTGCATGTGGTGTGTCTGTCTTAAGAGTAACATGAATTAACACAATTGGTCATGGAATGTTGAGACCTTCTGATCAACTGTCGAAGGAGTAGTTTCAGATTCTTCTAACTAGTGGATAAAGAATCCTATTCCAGACCCTTGGAGACTACTACTGAAGTTGAGGTGAAAATAGTTTACATAGTGCTTTAACCTGACAAAATAACATGTTATCAATTTTTGGACACGGGTTAGAGTTAGTATAACAAATAGAATCATTCTTAACTGAAAAGGAAAGGGGAAAAAATTATAGGGCACACAATTTATCAATCTCACTTGGAAAAGCCACCTCAGCCCAGGCGAAGTCATTCCTTTTGAGGAAGTCAAGTATTACATCAACCCTCGAGTCTTCCATATCCAAACTGCAATAAAAGGTTCAATAAACGCGTTAGACTACTTCATAAAACACCTTCCTAAATAGGCCATAACAAAAACATCATCATGTTTTGCTGACCAAGATGATTTCCGGGTACTCCAAAAGACCTCGCCAGGAAACTCACCTATTACACATGCAAAAGCAGATAATGCAAAATTTTCAGATGAGTTTCAATATATAAAATGCAAGCACTTATTGCTGATGGTATTAAACTGTATATTCCTCTGCACATTGAATATATGATCCCTGAAAATAATATCATTTACATCGATGCAAAATAAAGAGTCAAATCATAAATTATAGGGAAGGACAGAGAATGATAAGCTGATCAAATAATCAGTGAATTTACAAACTGGATAGTGGAAAATTAGTTACTTACCAATCAATAAGTGATCATGCAGATCACGAACTACAGCTCTTGTAATTGATGATTCACAAAACTAAAGGGGATGTGATTTTGTTTTGGTGAGGATGTATGTTTATCGCAGCACAATTAATATAACCACTCAAACAACCCTTACCCATTTTTTTAAGAACCCTCACATGGATCAATAAACAATAAAATCAAGACGCCATACGTACCTTTGGATAGCTTTGAATCGATCAATGTCGTCCTGAAAGAATTGAAAAAACACCAAAAAGAACTAACGATTGATTTTTTTGGCTGTGTTGTGCGTGAGTCGGCATAAAAGAAAAGGAAAAAAACAAACGTGGAGAAAAGGGTTTAAGTATCAATTAAGCGTACCTTTGCTTCAAAATTCTATGCATCTAATTCCATGGCACAATACCTATTCCTGCACACTTACAAAACAGACACCAAACATATTAGCGCACATAAAAATGATATTAGGGTTTTCAGAAAAAGTATATTATGAACGGATTTGGCATTGCATATTAGAAGCGTACAGAGTAGTAGGTAGTTGCAAAAAAGATGATGATGATGGCGGCTCATTTTTTTTAATGAATATCTGGGTTTTTTTTTGGTTCGGGATTTTTGTTTTAGGGTTTTGTGTGTGTTTTTCTTGAAGGAAGGGATACCGAAGATTAATGTAGATGCAGGGATTCTCATAGCATGGGATGTAGAAGACCGGGCTTGCTTTTTACTAATTTAGTGGGTTATGTTTGTTTGGAAAGGTTTGTAGGTTTTTATTTGCAAACTATAAACCAAAAACTGGTGTTGATCTAGTGGTTGGCATGGTTGTTAATGTTATGCAATGTCCCAAGTTCGAATCCAGCACCATGTATTTTTGTAGAAATTAAATCCGGATTTCACAAAGCAAAAGAATGCTTATGTGGCTTAATTGTGATGACATGGAATTAATGAATGATGAGGTGGACTTTCATGTCATTGATGACGTCGTACACCTCCAGTTATATATATATATATATATATATAGGGTGGGGTTATATATATATATATATATATATATATATATATATATACCTCCAGTTATATATATATATATATATATATAGGGTGGGGTTATGATAAAAAGTGTAGGAAGCGATCTCAATCGTTGGATTTACCTTGCAAGATTAAAAAAGCGGAGTGGCATGTTTGTAAATAATAGAAACTTGAGGGGCAAAGATGCACTAACTTAAAAAACAAACCAGCTGTTAAAATCATTCACTCTCTCTCTCTCTTCCACAAAATATACGATCATTTTCACTCTCTCTCTTCTCTATTTTCTCTAGAAATTCAAAACCCTATCAAATTCATCACCAGAAAATTCATCACGTCGTAAGTTTATTATTAATCTATATTATCATGATTTACTACATCGATTTGTTATTTTAAATACTAATAGTCCATTTTTTTTATAAATTTAGCAAAAAAAAAGAGTTTAAAGATGATTGATGCGGCAGAAAGAAGAAAAAAAGTTAAAAAACAAGCTGAACCGAAAAAATTGATCTCGGAATCATCAGGTAAAGTTTCGTATTTTCATTTATTGAAATAAGTTAGGGTAAATATAGATTATGTGATGTGCGACAGATATTTTGTATGTTTGATGGCTTATATGATGTATAAGTAGTTTATTTGAGATGCAGTAGCATTTAATTTGCGGCGTGTGACGATAACTTAGGGTAAATTTAGCTTATGTGATGTGCGAAAGAGATTTTGTATGCTTGATGGCTTCTATGATGTACTAGCGGTTTAACTGAGATTCAGTAGCGATTTGTTTGCGGCGTGTGGGCATAAGTTAGGGTAAATGTGGCTTATGTGATGTGCGAAAGAGATTTTGTATGCTTGATGGCTTCTATGATGTACTAGCGGTTTAAACTGAGATGAAGTAGGGATTTGATTTGCGACGTGTGAGGATAAGTTAGGGTAAATGTGGCTTATGTGATGTGCGAAAATGAGTTTGTATGCTCGATGGATTCATTGATGTACTTGCGATTTAACTGATATGCAGTAGCGATTTATTTGCGACGTGTGAGGATAAGTTAGGGAAAATGTGGCTTAGTTGATGTGTGAAAATGAGTTTGTATGCTTGATGGTTTCTTTGATGTACTTGTGGTTTAACTGAAATGCAGTAGCGGTTTATTTGCGATGTGTGAGCATAATGTTAGGTAAAATGATCTTATGTGACGTCCGAAATTGACTTTGTATGCTTGATTGCTTATATGATGTACTAGTGGTTTAACTGAGTTGAAGTACCATTTATTTTACGGCGTTTGACGATAACTTAGGGTAAATTTAGCTTATGTGATGTGCGAAAGAGATTTTGTATGCTTGATGGCTTCTATGATGTACTAGCGGTTTAACTGAGATTCAGTAGCGGTTTATTTGCGACGTGTGGGAATAAGTTAGGGTAAATGTGGCTTATTTGATGTGTGAAAATGAGTTTGTATGCTTGATGGTTTCTTTGATGTACTTGCGGTTTAACTGAAATGCAGTAGCGGTTTATTTGCGGCGTGTGGGAAAAGTTAGGGTAAATGTGGCTTATTTGATGTGTGAAAATGAGTTTGTATGCTTGATGGTTTCTTTGATGTACTGTGGTTTAACTGAATGATAGCGGTTTATTTGCGACGTGTGAGCATAATGTTAGGTAAAATGAATCTTATGTGACGTCCGAAATTGACTTTGTATGCTTGATTGCTTATATGATGTACTAGTGGTTTAACTGAGTTGAAGTACCATTTATTTTACGGCGTGTGACGATAACTTAGGGTAAATTTAGCTTATGTGATGTGCGAAAGAGATTTTGTATGCTTGATGGCTTCTATGATGTACTAGCGGTTTAACTGAGATTCAGTAGCGATTTATTTGCGGCGTGTGGGATAAGTTAGGGTAAATGTGGCTTATTGATGTGTGAAAATGAGTTTGTATGCTTGATGGTTTCTTTGATGTACTTGCGGTTTAACTGAAATGCAGTAGCGGTTTATTTGCGGCGTGTGGGAATAAGTTAGGGTAAATGTGGCTTATTTGATGTGTGAAAATGAGTTTGTATGCTTGATGGTTTCTTTGATGTACTTGCGGTTTAACTGAAATGCAGTAGCGGTTTATTTGCGGCGTGTGGGAATAAGTTAGGGTAAATGTGGCTTATTTGATGTGTGAAAATGAGTTTGTATGCTTGATGGTTCTTTGATGTACTTGTGGTTTAACTGAAATGCAGTAGCGGTTTATTTGCGACGTGTGAGCATAATGTTAGGTAAAATGAATCTTATGTGACGTCCGAAATTGACTTTGTATGCTTGATTGCTTATATGATGTACTAGTGGTTTAACTGAGTTGAAGTACCATTTATTTTACGGCGTGTGAGATAATTAGGGTAAATTAGTTAGTGATGTGCGAAAGTTATTTTTATGTTTGATGATGGTTTCATTGATGTACTAGAACTTGAACTGAGTTTCAATTGTTATAATGAAAGATGACGAGAATCTGACGAAGAAGATACATTGATATAAGTTAGGGTAAATGGGCTTATTTGATGTGTGAAATGGTTTGTATGCTGATGGTTCTTTGATGTACTTGCGGTTTACTAATGCAGTAGCGGTTTATTGCGCGTGTGGGAATAAGTTAGGGTAAATGTGGCTTATTGATGTGTGAAATGAGTTTGTAGCTTGATGGTTTCTTGATGTATTGCGGTTTAACTGAATGCAGTAGCGTTTATTTGCGGCGTGTGGAATAAGTTAGGGTAAATGTGGCTTATTTGATGTGTGAAATGAGTTTGTATGCTTGATGGTTTCTTTGATGTACTTGTGGTTTTACTGAATGCAGTAGCGGTTTATTGCGACGTGTGAGCATAATGTTAGTAAAATGAATCTTATGTGACGTCCGAAATTGACTTTGTATGCTTGATTGCTTATATGATGTACTAGTGGTTTACAGCTGCTATTAAAAAGGCTGCTAAAGAAAAATGGAATGAATTACTTCAAAGTCTTATTCTTGAACATGTGCCAAAAAGAAAGAAAAATGCAGCCGGAAAGATTGTTAAACATACTGCAGTTAAGAAGAATACTAAAGGTACTGCACAAAAATTGAAGAAGAAGAATACCATTTCTGTTACTGAATGCAGTACAAGTAAAAAGGAAAAAAAGGGTAAAAGACCTGCAATAGAGATGGATTCAGATTCAGATTTTGAAAGATCATATTCAAAAATGGCTGTTGTAACAAAGAAGAAAGTCAAAAAGGAGAAAGTTAAGTTGGAAGACGAAGGTATAATAAAGGACGTTAAAAACAATGAACGCAAATCTATCACTATAAGAATGTCGCCAAGAAGTTTAAAGAAGGTTCTGGAGAAATTAAGAATTCCTCAGGTGGAGGAATTAGAAAAGATGGGGTTTGGTAAGTTTTATAATAATTTCAATTTTTATTCTATACCATCAGAATTAGGGTTCTGGGTGGTTAGAAATTTTGATTTAGAAACCCGCTCGATAAAAATGATTGATGGAAGAAAATTCAAAATAACTCGAGAATTGGTTCGAGATATGCTAGGAATCCCAATGGGGGATATGAAAGTTGAGGCACTTGAAGAGAAAAATCTTTTTGAAGAGACTACTGCCAAATGGAGAGAAGTAATGGAAAGTGTTGTTGTTAAAAATAAAATTTATATAACAAAGTTGGAGGAACATTTGATTAGTCTAACAGAAGTTGATTGGGAATTTCGAGTTGCTTTCCTCGTACTCTTCTTCTCCATATTAGGCCAAGGAAACAAAGATGGAGAGGTAAATGAGAGAATTATACCAATTCTCTCTAATACCAAAAATGTGTCAAAGATGGATTGGTGCTCGTACGTTCTAGAGTGTTTGGTTAAGGAGTGTTCACAATATAAACCAAACAAATCTTTCAGTGGACCATTACTGCTGCTTGTTGTAAGTTTTCTACTTTTTGTTACATTGTGATGCACTAAAAATAATAGTATGATGCAGTATATGTAGAACTGTGATGCAGTAGAATTTGAAACTATGATTGTTACATTGTGATGCACTAAAAATAAATAGTATGATGCAGTATATGTAGAACTGTGATGCAGTAGAATTTGAAACTATGATTGTTACATTGTGATGCACTAAAAATAAATAGTATGATGCAGTATATGTAGAACTGTGATGCAGTAGCATTTGAAACTATGATTGTTACATTGTGATGCACTAAAAATAAATAGTATGATGCAGTATATGTAGAACTGTGATGCAGTAGAATTTGAAACTATGATTGTTACATTGTGATGCACTAAAAATAAATAGTATGATGCAGTATATGTAGAACTGTGATGCAGTAGAATTTGAAACTATGATTGTTACATTGTGATGCACTAAAAATAAATAGTATGATGCAGTATATGTAGAACTGTGATGCAGTAGCATTTGAAACTATGATTGTTACATTGTGATGCACTAAAAATAAATAGTATGATGCAGTATATGTAGAACTGTGATGCAGTAGAATTTGAAACTATGATTGTTACATTGTGATGCACTAAAAATAAATAGTATGATGCAGTATATGTAGAACTGTGAAGCAGTAGCATTTGAAACTATGATTGCCTGATTCTGAGTACTATCATGCAATAGACATAAAACATTGATGAATTATATTTCACACTCTCATACACTAAAAATTACTATTGTATTTTAATACTAATTTATTTGTTGCAGCTCATATATGTTAATTCAACGACATCTGAGACTGTCAAAGTGGAGAAAACTATACTAGCGTTCAAAGCATGGAGTTCAAGTCTTTTGTTTCAAAGACAAAAAGAGGAAGCAGAATTGGGTTTTGGATGTCTACCAATTGCGGATGGTGTTGAGGTGATTGAACCACCGATGAAAATGATTGAAGACCGATGAAAAAGAAGAAATTGATTAAAAAACACAAGAAGAGTGTAACAGGTATAATATTTAAAAATATACTAGATTTTGAAAAACTTGTTTATTTATAATTTAATTCTATGTTGATGTACTAACAGGGGGCGAAGAAGATAACCTTGTATGTCAACTACAGACTCCAAAAATTGATCTTAAATATGGACTGTATGGAACAATTGATATGGAAGAAGCAAATAAAGATTTCAGATCAAAATCTTTTGAGGTATTATTAATTAAGAAACATTATACCTCTTTTTGAACTGTGATGTACTAGATTTTGAACTGTGATGTACTAGATTTTGAACTGTGATGCAGTACCTTTAAACTTATAAAAGTATGATGAACTATAAAAAACATTGAAATGCAGTTAGCTAATTTTGATTCCTTTAAATGTTTAGGAAATGAAAGGAAATATAAGAGACAATATGGCACTGTGTAATCGGTTGATGTTGGATATTGATTACAAGTTGATGATAGCTTTGAGATTAAACCCTGAGGATGAAGAGTTGAAGAAATTGGTTGAAACAAGAAAGGATTTGTTTCCTGAATCATATAAAGAAGATGCTGATAAAAATGAGAATGATGGAAATAGGGGGGGAGAATGGTGATGATGGAAACTATCAGAATGATCAAATGGGTGATCAGAATAAAGAAGATCGTGATGATGAAAATGGTGGGGAGAATGGTGATGATGGAAACTATCAAAATGATCAAATGGGTGAGCAGAGTATAAATGAAGAGGGAACGAAAGATGATTTGAATGAGACACTCAACAAGAAGACAGCTTTGAACGAGAAGCATGATTTGATTGATGCGAATGATATTCTGAAAAAAGTAATTAATAAGAGAAAGGAGGATGATACGCTGGGAAAAGATTTAGTTGGGACCAAAGACAACGCTATAGTTCCATTTGATATGGATTTAATTTCAAGTCAACGCGGATCTCAATCAACAGATGAGTATGAGAATCAATCACAAGAGATGCAGTACGATGATCTTGAAGATATTGTACCTTTGCCCGAATCTCAGGAACCTAAAGATATATTTTCAAGTAAGAATAAAAGAAGAAAACTGAATCATGAAGATGATGTTACACTATCTCAGCTAAGTTGGGCAATTGAGGCGAACAAAGTATGAATGAAACTGAGATGGTTGACAAAATCGTAAAACTGCCATTCATGTCAACCGGTATAACAGATGCAGCAAAAGGGTTAGCTGCTGATGCACCAAGTGCCACTGCAACTCCGCCCTACCATAGTACGAAGTTAAAGCTAAAGCGAAACAATTCTGTAAACTATGACGTTGAGAAGGTTAATATTTCAAATGAAGCCAAAAAGACAACTGTTGATGCGGCAAAAGAACCGGCTGTTAATGTGATTGATGCAGCTCCTGTGAGCTCTGTTGCGCCAATAAATTACGTTCCATTAGAGAATATACAAAAGGAAAAAAGTGTTGCTGCAACAAAATCCAAGGCAGATGGAAAAAAAGCAGGAAACAAAAAGGAACCGGTTAAAAAGGCAAAAAAGGCAGCAAGCAATGAGGAACCGGAAAAAAAGGGAAGGGGTAAAAAGGGAGAAACAAAACAGGAAATGGTTAAAGCTAAAAAATCCCCAACGAAAAAAGCAGAGCCTAAAACAGTTAAAGATAATACACAAAAAGCTAAAAGAGGCCAAAAGAGAGGCGCAGAAGCTGTGGAAGAGGATAAAGAGGGTGATATAGTAAAGTAAAAGCGTACAGTAAAGCCCTCTAATGCTATGAAGTCGCCATACTATGATAGGAAAGTACGCATTTATAAAAAATGGAATGAAGCAGAAATGAAACTAGTTGAGTACATGTGGAGTGACAGCGGTCCTGAAGGGTAATATGTTACTGCATCACTGTTCATAAGCTACTGCATCAATGTTTATATGTCACTGCATCTGTTTTTGTATGTTACCGCATCATAATTATATTACACTGCATCAATACTAAAATATTACTGAATCTTAAATGTGCAGTGATATTGTATTCAATGGAAAAGGATTGCAATTAGAAGGTGTGTTCTTCTTGAGCCTTTATCCTGAAGTTGAAGTTGCTTCAACTATAATTGATCTATGGAGCATTATACTAAACAAAGAAGAGCAATTCGAAATGTTTACTGTGGTACATTAATGCTGGTGAGTAATTCAACTATATAATATAGCTAAAATTAAGATGTAAATTTTTAATGCTTATAATACATTTCATATTTATAAAAACAGCCTCATCGTATGGTCGATTTCGATGATGGAATGCATTTGGAGAAAAGAAGAATGAAGTTTGAAGAGAATCTTAACAGTGTTTTAGAAACTTCAGGATTGAAAGATTTAAATGATGTTGGTTTGGTAAGTAAAAAATAGAGTTATTATTATGAGTTCCAGTAATTTGATTTTTATTATTAATTCCAATGATGTTTAAGCGTTAAAATGTCTAAGATCTTCTTTCCTTGTATAAAGATGACTAAAAATGGGTCGAATCATTACTATGTCATATGCTTTAATTTGAAGAATGGACAAATAGACATACTCGACAACGTCAACAACGGTATTGAAAATATCTCAGATAGATATGGGAAGTATGCACAGGTTCTGGTAAGTATATCTAAAAATAAAAAGAATGATTTTTACTGCATCAAAATGAAATATCTACTACATTGGAAACTTTTTACTGCATCATAGTGTTATATTTAGTGCATACAAAAAACTAAATTTCATTTAACAGAATCTTATTATTTTTCACAGATTGATACATTTATCAATTACCTAGAAAGGAAAAAGCACCCAAAGATTGCTGACATTTGGTTGGCGAGCGCAAGAATGGTGCCGATAAAATGGAAGACAACCTACAATGCTGTTGACTGTGGTATCTTTGTCATGAGGCATATGGAAATGTATGTTGGTGAAGAAGTATTTTTGAAAGAACTACTAACAGAAGGCGCAGATCTGAAAGCACAACTAAAAATGCTTGTGCAAAGTACTTGGCAAAGATATTACTAATAGATTTTAATCTCGAAAAGAAGAAACTATTAAAAGATGCTGAAGCATATGCGAAGAAGCAAGATAAGAAGTCTAAGATTTTAACTCATACTGCTGTCAAAGATGATGAAAATTTGTTGCAGAGGTTTAACGACACTCTAGTCAAGACACTTGAATGATTAGTGATAGGAAATTTGTGTTGGGATTACTAAAAAACTGAAAGCTTTTGGATATATTTTACTGATAATTTGGATATATTTTACTGATAATGTTTAGATCATGTTTCTACTGTACTTTTACGTTTGCTTAATGGTTGTTGAAAACTAATTACTAATCCTTCTAATGACCAGTCTTTCTTACTGCTTTTATTTATGGTTATGGTTTGATTAATTCTTTGATAATTACTGCATCAATAATAATTTGTTACTGCATCACAGTTCATGTTGTACTGCATCACAATTATGAAATACTGCTTACTTGATACTTAATCTTAAATGGGCAGAGATATCACAATTATGTATGGAGAATTATTGATAGAGCATAAAAATGTATAAAACTGGAAAATCACAATGTCTATACATACTGCATCACATTGTAAAAATATAATGAATCAATATTATGTAAACTTATATAATACAATGTATAAATCAATTGCATCACAATTTTAAAATTTACTGCATCAAAATGTGTAAATCTACATAACTAGAATATAAATAACTGATGAACCTAAATATAGAAAATTACTGCACCATGATGTACTAAACAATAACAGCATGATGAAAAAAAAAGAAGAAGATATTGTAACTAAAACAAGCTTCCACTAAAACTGTATTATGAACATTTCTTTTTTTACAATTGAATCATTATTTTATTTGAAAAAAAAAATGTAGAAACTTCACAATTGAATCATTCTTTAATTCGTAAAAAAAATGAACAAAATATAGGAAAGAATATTCATTTTTTGCGTGTAGATTGTCTCAAACCAGCTCTTTTTTGTTGTATCTTGTTGCTTTGCCTTCTTCGATGGTTGGAACGCCTGTGACAAGTCCTGGAATTGTGTCCATCCTTCTGTCCACATACCCCACATGTCCTTCTTTTTGACAGTTCTTCAGCAGATACTTCGACTCGTGGCTTCATCCTTGAAAAGACACCAGTTCCTTTTGTTTTACTCTTCAATGGATTGTTTAATGTTTGATCTTCAGGCTCCTTGACACCAAGCATTGAACCAATGACAGCTTTCCCATTCATTTTGGGAACTGTTGGAATATCAATAATAGCTTGATTCAATAACTCTTGCATCTTTTCTTTGTAGATATGCATCTTGCTCAAGTCATGTACCAAACGATCAACAGAAGACTCAAAAATCTCGTACAATTCTAAAACTTCATTCCTTACTGCATCTGATGCACCAATGATTCTGGGAATAGCAAATTTTGAAGGTTTCACGTTCTTTAACCACCGTTTCTCTAAGTAGTTTCGGGGGAACTCCTTTACATTGTTCATCCTTAGAACATAGAAAGCATGTCGACATAACAGACCATAATACTCATATCGATTACAGCTACAATGAAGTTTCATCTCAGACTTGCAAAATTCAACCTACAAAATTGTTTTGTAGATATATAACTATGATGCACTAGATATATAACTATGATGCATTAGATATTACTTGATGCACTAGATATAAAAAAGTGATGCAGTAAAATATGATACCTGATAAACGTTGTTCAACGAGTTTTCTCTTCTCAAACTGGGAATCACGAACTGCATATATTTCCATATTCTCAGTTTGAACAACATTCAATGCAATACAAAACTTATACGAAGCAAGCATCTCATCTTGCACATCAAAGAATATTGTTCTTGTATATAGCTTAGAGGCTTCTTCCTCCATCAAAAGATCTGTTTTGAATTCTGGAGATCTATACCTTGAATCATGGTCATTCTTACGCTCAATGTACCTCTGATACTAGATAGTAGTGTCGTGGTGGCTTAAGAATTCAACAAGCGAAAGATGAGGGCTGGTCCATTTACCGAAAAAATGGTTCTCACTTTCGGATCTTGAAGTTGTACGCATTAGCCCTGCCATATGAACATCACGCAAATACGCTGGTATCCATCTCTCTCTCATTACAAACATATCACCTAACCACTTATTATCATGAAGTTCAAAATCATTAATCATCCTATCCCACTCTCTCTCAAACACTTCAGGCGAAATCTGGCCAGTCCACACAATATCGCATATGCGCTTTTTAAAATCAGGCCCACTAAATAGATCAGAACCAACCTGGAAAAACATAAAATTGTGAATATAAATTTTTTTTACTGCATCAAAGAATGTTTTTTACTGCATCATAATGTTATAACTACTACATTGGAAACTTTTTACTGCATCATAGTGTTATATTTAGTGCATACAGAAAACTAAAATTAATTTAACAGAATCTTATTACTTTTCACACAGATTGATACATTTGCCGATTACCTAGAAAGGAAAAAGCACCCAAAATGTTATAACTACTACATTGGAAACTTTTTACTGCATCATAGTGTTATATATAGTGTCATGGTAATTCAGTGAATTATTTTGAAATAATTACGCAACATATGCATGGATATGAAAAATTAACTGCATCACCTAATAAAAGCAACTACATCATAGGCATAAGTACTATAAAGAAATACCTTCGTACTCAATTTCTGCATAATATGCCACATACACAGTCGATGCCTTGAATTCGGGAAGCATTCTTCAATAGCTATCTTCATCGATGGATCTTGATCCGTAATAAGAACATCTGGATCCTTCCCAAATGCATTCTTGAATTCATTAAGTAACCATATGTAGGCTCCAGCAGACTCATCAGCAAGCAACCCGGAAGCAAATGTAAGGCAACGGTTATGATGGTTGATACCCGTAAAAGGGACAAATACCATTTGATACCTACATTTTATACCATATAAAAATAATATATGTCAAGTCAATTACAAATAAAACAGTAATTAAACAACATTTCAGAATACGGAAAAGAATGTACTTGTTAGATCGAAATGTCGCATCAAAGGATACTATATCACCAAATGTATGGTAGTCCCTAATAGCTTCTTCATCAGCCCAAAAGAGCCCAACCAACCGATCGTCATCACCTGAAACAAAAAATTAAAAAATGAATAATAATAATAATAATAACAATGTGATGCACTAAATGATTACAATATGATGCACTATAGATTATAACTGTGATGTAACAAATAAGTGAATCACCTTTATAATAATTGACATAAAAGCCAGGCGAATGAAGCCTTTCGACTAAGCAACTTTTCAACAGCCATTTGAGCGTCTCGATCACCAATAAAAACACTAATTTTCTTCTTATTATTCTTACAGTCACTCTTTGTAACACCAACTCTATCGAAGCCACCATACAACTGTTTCATTAACCTAAAACCGATAGCAGGACCGAAATTCGCATTCGAAACTTGGTAAAGAAAATGCAGCTTTGTATATCCTATATTCCTAGAATTCTTCATAAAAATCATATCCTTTTCTGCTACGAGAGGATGATTATGTCCTTCTTCAAGCTTAGTAACCTCATAAACATTTCCAATTTTCTTAAGAGTAAGTGAGGCTAAACAGCCACATCTAAAAGAAGATTTCCTCCTTTTTTGCTTATTCTTAAACTCACCAAACTTAATAGAACCATTACTGGATTCACCTTCTTCAGAGATATCGTCATTTGAATTTTTATCTACAGATTTCCCTTTTACAGGTAACCCTTCTCTTGAGCAATAGAAGTACTTTATAGTTGTCTCTTTTCCACCTGCAGCCCGGTACTGTCCACCTTTCCTAACATCAAAACCGCCTTTTTTTACCATAAGCTACATAGAAACTATAGGCCTGATCGATTGAACACAACTGACAACCTTCTATCGGTTTATCGACCTCATTATCAGGATACCATGTCCTATTGCCATTATCGTCACAAGTATAATAACCAACATGATCTCTCACTCGAACAGTTTTCGACCTCAATATCTGAAAGGATTGCATCATAGTTTTAAAATATATCGCATCACATATAAAAAATCATTGCTGATATTTAAAAAACTCAAAGCAAAAAACCTATCTACTAGTACATCATACTCTTAAATCCACTGCATAATAATATCAAAGATATAAAAATAAATTTCAAAAGGTACAATAAAATCAATAAGTGCATCATAGAATTATTTCTAGTGCATCACAATTATAAAAAATCAAAATGCTGAAAATTAAAACCAGATCAAAAATATGTACCTATAAACTATGATTAACAAAACTAAAAAAATCAAAAACATTAGAACTAGTGCATCAAAATATTACATCTAGTACATCACAAAATATATCAATTTAATCTATTTGAGTATGAATTGAAATATAAATAATTTAATCTCAAACTTCATTATTAACCTAAGTTATCCTTCATCACAGTTAAACCACTAATACATCATATAAGCCATGAAACATACAAAATCCCTTGCGCACATCACATAATCTATATTTAAACTAAGTTATCCTCACACGCCGCAAAATAAATGCTACTGCATCACAAATAAACCACTAATACATCATATAAGCCATCAAACATACAAAATCCCTTGCGCACATCACATAGACTTTATTTACCCTAACTTATTACAATAAATGAATAATTTAATGACTGATATACAAACTTTGAAACTAAAAATCAAAAAATTAAAAAACAAAACACTACATTCTAATATATATTGCATCATAGACATAAATATACTGCATCAAATACTTATAAGTAGCAATCAAAAAAAACAAAAAAACAACAGTTAAAAAGCAATAAAGCTTGAATAAAAAGCTTCTACTATACAGAGAAACTGATTGGGATGAAACTACACTTGATTAATTAAAAGAAACGTGAGGATTCACGTGGTGTGAATGATTGAATACACATCTTCAAAATGATACGGTGGGGTGAAGGTTGTGGATCAATTGGGGGAAGGCGGTGGTGAAGACTGTGGAACACGGTGAGGAACGGTGGTACACCGTTGGAAAACGCGGTGATATGGTGGGCGAAACATTGGAAGTGGAAACATATGGATATTGGAAGACGATTGATATTGTTAGAGTATGTAAAAAAAAAGGTAATGTTATATGGTTTTGTTAAAATTGACAAAATACTACCTGCAGTTATGAAAAAAGCGGAGACTTTGACACCTGCAGGTGTGTGGGCTTCCTACATTTTATTATAATCCCTTTTATTTTACCAAACATATATATATATATATATTATCTTATATAAAATATATACTATATTATATATATATATATAATTATTATATTGAGGGGTGAGGTATGATTTGATATGGTAGTAGGTTAAAATAGAACAAAAAAACTAAACAACTTGAAGTAAATGATATGTAATGGATAAACTTAGGGTAGCTTGTTAAGCTTATATATTTGGGTTTACGCTTATCATTCATAAACAGTTTACTGCTTATGTAAAATAAGCTCATATGAGTGTTTGTATTAACTGTTATATTGAGTGTCTATATTAACTTACTGAAGTAAAAGACCAAACATCTTGAACTAAGAGCATCATCAACGCTCCATCGTGAGTGTATGATAGAACGTTAGAGGTGCCAGCTAGTTATTTCCATACCTATGATCTTAATTTCATAATATTAAAGTTAACGTGTTCATTTGGAGATTGCGTCTTGATTGTCTCCCTAATCGGTTTAATCTATTGAGACGCGCTTTAGATATTGATTCCATAACTTGCCCGGTTTTTAACTTGATGCCAGAACGTCCGCTCTTGTGACCTCGCTTCCTCTATTTGGAGAGCCATCAGAATTTTGTGTGATATTTCTACTCCTTCGCTTCTTTCTTGTGCAGATCGGATTTCGCAGATTTGAGTCGTTGCAAGGTTCAAAGCAGAAGAAAATCCGGTTATATGGCATCGTCGCTACTTCGTGCTGGATTCTATGAAAGTATCGAAACAATGCCATCTTTAATCCTCAATCAATGAGGAAAGTTGACATTCTAGATAATATTCGTCTTTTTTCATTTTCTTGGTTAAGAAATAAAGGTGCTAATATTTGTAATTGGTATGACTGGTTAAGAACTCCTTTTTAATTTCTTCTAGCATCTTGATAGAAGCTTTCGTTTTCTATATATTTTTCCTCTTACTGTTAAAAAAAAGATATACAAATCTTTAACTGATTTACACATATCATATAACAAGTTGTGATATAGCCTTTCCTTATTTATTTATACACTGAAATAAAAAAACAACATAAAAGCTTCTGGTTGTATTATGATCACTTAGAACAGAGGGTGTGGTAACTCGGGTTAAACTTTCACACAATGCCACGTCAGCGCCACATCAGCTTTAACCCTTTCACCTTAAAAAAAAAAAAAAAAAAAAAAAAAAAAAAAAAAAAAAAACCCCTTGTTATAACACAACAACAATTTAAAAAAACACCACTTCATTTAGGGAGCAGAAATGTTTTTTTTTTTTTTTTTTTTTTTTTTTTTTTTTTTTTTTTTTTTTTTTTTTAATGATGCATGCCTTTAACGTGCGTTAAGGGCTTAACGCACAACTTTAACCTTGACCTTAACTCACCCCCCGCAATGGTAACTTGCCCTTAACATGCTCCAAGTTAAACTTTCACACACCTAGCAAGTTACCACACCGAATGCTCTTACCGTCTAGGTCCCACTTCGTATTAATTTTTAATTTGAGAGATTCACTTTTAAAGACGTATTTGATATTGAGATAATGCGTAAGTCAAATGACTTGGTGAGCTCACATGTTTTATGTTAGCAAATATCACACAGAATTTTGTAAACAACATTTATCAACTTCAATTCATTATAGATGAACACTATTGAGTTGGAAAAATGTAATAAACACACACTAAGTTAAAATAAATAAATAAATAAATAAAATAAAAATAAAATACAAAGCAACACTTAAAGTTACTAAGTTTTATGGTTTAACATTTTTATCCCTTTAACTTAAGTAATATAGTAGCATTTAACCTAGCAACCTATTAAAGTATATATTTTTATTCATTGCTTCATGTTTTAACACCCCTGTAACTTTAGTAATATAAGAAATTAGCCCTCTCAACTCATTAAACTGTATACTTTTGCATATTTACATAAATTTCCTTTTTGTTGTTAACACTTTTAATCATAAAAACATATTGATATTTCGGAGCACCGCCACTTGAGGTGAAAAGTAGGCAAGTTCGATCAGATCACATGTCCAAACGGGATTGCAGGTCGATTGTGTCATTTGGAATCATCATGTTACTAAACAGGTAAACAAACAGGTTTTTACTTGTCCATGTTATCCGGAGAAGACAAATCTTTGACTCAACAGACCATCAATTTATTTATTTATTTATTATTTTTTTTTATGAATTTACCAAAATTTGTTGCTAACATTTTTAAGAAAAATGGAGTTGTACCAAAATAAACAAAGAGTAAACTGCAAACATCATCCCTGTGTTTTGTAGTTTTTGGCACTAATCATCCTTGAGTGGTGAACCGTTTGGCGGAATACATCCCTCACCACTAACGGCGTTAGTTTTACCAGTTAAATACCCCACGTGCATATCTCGTGAGGGTATTTTCGTCACTTAAGTTAATGACTAGGGATGATTAGTGCCAAAACATATTTAAACCACATGGATGATATTTGCAGTTTACTAAAAAATAAATAAAACCTATTATTATTATTATTATTATTATTATTATTATTATTATTATTATTATTATTATTATTATTATAGAAATAAAATTTTCATTAAACATAATAAATTTTACATAATAAAATTTTATTATTATTATTATTATTATTATTATTATTATAAATAATCATCTCTAGCCATTAACTTTGGTGGTGTTTGTTTATTAAGAGGGTCTGAATCTGAATCTGAACCGCACGTCTGAATCTGAATCTGATGCGTAAATGTCTGAATCTGAACGCATCTGAACGGAAAAAAAAAAAACTCATGTTTGAACGGGAAAAAAAAATTGGTTATTTTGTGTCAACAAGAGGCATTCAGACGCGTTAAGACACCCCTCTCAAGTCTTGACCATTAAGATCTAACTGCATCTGAACGCGTCTGAACGAAAAAAAAAAAAACAAACAAACGGTCTGAACGGACAAAATGTCTGACCGATTCAGACACAGTGCCCATTCAGAGGCGTTCAGAGGTTAGAAAAAAAAAACAAACGAAGCCTTAATTGGCAGAAATACCCTCTCGAGATATGCACGTGAGGTATTTAACGGGTAAAACAACAACATTAGTAGTGAGGGATGTATTTTGCTAAACATTTCATCACTTAGAGATGATTAGTGCCAATAATATCGGCTAGGGATGATTAGTACTAAAATCTACAAACCACATGATGATTTTTGCAGTTTACTCATAAACCACATGATGATTAGTATTCTTTTATTGTATTAGTGTAAATTAAGTAAGTACAAAGGAGTATTATTTTGTCCGTGATATTAAAAGCAAGTTTTCCCCACCTTCAACACCTTCAACAATAAAACGACAATTAATAATGGGGCATACTAACGGTACCGGGGGACAAGGGTGGCAGGGCCTTGTCCCCCACTTTTTGTCCCTCTTTTTTTTCTGCACAGCACAGTTTTTGTCAGTTTCTGTTCTGTATTTTTGACAGTTTTAAGCGTTTTGACATATTAAACTTTATATTTTCTGTTCCGCACTTTCAGGTTTATAGCTTTTTGATATAAACAAAATTATAAAAATAAAAAAAAAATAAAAAAAAAAAAAAAAAAAAAAAAAAAAGGGCCTACAAATGTAGACCCGGTTTGTTTAAAAAAATAGGCACGGTACTTATAACCCACCCCTTAATAAATTGCCACCATACACCTACTACTATACTTGTGTCTTAGTCGGACCCCCATACTCACGCATCAATTTAATTCATAAATATACCACCCACCTCTTCACGCTTCTCATTATATCTTAGATTTTGACATTTTCTTTAGTAGATCACGGGTATAAAAGCATGATTATTTGTTCATGTGTGTACGTATCTTGTGTTACATTGGTTCTTTTAATATTGTAACATGCAATTAGTATGTCGATGACATTTTGACTCGATCTGGAACTTAGATATACGACTCAAAAAAGTGTATTCTAAATGAGATCGCAGAAGGAATAACTTTTTTATCAAGAAAGATTTTATCTTGTTTAGTTAGTGCCAGCCCGATATATAGGTTTAGGAGTTTAGCTTTACGAACCCACATCGGTGTTACCTTTAGAGGTGTCGATTATTTTTACTGAATAGGCTTAATCGGATCGGGTTATTCAGGTTCAAAACCTTAATGATCAGGTAAATCGGGCAAACTGTTAACACGAACAACTCAAATTCTTACCTGGGTTGGATTTCTGGTGAAGGCTTTGTCATGTGTACGTATAGTACTCAGCTACAAGTTTTATGGAGAATTTAGGCTCCAACAAACAAGTCATTTACATAATTGATGGTAATAATAATATCTCATAATATCCAAAATGATAATGTGCTAATATTATGCTTTAATTATTACTGTACGTATATATTTAGATACATGCCAAGGAATAATTGGACTAGAACTCTACCTCGACACCCTAGTGCATGAATCATTAAGGTTGCTATGCCCTTAAAGAACTCTATATCGACACTCTGTCGGATTATCATGGCATGATTAAAGAGATAGAGAGGTGTGCATGAATAAACTCATGTATCTCGAGAGTAATAAATGGTGCAGTGGCTAGGTACTTAAAACCAACTTCAACCACTTTGTAGCGTGATAAGTTATGGTCTGAGGAAATTATGGATACCTTTCGTTATGGTGAGAGCCATTGAACTTACCATAATTCCTTTGGTTTTAATGAACATAATGACCTCTCCTCAACTAAAAAACCTATCTAAATTGATCCTTGATTAAAGCTAACATGCTTTGAGTTAGGACCTATAATCATTATAAGTTTATTGTACTTTTGTAAAACCCAAAAATCTGAAGCATGTAAAATGACAAAAATGGCCCTACAAGTTTAAAAAATTGATTAAAGGGTATTTAAAGTACCATATTGATCCCAAAATTCAAGTAACAAGTTACACATGAAATGAAATAATTTTTACATGCCCAAAAATTATTGTCTCACCTAATTACATGTACAAAATACCCTAATGCCATTTTATTTAAGTTATTACATTTAAATTACAATTAAACACATTTAAACTTTATATAACTTACAAAATATGTACAAAATCAATTCAAATCAAGGCCCATTTATTTTAGGCCATTATTCCATATATTTAGTTACCTTTTAATTATTTCCTAAACTATAACCGAATAACACAAAACACACACAAAAATCCACAATCGATCCATACGAATTTCTGGAGCTGAGCTATTATTTTTCTGGGGTTCTTTATAATCAAAAGTAGCTGGGAAAATTGGTTAGAGGTCGTGGGATTCAGTGGTTCGATCGCTAGACGTTTTTGTTGTCAGAAATTCCATCCGAGAGGTATAAATTCGTTTTGATTAATCCCCACGTTAAATAATTTATCTGGTATTTTTCTCACGCCTATTTAATCATATAAGACATATAAAAATTATCTAAATAGAATCATACAAGGTTTTGTTGATCGTTTGAATTTTGAAGTGTTAAAACGGGTATAATATATAAAACATGCTATACGAATTTTCTGGGTCACTTGCATAATTTTTATGAGTTCTATGATCATCAAATAAGTCTGTAAAAATGTGTGTTCGAATTTTTATGGCTTGATTCGATCGTTTGAATTATTAATGATTAAAACGAATATAAAATATGAAACACTCCATACGATTTTTTTGGGCATGAGAGTTATTTTATTTGAGCTCTATATGATCTATATGAACCTGGAAAAATGTTATTTCGAATTGTTACAACCTAAAATGGCCTTGACGAATTTTTGTTTCAAATCGGGTTTTAATATAAAAGCGTATAATTGGATAAAAATATGAACGAGCAAATTAGGGTTTTGTTTTTGGGTTAGATCTGGTCAAATGAATGATATAATGATGGAAAAATGATTGGATGATGATTTGGGAAATTAGGGTTAGGGTTTGGTAGTTTATTTGTATTGACGATTTGATTTTGAAAATATAAGGGGGTGTTTTGTAATTAAATAAACTTGTGGACCATTTTTATAATGTTAATTGGATTAGTACTAAAGTGTAAAAAGTATAACTTGAGGGCCCTAAGTGTAAATATTGCAAGATAATGAATTAATTGTATTTATAAGGGTTGATTTGTAATTAATTAAAATAGAGGGACTAAAAGTGTAAATTCTGGAATCTTGATGTTATTCTGAGTAAATACTGATATTAAAAGTGTAATGTGTAAATTTGAGTATTTATGGGCTTAATATGTAATTGTTATTAAATTATGATTTGAATTATAAGTTTTGTAAAGTTAAGGGACCAAATGTGTAAATTCTGAATTCTGAGGGTCTGATCCGTACTATACTTAATTCTGAGGTTACATTCTGTAATTTTATAAAATAATATGCTTGGTTGGTAAATATGGATATTACAGGGATTAAATCATGAATTATGTAAATCTAGGGTTTGGTTTGTAAATATTGAAAAACTAGAGGGGTATAAACTGTAATCTGTGAAACTAAAGGGATTAGGATGTCATTCTGAATAAAATGAGTATTTAAATTAGTAACTTAAAGTATTTTCATGTTAGACCTTTGAAATTAGAATAATTGCATTTAAAACCCTATAATATGAAAATCTGTCATAATTAACCCTAACGTTTTGCAACTTGATAAAATACACCTTAATCCCATAATAATCTGTAAATAAGGACTTGAACTACTATGTAATGATAGCATCTTGGTTAAATATGGAAATCTGTTAATTCTGAAAACCTGCTAAATAAGGAAAGTTACTATTTATGGAAAGTTATCTAAAAAGGAAAAGTTACTAAAACTGGAAAGCCGACTAAAATAAGTAATCTGAAATTAAATAAGCTTTTAATAAGTTAGTCATGAATTCATGTAGATCCGCTGAAGACGGAGTTGCTTCCGACCTTGTTGTTCTGTTGTGTTTTCAATTGCGGTATAAGGTACAGATATTCTGAACCTTCTCACAGGTTTCTCATGATCTCTTTCATTTTCTGATCTGTCAGTTTCTGTATTGATGCCATTGCTATGATCCCCTCTACTTTGAACCTTTCATATGATTCCCTTTGTTATAAATCCTGATATGAACTTTGTTATGAAACTTGATTCTGAGCCATCTGTTATAAACCCTTTGAAATTTGAACCTGTTATAACACTCTGATTCTGACATGATATCTGACTCTGAATTTTCCCTTGATACTTGACTCATTACCTTGTGACCTGAATATGCAAACCTCTGATTACCCTGAAGATTCATTTTGACATTTTAACTGAAATTGGAAACTTTCCTTAATGATATGAAAATGTTTTTGAAAAGCTTTTGAGTACGATGTTATAAACAGCACTAAAGGTTTTATGAGAATTTCTTTTAAAGACTATATGTATAAGAAGGTTTTACCAAACATCATTTTATGAAAGTCACTGAAAGACTATTTAAACACAAGTTAAATATGAAACCTTTGAATTAAAATCTTCTCTATGAACCTATAAACCATTTTGATTATGAACTTTTAATATGACCTATTGAACCTTGATTTGAACCTTATTCTAAACCTGGCTATAAACTCTTGTTTTGAAACTTAATTTGAACTTTGATATAAGCATTAATCTGATATACTATTTCTGGACCTGGACTTGAACATGTTTATAAACTCTGATATAAACCTGATTTATTTCTGAACCTCTGATATTACTCCTGAAATATTTGACATGAACCTTTATTCATGACCCTCTGATATGATATCTGACTCTGACCACGGTTTGATACCCGAGCCAACTCACTAGGCATGAGGTGTTCATGTCCTTGCCATTGATGCACCGATGACTTGACTCTAGGGTAGGAGAGAGATGACCTATCTCGTCCCTGACTTTATTTTATCTGGTGTATATTGGTAGACTCTGGCCACCTGGGGCGTATGGATGCATCCTAGATTTGTTCTGTTTCTGTTATCTGTTTATATTATCTGTTATATCTCTGGTGACTGATGGTGTGTGCGATACACGTCTTTCACAACCTCTGGGAGCTAGCTACTCCATATATATTTGATACATGAGGACACCCCTCATATTATCTGGTTACTTGAGAGGCATCCCCTCTGGATTACTGATATGGTTACATGGTTATGATACTTCTGTTTCTGGGCTCGTGGTGGATTACTGTTTACCTTACCATATACATTACTTACCTTTGACCATTATTATACCTTGCACTATTTCCTTTTACCTTTACCTACTTATTATTCCCTATCCTTTATCCTTACTCCTTTATTTATCATTTGATTCTGATTATATCTGCATGACATATATTTCTGACACTCTGTACTATTCTGTATTATTGCTTGTTATCATTATATCTGTTCACTGAGCTCTCGTAGCTCAGCCGCATTTCTTTTCCTGCGGCAGGTTTTAGTAGGAATCTGGGTATGAGTGGAGAGTACCATTGGACTTAGAAGACTACACTGTGATAGCCATTTGATATAGATGACTAGAAGAATTTATATTTCCAGACTTAGTATTTGTTCCTTTGTAAATTTGTATTTCCTTGTAATTTCTTGTAACCTTTGGATTCCTCTGTATTATTGAAGATGTATGCTTGTGTATGTTTCTGATATGTCACCATTGTTGTGACATCTCTACCCATGTCGGGTCGGGGTGTTACAACTTTGGCTAGTTTTATCCATTCTAAGAATAATACTTCGCCGTTCATTCGGTCCAACGGCTTATTTTTGACATGTAGATCGATTGTTTTTAACGCCATATTGATCAATTATCTAATCATTTTTTTTGAACTTCAATGTGTTCAATGTATAATGTGTGGTCCGGTAGACTCCGTCTTTCAAGGCTCTTACTTACCAAAATAGTCAAATACTATGTCTTCATATATTTTCTTATTTCGTTCAGCTATATAAATGTGGTTATCTTGATCTACATAGATGTAACATATGGTTCACTGTCTTCTTGATGCTACAAGTCACAAATAACTATTAAGTGACGTACGTTTCATGTGCGCAGGTGTGTGGATGGCAGGGCCATCCCGTTGATTTTGAGGGCCCTGTTCTAGAATAACAAAGTTGACTTTTGGTAGAGCGTCTTTCAGATTTCTATGCGCTATGCTAAAACTACGCAGGGCTTCTAAACATGAGAGATTCAATTTATATGCACACGCGGAAAAAAAGTTTTTGAATATTGCGAAATATATTATAAGTAACAAAAAGTGTTATATCAACAATGTCAAACTCCTGGAGCTAGTTTATCGACCAGTATAATGGAACGACTTAAGAAAATTGTTTAATATACACAACTTAAGTATTTTGGTACTTCAAGAGTCTAGCATTGAAGTTAAGAAAGCAGTTTGGGATTGTGGTAGTGATAAAGCTACTGGCCCCGAAGGATTCTGTTGAAGTAAAACCTTGTAGATAGGTCCCACTTCTGTGTAGCATCCTTTGGAATGATTCCTCTGGACGTCACGAGTTCCTACACACAAGAAACACGCACGTTAGACTCGCTTTGGGTTTTATCCCAAGACCAACATCCGGCGTGAAAGTAAGTATCTTGTAATTATGGAGGGTTGAACAGTAAAATGAGAGTAAATGTTGTAGGTGTAAAATTGAATGCAAATCATAAATGAGGTGTGGGTATTTATACTACCCACACCTGTTACCTTTTTACCTTGGGACTAAGCGAGCAGACCTAAGTCTATCTTAGTAGGTAGGTGTCAGATCACGTGGGGGACACAATCCCTGGAAATCTGATATGGCGGCGTTGGCGGCGGTTGATGGGATTGCTCAGTGGATAAACGGCGGCGGTCCTTTCGGGAGATGTCCGGAAGTTAGTGTATAGTCCGGACGAAGTATAACGTCTGGACACATACGCCAACATGTCCCCCCCCAGTATTGGAGTATCGGCCTCAAGTCAATAGTGCAATACTTAAGAACTTGCGTCTTCCGGTACTTTCTTTGTTTTTGTCCTGCGGCCAAGTTATGTAAGCGCTGTCCGGATGTTCGAGGGGCTTCTTGAGTCTTGTTGGACTGGTTAAGTTCTAGGCCCATGGGCCGAATAAAATAATATTATTCGTTATAGACAGCTGTATGCCACACGTAATTTTACCGTAGAGATCTAACGTTCCACAATCTGCCACGTCAGCGAGTGGCAGACTGACGCGACGTTTTCGCTTCTTTCTAGGTTTTTCCCTATATATACCGCTTTACCCCTTTTCATTTTTTCTCTTTTCACTGTGCATTTCTTTTTCTCATCTTCGGCGCTTTACATTTTTCTACGACCGGTCGTCCGTTGTGCAATCTCGAGAGGTGCGTTTTAATCTTTCCTGTAATTATCTTTCCTACTTATTCCCCGGCATCCTTTTAGTTATGGCCGCTGAGATGAACGTATCGGAGAACCCCTCATTAGTCAGTAGACTTAGCCCTCAGTCCGGTAGGGTCGTCCCTAAATTTGATATGCATGTACATACTTCTAAAATGACGCAAGAAGAATTAGATGGTGTGGACAAGGAGTTTGGTATCCCTTTGGATTTACGGCCCACACTTCCCCCAGACGACATGACCATGGATAAGTTACCGAACGATAAAATAGGTGTTTACGTTCACCAGTTGAGGACGGGGGGGTGTTAGGATTCCTTTCTCCACATTTTTACTAGCGGTGATAGGATACTTTCGGGTGCACATCTCCCAGCTGGTTTCGATAGGTTTGAATAGGGTAACAACGTTTGAGATTCGTTGTTATAGTCTGGACGTACGGCCGACCGTTCCCGTGTTCAGGGTTTTCTATAGATTGTGCAAGCAAGGCCATTGGTTTTCATTCAAAAACCGAACAGGGAGGAGAGCCAGGAAGTGTTTTGAGGAGGTGTTGACCGGGCTGAAACACTGGAAAGATCATTTCTTTTTGATAGACCGGAGTGCAATTTCGCATGCCATGCCGTGGAGGCATAACGACTCTAAGGTTATTGATGATTTTCCGGAGACACATTCTGATAGGGACGCTGAGATGATTGCTAAGAAAGTGATTCTCCTCAGGAAACCTTCAGCTGCCCTTCTATGGATGACGGGTCTTGGTAAAATTTTTGAGTATCCTGGATATGAGGGCGTTCTAAAGGATGTCGAGGGGCATGGTAATATAAATTTTTCTTAACTTAACATTATGTAGCATCTGTTTGTTTCTCGTTTTGATCTTGTCTTATTACTATTTCTTTTTGCAGTTCTTACCATGTCAGAATATTTGGAGCTTCCGTAGTGGGATGGGGTTGAGGTTAGCAGGGGAGATCCTTTAAGGGAGGAGAGCGAAAGGCCGGTGCGAACTACCGAGCCATTGGTACCGGGGAGTTTGGCTCATGAGAAGACTTCTCTCCAGAAGGCAGTTGAGAAGCCTGACCCAAATGTGGTTGCAGCAAAGGAGGAGAAGGAAAGGAAGAAACTGGCGGCTGATCCGGAAAGGAAGAAAAGGAGTGCAGAGGGTTCATCCGTTCAAAAGGGGAGAAAGAAAAGGAAGAGCAGACCGTCTGAAGGGAATGCATCGTCCGAACAAACTCTTGATGTCTCTCCCCTTCGTCAGGCTGAACCACAAGGCGTGGTTAATGCTGAAGAGGGCCCCGCAAGTGCAGAAGGACCCCAACTGGAAGGTGCGGAAGGGACGGTCAACCCGGCGGAGGGGGAAGGGGCGGTCAACCCGGCGGTGGGAACGGCTGAGACCGAACATACCGCTAAAAGAAATCTGGAGGATCAACCTGTTCTGGAGACTCAGCCACACAACCAAGAGCCTCCAACCAATGGTAGGAAATACTCTTTTTTTTTTTTTTTTTTTTTTTTTTTTTTTTTTTTTTTTTTTTTTTTTTTTTTTAATTTCTCTCTTTCACAGATCATTCGGCTCATTCCATACATTCCCATCATTCTTCGCACACCTCCCAAGGACCTTCCGAAGACCATCATTCGGCTGGGGGAGGTATAAACTCCTTCTTGTGATATCCGTGGCTACCATCTATCTTGTGTTGACTTAGTTTATTTTGTTACAGATGAGAACTTGTCCGAGAGGGAGTGTTTCATCCCAGGTTGGTCTCTCCCCAACGACGTTCGGTTGGACTCCTACAGGGCCTGCCGTGAGATGTTGACACATCTCGCACCTCCTGCCGAGCAAGCTGCTCTCGAAGAGCTAACCACCAGCCAGTTGGTCCGCTCGGCCTATGTGCAATCCGGAGGTGGGATTGCCATGCAGGCTGAGCTGCTGCGCCGATTCTCCCAGTTGATCACCGAATATAGGGAGTTTGATCACGCTCGTAAGATTACTATACAGGAGTGTAGTGCGGAAGCTGGTAGGTATGAGCGATTGGTGAGGGAGTTTAATGCTCTTAAGCAGGAGTTGGATGATGCGCGTTCCGCCACGTCGGTCCGAGAGCATGGTTTGTCCGACCGGTTAGATGAGATGGAGAGAGATAGGAATGACTGGAGGAAAACAACTGCTTCTCAGGCTGAACAAATCAGGAAGCTGAAACAGGAAATGGGAGAGAAAGACAAGGTCATTGAGAGGGTGGAGAAGGAGAAAGGACAATTGCTAACGGAAGTAGCTCAGTCAGAAGTTGTCCGTCATAATACTGTGAAGGATTTGCTTCATGCCGTTTGCTGTAGGTTGTTCAACAGCGCTGAGTACAAGAAGAGCATGGGGAAGGTTTACAGTTTGACCTACACCGTTGGATTTCTGGACGGCCTAAAGTATGAGCGCAAAGAAGATGACCTTCAAAGACTTCTGGGCAAGTTCAATAATCTTAACATGGAGGCTCCCGCCGTATGGAAGGCTGAGTATCGGAAGTTGTTCGAAGCTCAATATCCGTATATTCAGAAGCTTGCGGACGGAGTGTTTTTCGACTAACCGTTTGCTTGTTCGACGGAGTGTTTTCACGATCCGCTCATTAGAGCCGGAGTGTTTTCACGATCCGCTCATTAGAGCCGGAGTGTTTTCCACCATCCATTTAATTTTTTTTTGACGGAGTGTTTTCACGATCCGCTCATTGGAGCTGGAGTGTTTTCCACCATCCGTTTAATTTTTTTCAACGGAGTGTTTTCACGATCCGCTCATTAGAGCTGGAGTGTTTTCCACCATCCGCTGAATATTTTCGACGGAGTGTTTTCACGATCCGCTCATTATAGTCGGAGTGTTTTCCACCATCCGTTTGATTTTTTCGATGGAGTGTTTTCACGATCCGCTCATTAGAGTCGGAGTGTTTTCCACCATCCGCTTAGTTGTAACATAAACACAATATAACACAATAATTTGGAAAATTGTTCCTCCTGTTGCCGGGGAACTGAAGATTGTCATATATATTAATTAGCTTCGGTTTACAGATTCTACATAAAACAATTCCGTAGATTCATTGCATGCCAAGTCCGAGGCACTTCTCGGTCGTCCATCGTCTGAAGCTTGTACGAACCGTTATGGTAGGCTTCGATTATCCGGTACGGACCCTCCCAGTTAGGTCCCAACTTTTCTTGGTTTTCGACCCTGCTGGCTTCGTTCCTTCTATATACGAAATCTCCCACTTTAAATGCTACCGGGCGCACCATTTGATTGTAATATTGTTCAACTTTAGTTTTATACTTAGCTTCTCGAATAGCTGCCATCTCTCTCCTTTCTTGCAGCAAATCAAGGTTTAAACGTTACTGCTCTTCGTTGTGCTCCGGGTTGTAAAGCATGGTACGGTGGGTGGGCATTCCAATTTCGGCCGGAATGACTGCTTTGCTGCCGTATGTCAGACTGAAGGGGGTCTCTCCATTACTTGTTTTCAACGACGTCCGGAAGGCCCATAGAACGTTCGGTAATTCATCTACCCATCCGGCTCTTTCTCTTCCTAGCCGGGTTTTTATGCCGTACATTAGGCTCTTGTTGGCCCTCTCAACTAGGCCGTTGGCTTGAGCATGTGCTACCTGCATGTTTATTTGCTTAATCTTCAATTTTTCCCACCAACTTTTGAACGGATCATTGACGAAGTTCGTTCCATTGTCTGTGACTATTATACCTGGCAGTCCGAACCTACAGACGATGTTTTCCCATACAAATTTCTTCACGTCTTTGCCTGTGGTCTTGGCGAGGGGTTTGGCCTCTATCCATTTTGTGAAGTATTCAACGGCCACGATAACAAACTTTACCTTTTTCGGAGCCTCCGCCAGAGGGCCTAGCACGTCCATTCCCCATTGGTAAAAGGGCCATGGTGCCATGATGGACGTCATAATAGTTTTTGGTAGCTTCGAAACCGGAGCACGAATCTGACTGGAGTCACATTTGTCAATTTCCTCCCTAGCGTCCCTGTGCATGGTCGGCCAATAATATCCTTGCCTCATTAATTTGGCCACAATCGACCTTGGTCCGGGGTGCATTCCGCACGCCCCTTCGTGGACTTCCCGTATGATATAATTTGCTTGTAGCGGGCCTACGCACCTTAGCATCGGAATTAGGTATGACTTTTTGAACAACACGCCTTCCTCCATCACATACTGGGGGATTTTCATCCGCAACGCCCTTGCTTCATTGGGGTCTTCCGGCCATACACCTTCTTCTAGACACCGGATGATTGGTGTCATCCAGTTATCTTCTTCTTCTTTTACAATCGCCCCAACTTGCTTTTCTTCGGTCGTAGGCTTTTCCAACACTTTGACAAGAATCTCTTTGGTTAGATGATTAAAACCTACCGAGGCTAACTTGCTTAGCACGTCCGCCTTTTGATTTTATGCCCTCGGTATATTATGAATTTTGAACTTTTTGAAGTTACCAATATACTCCTTTGCCTTTGCCAGGTACTTTATCATACTTTCCTTAGTTGTTGTGAAGTCTCCGTTAATCTGACTTGCTACTAATTTAGAGTCTACTCTGACCTTTAGGGTTCCACGTTCATCTTCTTGGCGAGCCGTAGGCCAGCCAGAAGTGCCTCGTATTCTGCTTCGTTATTGGTACTTTTGAAATTTAGGCGGAGAGCATACGTGTGTTCGGTTTGACAGGATCCGATCAACACAAGACCCGCTCCAGAACCTTTCTTGTTTGATGCCCCGTCTGTATATAATATCCATTCCTCCGGGTCGGAAATGTCATAGATTTCTTTCCCATGTTTTCTTAGATGTGGTTCTTTCGTTCCAACAGAAGTTTGCTAGATGAAATCCGCTAGAACTTGTCCCTTAACTGCATTTCTTGGTACGTAGGTTATATTTTAGGCTCCCAACTCTACGGCAAACTTGGCCAACCTCCCGGATGCCTCCGGTTTATTCAAGATTTGCTTTATCGGTTGATCCCTTATAACTTGGATAGGGTGAGCCTCAAAATACCTTCTTAACCTTCTAGACATGTGTAATAGTGACAATGCTTGCTTTTCGACCGGCGCATAATTTCTTTCGGCTTCTTGTAGTGTTCGGCTCACATAGTGAACAGACAATTTCTTTCCTTCTCTCTCGGTTAGTAGAACCGTACTGATTGCATCCTTCGCCGCCGCGAGATAAACATACAAAACTTCTTTTGCCTTGGGCGTTGACAAGGACGGGAGGTCTAGTATCAACTTCTTGAGTGACTGAAATGCCTCTTCGGCTTTTTTGGTCCACTTATATTCCTCCTTATTCTCCTTGGTGATGTTTTTCAAAGTTTCAAAAAACGGATGGGATCTTTCAGCTGACTTTGCCAAGAACCTATTGAGGGCTGCAGGCTTACCACTCAGACTTTGCATTTCTTTCAGAGTTGTTCGAGATTTCATTTGCGCAATTACCTTCATCTTATTTGGATTCGCCCTGATGCCCTCGGAGGTCACCATGTAACCCAAAAATTTCCCTTCTTCGACACCGAAAGAGCATTTCTTTGGATTTAATTTCATGTTAATCTTTCGTAAGTTATAGAAGGTTTCAGCAATATCCGCCAACATTTCCTTCTCTCCTTTGCTCTAGATTACCATATCATCCACATAGGCCTCCAAATTTCTTCCGATGTGACTCTGGAAGGCCGAATCAACGAGCCGCTGGTAAGTGGCTCCAACGTTCTTTAGACCGAAACATTTTGATATAGCAGTAAGTTCCCTGCTCTGTGTAAAACGTTGTCTTCTCTTCGTCCTCTTTTGCCATCTGGACTTGGTGATAACCCTTGTATGCGTCTAAAAAACATTTATACCTGAATCCCACTACTGACTCGATCTTCCAATCGATTTCCAAGAGTGGATAGTAGTCATTCGGACTTGAGGAG